>CM060637.1:20375028-20452528 GCA_030578275.1 Meda fulgida
GATCAATGGTATTAATGCTTGGTTAATTCATCTGAATATCCCCAGGATATTTATCAGGAAGTAAAGATATGCAATTGAAAGAAAGAGACTCGGATCCTGTTGTCCCATTATCTAAGCAAATTCACTGCTAAAAAATTTTGATGGGAAAAAAAGGTTTCAGAAAGTAATTTTGAGTGCAAAGTATTTTATTCCTCTCAAAATATAATGTAAAAAAAAGAAGAACAAAAACAGATGTTATGTCATCGTAGACGGGTATGCGTGCCTTTTATTAATTTCTCATCCGCAGGTTGAAACGTTAACAGAATTTGCGCTTTCAAACGTGACACACACCTTTGTTTGTCTAATACTGCCGCTCTGACACACCAAAGCCTCTCGTGTTTTTACTTGCAAATCAGGATTACACACCGAATGACGATTTCTAATGGTGAGAAAGCGAAATTACAGTTAATATGCCACAGATTTACAGGAACGAGTCCTCAAATCCATTAAGGGTTTGCTTTAGAGGACTAGTTAAGCCAAAAATGAAATTTACTCATCCAAACCTGTTATTATTACAATGAAACACAGAAAGAGATTTTTTGAAGAATCTTTACGCAGCTCTTTTCCATAAGAGTTCATTTTGAAATTGTAAATGAAACAGAATTTACTATTTCAGGCTTTCTACATCTCATTTGCATGTTTAATTAAATGTTACTTGCCATTTATTTGTAATTATTTGTGAAATTTACTAGTAATTCCTAAATGAAAATTGTTTTAAAGTAAATCCTTTTTCATTTGTAGTCAGTACAAATCAATCGATAGCTTTGTATGAAGAGAGGAAACTACTTTGGCCAAATCTTTGAAATCTCAGTTACTATTTACAAAAATGTTTGTAGAGACAAATTACATATAGTGTATGTATAGATAATAAAAATACTTTCATGTGCTTTTATGATGTTTTTTTTGTCATTACTGTTGCTTGACTTAGACATGAACTTGCATACTTGCATGATAACAGCTTACCAGATTGAAGCAACATGATAAATAATGACAGAATTTGTTGTTGTGACTTTAATTTTTTTTAAGTTGTCACCAAAAGTTTCATGGCCACCACAATTTTAATGAAACATTTTAATTAACTCCTAATAATAATAATGCAATTAATGTCCATTAAAGTTTGGTTTAAAGTACTTAATTAATGTAATTTTCCCATTTTACGTGACGTATCTAAAGTGAGAACTATTTAAAGTTAATACATTGTTAACAAAGCATTATCTAAGTATTTATATATGATCTAATTAAACAACAACACTTTGATTACAGTGACAATGAATGAAGAACTCACTTTTTGTATATAATCTATTAATGTATTAACTGCAGTTTATAAACTATTAATTAACTATTTGACAAATGATTTGTAAATACTTTATACACTACACTTACTATAAAGTGTTATCAAACTTTTTATTCTAGCTTCATTCATTTTTATCAACGCTTGAATAAGTGTGGATAAAATCAAGCAACATTTTGAACAAAAAGCTGAGAAAGTCAAGTTTTTTTTCAAAGACTACAATGTGCATAAGCAATACTTCTATTGCTTGTTTCTGCTGCTTCTTCCCTGTGTTTTGATCAGAAGATGGTGTACTCTTTCAGAAGATGTGTAATAGCGGCCCCTGCCGTATAACAGTGAAAACACGGAAAGCCAGGAAATTCTGTCAGTGGGTAAATTGTTAATACAGAGTGACAATTCCATTTTGACTATGTATCACAATATGAAAACGGCAAGATCTGATAACTTTGTAGACCAAGAGACCTACCCAGACCTGATTGACTCATGCCGTTGCAATGTTTACCGGTTGCGTTTCATTCCTTTTCTTTTTTCTAAGCAATTAGAAACAAGAGATGGCCGCTGTAGACGTGCCAGGGCTGTGCAGTTTCCGCACATGTCAGTTGTAAAGGGCTTAACCCTACTCCGGCCTGTTTATTTGCATCCCTGAGTAAGTTTCGCCCATCCACAAGGAAGCCTCATGCTACTGTACCCCGATAAAACCAGAAAACACAGTCAGGGATGGCATGAACTGACTCTGAAGGACAGCTATTGTGGATGCTGCCTGTGACCAACAAGCCCTCTTTATGATAGCAGGAATTATGATGGCCGTGGATATGTGAGATCGCTGGTGGCGAGCAAGATAAGTCGAGTAATTGTCACTTACTGTAACAGCGACTCCCATTCATTAAAGGCCCGTGTCTAATAAACTACTGGAGGAAAGGAGGCCAGCTGTACTGTGAAGCTTCACACAAGGCGGCTCTTTCTCTGCGGCCCCAAACTTTGTCAAAAGGCGAAACTGTCTATGGGGCGCTGTGTGATTCAACAGAGATTCCAATAGAGGTTTGTCTTGGGGAGCAAACAAGGGCTTCCTTTTGTCAAAATAGGGTGTTCAAGAGGGACAGCAAAAACTGATATAGCTACTTCTTTAGACTAGTTCCAGTTATGTAAACTGGAAAACAAACAATTCAAGGGCTGTTCCTAATATCAGTCTTCATTACTTTCAGCTATAGTTGATCATAAAACTTATAGGGTAAGATTGACCAGATCTGTCAAGGGGCAAAGATTTTTTTCTCAAAGTATTTTTCTACGTGCATTTTATGACAATTAAGAACATTTCCACCCAAAAGTCTCATTACTGAAATGCAAAACAATGATTTAATTTTCTGATAGCGTTTTGAAATCATATTTATTTTTAATTAACTATCAAGAATTGTTAAAATAGTAAATACTGTATTTATACACCATGAAAATATTTGTTCTGTTGCCTTATGCTGATCGTTTTTTAAATTGCCTCTAATTAATTATCGTTCAATTGTCAGTCAATAATAGAAACACTCCATAAAAATAAAGAAATTAAAGGAATTTGACTTCATTCTCTCCTTGATATATATATATATATATATATATATATATATATATATCATAGTAACAAATTTAGCTGCAATTAGTTTTAACAACTTATGTGTTCGTGCTTGACTTAAAATATTAAGTAATTAACTTTAGTTGAATTAAGTTGGATATTTAAGTTATCTCAACAAATTTTAAGTTTAAACAACACATTATTTATTATTCTAATATTGAATTTTAAGTTGTGATACATAATCACAGCAAGTTGGTTAGTTGACTCATAACCTATCATAAAAAGTTAGTACTTAAATTACTTAAGAGTCCTACCATTACAATGGCTTCCTCATCACTGAATTCTTACATTTTCCCTCCTAGAGAGAATGTAGGAAACCAGATGAATTGAGGAATCCATGAATAGAAGCCCTCCAATTCCTCTACCCCAAATTTTTCTGTACAGTGAAGTGAATTCCAGAGGTGCTTCAAGAGGAACACATGTCCTCAAGTATGCTGACATTTGAATGCATTTCTAGGGTGACAGCAGAAGGAACCCTGTTGATTTGGGGTGTCTTTGCTGGATCATGTTGGGCCATTGTGTGTCCTTCTCAACTTCCTGTCAGTAACTGTCTAAGGGGGGCATGTACTAACTTTTTGGAATGTATCAAGTCCTTGTGAACTATTTCCTTTCTTTTCCAACCACTGTTGGTTTCTTTATAAAGTTCCTTTTTCTAACCTTTTAAACTGAAGCAGTGGAGCCTGTGCAATGGTAAATATAGCATAGGAGCAATGTCCTTCTGTATAATCTGCCAAATTTTCATAATCCATTGCTAAACAAGCCATTGCAACTTTAAAAAAATATAATTTTTTTTAGCAACTTTACTTGCTGTAACTCAGCAGTTAAACCACATCCTAAACTCATCCGGAGAGACGTGGGTTTATATTTACAGAGTTATACCAATTTTGCAGGGACTCAAACAGAACTCCCATAAGGGTATTTGCTGTCATTAACTGAGCTCATGGCGGTTTAGCACAGACCAATTAAGACTCATATTTGCTTATACAGTTGTTATGTTTCTCCATGGACCATTGTGATCGGGGCTATATATCCCATTGTTTTCCAATAATTAATGATACTTTGGTTTACTTTGGACTTTACAGGGATATGAGTATAAGAAGGCTCAAAGAATGGGAGATATATAAAGGAAAGCACAATTCAAACACACAAGGCACTAATGACAAATGACTAACTTCAGAAGGTCAGAATAAAAGTCAACAAAGAGAGCAGCTTCACTCCTGAATCAAACCAAAGATCCGTTGAGGAATACAAGGATAAGTTTGAGGGAAGTGTTGTAAGAGAAAGTTGGATTATGGAATCCAAGGGGGAAGTGGGATTGACTCCATCTGTCGAGAGGGTCTTCCAGTCGACTTTGGCCCACATGCTGGATGCTGGCTCAGGAAGCTCTTTCACACTTCCTCCCGCAGTCCTAGACATGGTCCTCGAAGGGGGAGTGTACCAAAAGGCATAGCCTCTATCTAAGGGTCTTTGTCCCTATGGGGGGCAAACAGTGGGATCTACAGGAAAGGAAACACACGCCCCCTCCTTCAACAGCAGCAGGAGGAGAAAGAAAGCACATTACATGCTTGAAATCAGCCCTCTGACATTATTTTAGTGGGGGGACACTTTCGCTTTCAGACGTACTCTACAAGTTGGGAGTTGCGAGATGGGCAGATGAGATTTTCCTTGGCTCAAATCACAGATTTCATG
Organism: Meda fulgida; assembly: GCA_030578275.1. Classification (NCBI taxonomy): domain Eukaryota; kingdom Metazoa; phylum Chordata; class Actinopteri; order Cypriniformes; family Leuciscidae; genus Meda; species Meda fulgida. The sequence continues at coordinate 20,379,666 of CM060637.1, forward strand.
AATGCACCTGCTATTGTGCCTCCCACATTGTTTTGGTGTTTTGTTGAGTGTCACATATCAGTAATGGAAATGAGGCAATACAACGAAAGGGAAGTTGATATCAGTTTCCCCTGTACACAAAAGTGTGCTACAAGTCTGGTATTCAAAAGGAAGTTGGTTTACTCAAAGCACAGGGCAGAAATACGTATTAGCTACTCGATTATCAGACCACTCATTCATAAGTTACGGTAAGCATGTAAATGTACAATAATAGACACACCTCTACAGTCTACAATAATACCGCTGTACATCTACACTTGAATGACAGACAATGTTTGACTTGATCTTTCCCTCTTCTTTTTCTCTCTTCGTTTTTTCTAGTATTTTTTCTACTCAAGCATGGCGGTGATAATTGGATTGTGTGGACACCTGTATGAGTGCAGTATATCCAGGGGATTAGAGAACGGGATGGGTGAGTCAGCTCAAATTATTGTCATGTTAACCCATACAACTGGCAGCCGTAGCCCCCTTCTACTGACTAAAATAAGGTCACAGCGGTCACAGAACCTGTCCAACCTCAACAACTTCTAGAGCCATAAATGTGCAGGGGATTTTACTAAAACTAGAGCATAACTCAAATGGTTATTTGAAGAACCACACACTTCCAACATTGTTAATCATGCAAAAATTTCTACACTGGAAAGAAATTTAAAAAATTTACCTTTAGGGGTACAATAACTTGTCCCTTGTCCCAGTAGCCTCAAAGGGGCATATTTGTATCTTATCTGCGCCTAAAAGGTACCTTAAGGGTATTCCTCTAAGGAACTAATTTGAAACTTTTAAGGATATAAAAGGGTACAAAGGTGATATTTTAAGGGGTCTGCCTTAGTGACAAACTGTTGAACCCTTAAAGGAACAAATTTTGCACATTTTTTTTTTCTGATAGTGTAAATGCCTCTTGAATTTATATATTCACAGAAGCCAATCATTCACCACACAAACTGTTGTGGACAGCACAAAGCATATATTTATCCTCTATTTAACCCGTATTTAATTCAATCTGGTTTGTATACTCAACTTGTTTACTGTTGGCATTAAAGTTAATGATGTGACTAAATGTTTTTATTATCTATTACATTTTTCAAAAATACATTACAAATATTATTCACACATATAATGACTTACCTATACCTCTTTCAATGAGCATGTTTTTAATTGCCATATTAAACATTTATTTAGATATTTTTCTGGGTCATTGAGTAAAACATGCCAGGGTTACACAACTGTTCTTATATTTCAGTGAAGGAAAAAGCCTGACTGAAAGAATTAAATTCTTAATATGAAAACCTTATTAAGGTTCTATAATTACATTTTTTATTACTAATCAGGTTGTAGAATGTCATGTTGTGTGAATGCCCAAAAACCTAAGGATATTTATGAATTAATAATTCATGATATGTATGCAACAACAAAAAATACCTTGAAAAAAAAAATACAAAACCTTTTTAAAATAATGACTATGTGTACATTTACATGTATTTAAGTTTTAAGGAACATATTTTATTACTTTCTACTTGATGGTTACACCACATGCCATTTTAGAGTTATTAGGATAACTTCTTGAAAATTATAAATTTGGCTACATAAAACCAACATGAATATAATACATTTGAATGTTTAGAGTGTTAAAACCTTTTTCCAAGACATTCGTGAATGTCATTGATCCATTAACCTAACTGACCCAATAACCTGACAGATTTGCATCATCAACAAAATATTTGGGTTTTCATTTATTTATCCTAACCATACACAATTATGTGGTTAGTTGCATTGTTTGCATTCAGTGAGTGCAAGCCCTTCTCTTGTGAGCCATTTCGACGTCCCAACCAACCAGTTGAGAACCACAGCTGTAGATGAGCTTTTACACAAGATTCACTTTTATTTGTTAAGAAAGTCTAAGGTATATTGTATCCTTTAGTTTCAGTATCACATTCTGTCTTGGTGCACGAAGGACAAATGTTGGACGCCACTGCCAACAGCCCTTGTATGAGCTCGTCAGGGCGGCCATCGTTAGCAGGAGTTGGTAAACAGAGCGTAGAGTGTGTGGAAGGGGGGCCGAGGTGCTGAAAGACGAGACGGCAATAGTGAAACTCAAGCTTGTTGGAGTAGGGAAGGGGGTGGTTGTTTGACCACCGGGATGAGCAATGAGTCGACGGTCCCATCAGAAAGCACTGCCACGGCAACAGAGCGGAGTCACTAGGTGTCGTTTAGGCAGGTAATTCATCAGCCCATGCCGGGGCTGGGCCTCCGAAAAACTTCCCATGGTCACTTCAGAGTGCGAATACGTAATGAGCTGGAGGGCTCCACATTTGCCACGGCTGATTAGACGAGAACAATGGGCCCAAACAGAACTGGCAGTCCTCACAATGGGGACTGGAAAGCCTCAAGGCGTTGCCTCCATATTTCTAGGGTAAGAAGAGAGAGAGAAAAGTGAACAAAACTGTAGTTTATAACTGTCTGCTCTCTTTTGGATGGCTGTTGAACATGTACGACACTGTCACTAGACTTCCGAGAGTGTGCATGTGTGGTAAGGTTGCGCTCAAAGGCCAAAGAATGAGGAAATGATGTTTTGTCAATATATTCTAATTAATAGACAGAGGAACCTACAAACTGTAGCCATTTTTAGAATAATGCAAACAATGAGAAAGACAAGGAGAAATTACATACATACACACACACACACACACACACACACACACACACACACACACACACACAAATCAATATATATATATATATATAATATATATATATATATATATACACACACACATATATTATATAAACACAATCTTTTGTTAGATGCAATTAATCATCGATTTGACAACACTCATTTAAATAAACCATTATCTAATAAAAATGACAAAAACACAACAAAATTACTAAAACGTGAACACGTATTAAAGAGAAAATAATAATATAATAACAAAATATATTTTTACGCATTTTATATCATTATGAAAACAACGTTCTTTGAAGAAAATGTGAGTGGTCAAAATCTCTAGACATGGAATTCTTTGCCCAGTTTATCAGCGGCAGATGAAAACCAACACAACCAGTCGTTTGATTTGAGGCTTCATTCATGTCTGTAGCAGAAAGTGTTCAGGACGAGTTGAAACAGTCAATAAGCAATATTATCAGGGATTTAGCAAACTCCACTAATACTTAAATAAAAAGTGTCATTTAATTCCTATGAAATTGTTAAATTCTTTTCGCACTGATTATTTGTGTGCAGTATTAACATGCTGTTTATAGCTACAGTACATTTAAATTAACATTCCTTTTCTGACCAACCAAAAACGTGATAATCTTAACTAAGCAATTTGGCCTGGAAAGAAATCAACGTCATTAGTGTCTTTTGTTTGACAAAGAGGAACTGGCTCGTGCAGAGCGTTCAATCTCCACAGTAGGCATATCTCTTTGAACACACTCTATGAAATGAGTTTCTGTATCAGTTGGAGACAGTTTCGCTCTCCACTTTAAAAATAGAGATGATGGGAGGGAAGCCCCTGGAATATTTATTGGGAGGGGGGAATAAATCCACAGCCCACTGACAATTCTCTCTTTTCAGTCACATGTTCTTCCCGTTCATCACTGTTTTTCCAAGTACTTAGCGGTATTTACATATTATTTGAGTGTAGTGCGGCAGATACACGCACTGGCGCAGCCCAGCAATGAGCCGCTGAAAGAATTCACGCTTAATTGTATTTCATAAATCATATTGGGAACCCCTTCAGAATAAGCTCCCTGTAACAAAATGATAAAATGGCCAATTATGAGAAAATTCCAGGGTCCTTAATTTACTAAACACACTCCGGAGAGACTCTTTTGAGAGCAAAGATAGACTCCTTGTTGAATTGTTTTCCTTTAGTAAATGGAGTGGCTTTGCATTATATTTCTAAATAAATGATCATTCATGTTTGTGATCATTGGTGCTTGTTTTCAATGCTTTCTGTGAACATTTAAACTCACAACATCCGTCACTATACGACCAACTGACCACTGTGACCTTCCCCCTTCCATCAGGAGGATTGGACCTAAACTAGTGTTTGCAGTCTAAACTATAGTCTTTTGAACGCAGATAACTGGAGTGATAGGTAGAGATAGCAGCTCCATCACTCTCAGAACTGCTCAAATTCCTAATCAGAGTATTTGTTTTAGGTTTGGCAGGTTCTGACCAAACCTGTGGACTGCGTTCTCCTGATCTGTCGTCTCCCGAAGGGCCAGATCTGCACACCGGGGATGGCAGTGTCGGCAAACTTGCCGCATCAACTTTGACCTCTCAGTAAACGCATACGTTGGATCCAGGCTGCATATGGAATTCACTTATGTCATTTTGTTCTCTGACTCCTTATACCTGCAAAAGTTTTCTATTCTTCTATTGATTGTTAAATGTACTACTACATCCACTGACATTTTTTTTAAAAGTACAATCAACTTGGTTATTTAAGTCATTTCAACTTAAATTACATTAATCTAACATTTAAAAAAAATGAGTTGAATCTTGTATAATTTACAATTTTTTTTATTTTTATTAATTAAAATAATGTAAATATATATGTTATTATAACATATTGGTCATATCATTTTTAGAGTGTCATTAAACTTCAATAGATCAATTGAAGCTAAATAAAAACTTCTAAGCTGAAGACATAGAAGCTTTTACATATTTTTTGCAACAAAAAGATAAAGGGACTCAAATGAGTCAGTGAATTGTTTATTTGAATTGATTCTTTGAAGTGAAACAACCGTATGAAGTGATTCCTAAAATCAGCAGCTCTTTTCAAGACTATTTGATGTTTTAGGAGAGTGTTTGAGATCTCATTCAGCTGGAAAGCTTTGTGTGTGGAAGAAACATGACTGTCATGCTGCTTGTTGGAGAAAAAAATTGTTTGATACTTAGTAATACTCATTTGTAAAATGAAATGCTGTGAATATATGATGTTCAGTGGTATGGAAATAAAACCAACAATATATTTTCCAACTTTTTGTTTTTCAATTATCTTAATTGTAATTACAAAAGTAATTACATTAAAATAGTTCATCGCTTGACAGTTGTAAATCAAGTATTCAAGAATGTGTAAATGGGTCAAAGACATACAAGAGTGCTCATGAATATAAAGAAATATTTTAAAAATCTGTTGTATACATGTTGGTTTTTACATGGTTTTGAAAAAACGTTTATATAATTTTAAAGAAACATGTAAATGTAATTAAAAAGTAAAAAGTGTTATATTTTTATTAAACCTTGAATAATTGTATGTGCACATCTTATTTATTTTTTATAGTTTTTTCTTTTTTTGCAGATAATATGAATGCTAAATTTCCTTCTGTTTTGGGGGAATCGCACCCCATGACAGTTTACTAGCTGAACTAACCCGTCTTCTGTTGGTATAAGAGATTTGTCAATCTAATTTTGTTTCTATGTTGGTTGCACCACATGACTTTTACTTTGTGGACAAAAGTTTAAAGTAATTCAAATAAAATACAATGCCAAACTACTTTATTAGGTTTTATTTTCAAGAATTCAATTTTTTTTATTCATTATAATATGAGGACAGTTGAATAAAGCTGACGTTTTAAATCAAAAATATTTAGATAGTTTAACTGAGAAATTATAGCATGCTGAACATAAGGTGCATAAGTCAATGAATTCAAATATGAAATGCATTTTTAGTTATAATTTGCCCAAATGATTAAACCTGATCCAAAATTGATCAACATATTGATCAACAACTATTCTGAATAATGGAGGGAAAGTGTATGTGCCATAATGTGTTAGAACTCTGAAAATGACTTAATTCGATGAGTTAAAACAATGCAAAAACAGATGTTGTCATAACTTATTAATCATTTATTTGTTTTACAATGTTTTTTTATAAAGTTATACAAGATTCAACTCATTTTTAAGTCAGTTTAAATGACTTAAACATCCAAGTTGATTGTAAAATTACAAATTTAAGGCAGCAACTTTTTTTTACAGTGTATGTAAATGAGGACAGTTTATAAGTCATAATTAATCTTAGTGTACGGCGTCCCATTGTAATACAATAGAGTAAGGGAAGGTGTAACTGTAGCTCTTATGCAGTATCAATGTTGCAGGCCTGCGGTGCAGAAACTGTCACGTCGCTGTCTCTCGCTCTCGAAGCTCCCAGGCCAGCGCTGTGCTCTCCGCATTCAACACTCCCTTTATTTCAACACAAAGTGCTGTGACACGCTGCTCTCCCTCAGCTTCCACGGCTTCCTTTTACTACCTGCATTTATATTTGGGCTCATTCTGGCGTTTGCGGTCACTTCTCAAGTACTTTTCGTGAAAAAGGATATTACCTCACATAATTGGCTGGCTTTTGAGCAAGCGCCGAGCGTCCATTTGCGACAGAGTGGAAAAGGCCCAACAAACCTGAGCTCCATCCGTGTTAGGACCAGATTGCACTCTACGTTTTTCCCAGGTTAACACCGAATGTTATTAAAGCAAGTTGACCGTGGGGTCAGCCCGAGAGCGGTTCATGAAAACAAACAATTAATTTGGCATGGAGGTGTAATGGGATGATCTCCTGGCAGGGCCGGATCCATTGTTCGTTTGGAATTAACCGTGGCAGGTCATGTGTCACTGGGCACTGACCTCAGTCCATTCACTAGCCCACACTTGCATTAGCCATGGCCCGGCGAGGGGTCAAACACAGTTACAAGCCAGCCAAACACCCCTCCCAACACACACGCACACAAAACACACACTGCCTTCTAGTTCCTGGCCACTGCGGACCGCGGCTGGACTTGCCAAACAAAGGAATGACATTCCCAGGAAGGGATATGTGACGGCATCCAGGCCACTGCACTGCACTCATCTCCCAAATCAGCTTTTGAAAGTGAAAAAGTAAAGTAACATTTGTTGTATGTATCGTGGCATTTAACAAATGAAATGTCCGGCGTTAAAAATGTGTTTGGTTTTATCCAAAGCAGATTGACGTGTTTCTCACAGCGTTTCATTGTGCCGGTCGTAGAATGTTCCGCGGCAGTTTGGAAATGTCCAGTAGGTGGCGCTAAAAGTGCGTTTGGTTTTATCCAAGGCAGATGAACACTATTCTGGCAACATCATTACGACGATTGTTGTAAAAAGGAATTGTCCACTGAGTGGCGCTAAAAGCACATTCAGATTCATCCTAAACATTTGAATGTTAATCCTGCAATGTTTTCTTACGCTGGTTGCAGGGCTTGACAATAACGTTTTCGCTCACCAGCCACTGTCGCTAGTGGTTTTCCAAAGTTACAATCAGCATTTTCACTGGCCATAGTTTTGGCATCGATATCATGGGGAAAATACCATATATGTATTTTTAATATTATCTCATACTTTAAGACCTGACGCACAGATCCATTTTACTCTTACACAAGCGTTTTCTTTCTCAGCTGTTTACATTCACTAATAACAGACCTGACTGTGTTTACGTGAATACAAGCCATTTTGACATTATTTTGTCTGTATTCGACTTGTCAAGGCGCAATAAGCAATGAAAAAGAACTCAATAGAGTACTGAGAGCCGGCTTTATGTATGCGCTCACTTTGGATGTGACTGAGCACAAAATCTACGGGAAGGAGTAAAATTATGTGCAATATGTGCTGAAATTCAAGCCATGTAACACCACAAATACTCATCCACAGCAAATGAAACGAGTGAGTGTATGGAGTATATGTTTTTTCCATTTCGCCTATGTTGTCATCTCCTCCTGTGCAACGGAAGATGGCAATATGTCTGTGACACCTTCGAGTGAATCATCACTTATGAAGGTGCATTTACTCAAGTCAAAGTCACCCAGCACTCAGAGAAGAGTGTTTTAGCACGCTCGCTCTGACATATCCGCCACGGGCCACCCATCAGCTTTATGTTGTCCGTATGTTGCTGTTATTTCACCGTCTCCCTCAGGCCCGGCTCAAAGTCGCTGACTTCATTTAACATCAGTCACCCGAGGCGCAAATGGCTTCGGCGCATGTGGGGGATAGTCAGAGGTGGTTAGCGCGCTAGTCCACCTGACAGATGCGCAGTGCAACTGTGCCATGCTCCAAACACATCTGATCCCATAGCCTCGGGCCACAGATACCACAGAATTGTGTTGTGTGGATGACGGACAGTTATGCAAAATGATATTCGTGCTGGTAATCCTACTTAGCATACATCTGGGATGTGACTGCGGGTATTTGTTATAGAGCGTTTCACAGGTATATCATCCATATTTAAACACAAGCAAACAGCAGCTGCAAGTTGATGCTACACATTCTCATCCGTTGTGTGGGCAGACTTCAGGAGACTGGAAGTCTCGTTCTCCATTAATTGATTGGGTGTTGAGTGGGTGGAAAAGGCCGAGCCGAAGCCCCAAAGCGCAGCGCCTGAATTAAAACTTCAATCCCCCATGTAAGACTCAATTTCATCCGTGACCCGACATTATACAAATGAGAAGGGAACTGATAGACGCCTCCTCTGCAGATGGAGTCCCCAAGCCTTTGGCCTGCGTTGGGGGAAGGGGATTGACCCGACTCATCTCGTCTCTTCAATGTGAAACAGCAGAGTTTGAAGGATCCCTTGAAACACTTTCATTTTGTAAAGCGTCAACAAGATATCCAGAGTTAAATTATCTCTCCCATAAACGGTTTGATAGAAAGAACCTTCACTTTCAAACTCAGGAGACTCATTTCTTAAGATTGGATATTTTCACACTTCAACCCTGAGTGTGATTCATAGCGTATTATGTGATTCCTGAACCATGGCACTTCAATGTGAAGATCAGCAGCAACTGTTTACTTCACTAGGTAATGATTCGTTCATGTTTTATGAAGCACTTGCATCTGTTGTTGAGAAGAATGAAGGGAACTTCAACATGACTAACAGCAATGATAAATGTATTATATTCTAATAGGCAAATTATACATCATTAATAGTGGTTCATTCCGCAGGTTAGGATTGCTTTCACACCACATCAGAGTTATGGGAGCAGCCCCGAAAGCTCTATGCATGTTAACTAAATACATATTTGTATGTAGAAAAATCATATTATACTGTTTGAGGAAAATGTTTAAGTGTTATATTGTAAAAGTATCAAAATTAAATTGTAAACTGTATTAAAGCAATTTGCAAATGATTTAAAGTATATTGAAATTGATATAGGATATTATTAAAGTATTTTATGCTCAGCCGAGGCTACATTTATTTAATCAACAATACAGTAAAAACAGGAAAATTGTGAAATATTATTGTAATTTAAAATAGCTGTCTTCTATGTGAATATATTGTAAAATGTAATTCATTCCTGTGATCAAATATGAATTTTTAGCATCATTACAGTCTTCAGTTTCACATGATCCTTCAGAAACACACACACACACACACACACACACACAAACATATACACTGTAAAAATATATTTTCATGATTTTTTTTTATCAGAACTATTGATCTTTTGTCAAATCAACTTAGATAATTAATGTGGTTCAAATAACAATATTTAGAGTTTCTATTTATTAAACCAATCTCCTTCGTTGTATTAACTCAATTTTTTTATTTCAATGAACTAAATTTTTTTAAGGCAACCAGGTAACATATATACTATATATATTAGTTTGAACTGGCAGAATAAACAACCTTTGACGATGTATAATGTCCTGTTATAATTCTATTAATTTCTAAGACAGCTGGTCTTTTACAGAAGCAAGTGAAAATTCTTTGACTGAAGAATAACTGATCATATGATCATCTTGTTGATTGCAGGACAAACGGACACATCATCTGGCAGAAGTGGCTCCTTCAAACGGGTGACAGTGCCATTTGAACGGCACGGAGGGGCCGCTATGAACTGATTCATGCATGCTTTCATTGGCGTGATGACTGGGCATATTCTTTATTCTTATGGACACCATGGGGTAGGACCATGTGAACAGTGCAGACTTCATAAGAGCCCACACAAGATGACTGTCTGCTCTTGACTGAGGAATTGTTCGTGCTATGAAAACTCTCACAGCAGCAAACTGTAAAGACGGAGGCATATCGCTGCCAGCGGAGATTTGATTTGTTGTTTGGAAACAGTAATGCTTTTGCCTTTGACAGTAATCAATGTCTCTTTTAGGTTCTGGTGCTGGACACGGACAGTTTCGATTGTTTGTTTGTTTTTTTGTCATTATATACAACCCATGAAATAATATTTCAAAAAGATATATTAATGATTATTATATAAGTGGTGTGGTGAAACCTGTGTTGGTAGGTCAAGGTATCATTCTCTCAATATTAGCATTGTGTCGTCCTCCCTGGAGACGGTTGAATCGGTCACTCAGAGTAACATGTCACTGGAATCTTTGTAGTGGCTAGATGATATCTGGACTGCAGAGGACTACTTGCCTTCTGGCGTGGCCATACAAACTCGATGAATAGAGGATGTCTGGACTCTGATCCAGTAATTTGAACTCCGAATGGACAACAGCATCAAGTCATCCAAAACTTTGCTTGTGGCCCTTACAAAAGAGGTGGAGAGAAACTACCAACAAGGAGTTAAATGTGCTTAATTGTCATTTTCTTTATGTAAAATCTTTTTTTTTTTTTCTTGTGCTTTTGAGATGATTTTGTATGTTTGGGTGACTTGGGGTGAGCACTGCATCAGTTTACAACAGTAACAAAAAAAAAAGGAAATGAATACATTTTCAAAGACAGAAAGATTTGTGATGCTTCTTTCTGACCAGCCATCATAAACCATGCATATAAATTCACAAATGGCCTTTTCTTTAGAGTTATCATGCTTTCAGATTGTACAGACCTAACAATGCAAGTAAGTAAAATATATATCTACTCTATAATTTAAGCACCTTGACCAAGGTCACACTGCACTCTGTCATAACTGAAATGCCCACTAGGAAAGGACTGGGTTTGCTCCATGTTTCTGTTTAATTTCCCAGTTGGAGTCAAAGCTCTTTTTGTAAATGCAGAGGGAGAAAAGGCACACATTTTGGAAACATAAGGGCTGCCTTCAGTGGGATCAAGCCAAGATCTCAAAGAGAGGCATGGGAGTGATTCAGTGAGCATATGGTCACACAACCATATCCAGCATCTGCAAATCTCATCCCATTCAATACAAAAAAATCTCTTGGGATTATGTTCTTGGAACAACAGTAAACATACTGGAAAAAGTTGTTTCTTTTTGGTCCTGGGCACCCCCTTTAATTTGATCATTTGATTGACTCTGTGCCAAGAACAACATCAGCTGTAATGTTCGGGTAAGTCATAAAATGTATCATCCATAACACTGGCTTCTGTAAGTTTGAAAGTACACCAGGCCTTGGCAAATGTCTTCAAATTAAAGACTAAATAAATGAAATGCTATTTTATATAAATCACGAGTCACATGCTGGCCAAGCAACTTCCATCAAAACAATTTTGAAGGCTAACAGATAACTTCAGCGTCCATTTGATGTGAATATGTTATTGCTTATTCAGCCAAAAATGAAAATTCTCTCATCAATTAATCTTTTTTTTTTTTTACTCATGTCAAATTCACATGGCATGTTTTCTTCAGTGGAACAAAAACATAACATTTTTTGTTATGTTTCAAATGTTTTTTGTTTGTAAGAATTACAATTAGGTACAAGAACCAATTAGGTCCAAAACTTTCACGCTCCAAAAAGGATATAAAGGTAGTGTGAAATTAATCCATACAATTTGACTCCTATATTTAAGTCAACACAATTTACTTTGTTTGAAGAACAGAATGAAATTTAAGCCTTTATTCACTTTTGAATCAAACCATAAAAGTGATCAGCTCACACATACTCAGACTTTACATTTGGTGACAAATATTTGTTTGGTCAAAACTCACTAGTTCTTTGATTTATTATTATTTAATTGAATGTGTGTTCTGCAGATGTACAAAGTCATACATGAATTACTCGAGGAAAGGATGGTGAACATAGTTCGCAGCATGGTTTATCTTACAAGAACTCGTAGCCTCTGCTTCAGTTCTTAGTTCTGCTTCAGGTTGAGTCGACCCAGTTTGAACCAAGAATCATGACTAAGAACACATATCTTGAAGTTTTTAGCCTTGCATCTATTGACTTGAGCACCATTACGGTCAAACTGGGCCGGCTCAAACCCAAGCAGAACTTTTAGGTCCATTAGAGAAGAATGTGGTTATGAGTTCTTGTGAATTAAACCATGCGAGGAACAGCCATCCTCACCTGTCATTCACCCACACCATCCTCGAGTTCACATTCATGGAACCTCTCTAATGAGAGTGGAAATGTCAGCTATGATACACTCGGAGAGAAGAAGAGAAACGCACTGTACAAAGGGCTTTTATGCGGCCTGCCTTATGTTTCTTGCACACTTGTATTCTAGCTGCTTTGTGACTTGATTAGTGGATCCCCTCACACATTCTCACATGTGAAAAAGAGTACAATTTGCTTTCAATTATTTTCAGAAAAGCATTGTTTGTTGTGTGCTGGAGTGGTGTGTTACCCTGAAATGTGACGGATTGGGCTGGATATTGGAATAGTGTCAAACGATTTAGGAAACCAGACAAGCATGTGCCAAAACCTGTTTGTAAAACCTAAAGGAACTCCATGTACTATGGTATTTTCATGCTCCTCTAATATACTTTAACCAATAGAAAGGTATAAAAAATATATTATATTGTCATGTTACATTTCCAAAATGTTACCAAGTACCATGTTTTTTTTTAATGTATTTTTTAGCTACCGCAATTTCCAGTGTAACTGGTCCTACTCTAACCATTTCAAGCGAATTTGAACCAGGTCAACTGGCATAGGAGGCATCCTAACAAAGGATGCAAAAGCCCGCAGCCTCCAACAATTAGTTGTTAGTGCGCTTCTGAGGCCAGGAGAGTGAAGTTCCTACTGGTCTCATTACACTTACTTTCGATCCATTCAACATTGACCAGTATGGCAGGTGGATATGCTAACAAGGATGCTTAAAACCACAGTTTCTTGCATCAGTGTGTCTCTTGAGGGCAGGGGAGTTAGGATTACTTTACTAGCACTTACTAGTTGGCCTCTATAATTGACCCCCCAAACCACACTACCCCCAACTACACTAACAAGGATGCTTAAAACCAGTCTCTAGCATCAGTGTGTCTCTTGAGGACAGGGGAGTTAGGACTAGCACTTACTAGTTTGCCTCTATTATACTTACTTCCCCCTCAAACCTCACTACCAACCGGGTCACGGCACCAACAGAACTGGTCGTACTCGCATGACTCCAAGCTGAATTTAAATCACTGTCAGCTAGCATGGCAGGTGGTCAAGCTAACAATAATGCAAAAGACCATAGACTCTAGTGTCAGTGCACCTATTGAGGACAGGGGAGTGAGGATTACCTCACAGCTCTTACTAGCTGACCTCTATTATGCCCCCCCCCCCCTCCCCCACAAAATAAATAAATAACTCACTACCATCTGGGTCATGGCACCAATGTAACTGGTCCTACTCACACCAATCCAAGCAGCATTCTGACACCTGTTAACTGGCATGGCAGGTATATGTGCTTACAAGGATGTTAAAGACCACAGCCAATAATGTAAATGCATCTCTTGAGGGCAGGGGAGTGAGATTTACCTGACAACTCAAACTAGCTGACCGGCATTACACTCAAAACCTTACTATTATCTAGGTCAAAGCACCAATGGAACTGGTCCTACTCTGGGTCACGGCACCAATATGCATCCTGCTCGCACTGCTCCGAGCGGGATTTGAACCACTGTCATGGGAGATGGATGCACCAACAAGGACTCTAAAGATCGCAGCCTCTAGCATAAGTTTCTAGCATGGTGTTCCTCTTGAGGGCAGGAAAATGAGGTTGACCTGGAAAACTCTTATGAGCTGGCCTTGCTTACTCTTACTCCTCTAAACCTCACCACGGCACCAATGTAATCTGTACTATTCGCACCACTCCTAGCCGGATACGAACCAGTGCCAACTGGCATGGACGGCAAGACATTTTCATCATCAACCAAAACCTTGAAGAAATAGTTCACCCAAAAATGAAAAATCTGGCATCATCACTTCAGGTTGTTCCAATGAAAGTCAATGGGTACCAATGTTGTTTTTGGCTCCATTGACTGTACAAAAATAGTTCTTCAACGTTCTTTAAAATACCTTCATTTATGTTCCACAAAATTAAGAAATACAGGTTTGGAATAACATGAGGGTGAGTAAATGATGACAGAATTTGTATTTTCGGATGAACGGTCCCTTTAACCTCATACTGCCAAAGAAAATGCTTAAGCCTTAAAGCTATGTCAATGGATTGGCTGTACACATGGGTTACATAGTTAATTAAGAAGCCTCAACTCTAAATCCTTTAAGTATGATCAAATTACTCCCTTTAGAGACTTTGGAAATAAAACTATGAGATAATACACTTCTAAATCCAGTGTAAAAATTACCCAAAATTGGAGACCTGTCAAAATGAAACATCCTGAGCGGTATGAAATAATTGAACCTTCTCATGAAGGCCATGATGCACATTGATCAAGTAATGAAGATGTCCATGTGAAGCTAACTGTACAGGACTCATTGTTTGAGAGCGAGAGGATGAGTGAATGCTGGTAATGGAATCTCCTGCCAGTGATTTCTCGACTACAAAGAAGGAGAGGTGATCTTAGGTGTGACACTGGACATGATCAATCACACACAGACAGTTCCCTCAGGACAGAATAGAAAGGTCCATCCACCTGTCTCAGGCATCGAGATACGGTAACACATTCTGTGTCAGCTTTAGGAGAGTTTCTTACACCCGTTTGCTGTTCTTCATCATTATAGAACAAAGCACAATACAATACAAATGTATTGGCTGCATGTGTTATATAAAAAATACAGTACAAAGCATCATGTTGTGAAATATAATAATTTATAGCATTTATTTTGCACCATTGTTGTTCTTTTATTGATGTCTTTACAGTTACTTTTGATACATTTAACGTAGCCTATGCTGATACATTTAATGTTTGATACATTTATTGTTAAATAAAGGCATTGATTTCTTTCAAAGTAAAATCTTGATATATACTGTATATTGTATATAGATATATAGTATATATATTCTATTACTTAATATATTCTATTATATTCTATTCTATTTCTTCAAAAAAATAGAATAGAGAATAGACAATAATAGTATGTGAACAGAAGCAATCAGTTCAACATATCTGGGCAGATCTCACAAGAAACATATTTTTTATGTTTGTTATGATGTTATTATGATTGCGGTTAGGCCAGTTTAAGCCTCAGACGGCGCGCCTACAATCCATTCACTGACTGTGAACAAAAAAAATCGCTTGATCATTTTCTTGATCCAGAATTATAATATGATTGATTGATTGTTTTTACGCAACTTTCTGAGTGATGAAATAAGTGTTTACTACTTTGGACGGAGAGTGGAGTTTGCTTTAGCTTATTATACAGGCATTATGTACTCTTCTCATGAGATCCTTTTCCTCTGTTGTTGTCTTTTCCCAATGAGCTGGAGGTGAAAAGGTGTTCTGTTCAGTTCTGGATGCGAGTCCCTGTCTGAGTCTGAGTAAGTGGCTGGATTTTCATCACAATCAGTCCCATGATAGTGTTTCATGCTCACCAGGTTCACCTGTGCTGATGGATAAGCGTGGAAACTGGCCAGGCAGAGAGAGAGAGAGAGAGAGAGAGAGAGAGAGAGAGAGAGAGAGAGAGAGAGAGAGAGAGAGAGAGAGAGAGAGAGAGAGAGAGAGAGAGAGAGAGAGAGAGTGAGAGAGAGAGAGAGTGCGAGAGAGAGAGTGAGAGAGTGAGAGAGAGAGAGAGAGAGAGAGAGAGAGAGAGAGAGTGAGAGAGAGAGAGAGAGAGAGAGAGAGAGAGAGAGAGAGAGAGAGAGAGAGAGAGAGAGAGTGAGAGAGGGAGAGAGAGAGGGAGAGTGAGAGAGTGAGAGAGCGAGAGAGAGAGAGAGTGAGAGAGACAGAGAGAGAGAGAGAGTGAGCGAGAGAGAAAGAGAGTGAGAGAGACAGAGAGAGAGAGAGAGAGTGAGAGAGAGAGAGAGAGAGAGAGAGAGAGAGAGAGAGAGAGAGAGAGAGAGACCATAGCACATATGGGGATGGGGGGGGGGGGGGGTCTTCTCTCACCTGTCGCGTTTGACTTCATCTGCCGCCCACTCTCGGTCTGAATGGAGCACGATAACTTCCTACTATTTCTACAGCGTATATTATTCATACCATGGACATTTTCTGTATGGAAATCCCAGATGACCTACTATGGTCATTTACCATAATGTGCATTATACAATCAGAAAACACAATAAAATGCATTTTCTACTGTGACAAAGAAAGAATGTCTTTTTTTTTTTACTTGATCAAGTCTATGCCACTTCTATACAAAATTGTATTTAAAAACTAAAACAAGAAAACTAAATGATTCACATACTTTTTTTTCCAAAAAACATATATAGTAGTGTAGTACCGTAATCAAGTATATAAATATGCACATACAGACAGACACCAAAATGCTACCAAAATGATAGATTCATTTGTTAATAACCGAAAGTTTTATGAAGAAATCTGTACCAAATATCAACACCACAATGCTACCAAAATGATAGATGATCTGTTGTTAATTGAAATTTTGATGAACAAGAAATCTGTACCCAATGCTAAATATCAAACAACAATGCAACCGAAATGATTGATCAATTTATAAAACTATACTGTATACAGTTTTACAGGACACTTGATATGTGAAGTGAACTATGCTATCTTTTATGTTTCTAAAGAAGAATTTGCCAATATTTTTAGAAGGTTGTACATTGACCTCAACACTTGACACAAATCCCAAGAATGGTGACAATCACCAAATATAAAAAGATGAGCCCTTATAACTAGCAAACGACAGAACAATAAGACATGTTTAAACAAAAGTCAGCAAACAGTAAAACAATATAGTAGTATATGTTGCAATGCATGCAGGGATCTCACAAACCCTTAACATTTCAGCAATGCTGTTCAACTGTCTGACGAGTTGGTCTAATTTTTCATAAACTACATTTGATGTGCTTTCAAGTAGTTCACATTTATTAGTATTTGTGACTCAAAAGATTCGAGTAAACTGGAACCTTTCCTCTTTTGGAAACTCATTGAACCCCGACTATCACACAAACATCATGGAAGTTCTGACCAAACCACGTGAAAACCTGCGTGGGGTGTTTTGGAAAGCTCTAGGCCTCTCGTGCCTGTTGTTACCTGTTTAGGATAAACAAACCCAAGGCAGGCAGAGCAGGAGTTCGCCGCTGCGCACCACACTCGCTCACTAAGCAAACTATCACCAGGTGTGCACGCATAGAGCCCATCTTCCGTCAGCGTCCTGTCATGCAGAAGATGTTTATCCAATTTGTCAAGATAATCTTTCCTCAAACAAGGCCTGGGCCGAGGCCTCTCAGTGTGCACACACACACACACACACACACACACACACACACACACACACACACACACACACACACACACACACACACACACACACACACACACACACACACACACACACACACACACTGAAAAGCAAGCCGTCTCCTCCAACTTCAGTTCAGAACTAAAAGTAATTATATCTTTCTTAACGAAATTAGCCAGCATTTCTCTTCACTTTTCCCGCATTCTCCACCATATTTTGGAGTCGTTTCATCTGTCCTCGGAGAGATCATCTGTGGTATTACACAAATTTAGACCTTTAATGGAGTTGCGATCTGTTTATTTACCCCCCCCCCCCCCCCCCGGATTACTGCTTTATTAATGATGTCAGTTCTACTCAAATATAAAAAGGCATGCAAATTAGCATAAATAACACACAACTCACGCACGCTGACACACACTTAAATTACGGCGTAAGCAAAAAAAAAAAAAATCCTAAAGCTGATGATTTTATAATGGATCTTTTCATTTTCCATGGTGTGGATTACTTTAAATGGATTTCAGAGGAATATTTACATGTTTCATGATTCACAAACTTTATATTTAGCGCGGGTTTTATTTATCAACGGCTATCATCTTAAATAATAAGCGTTATAATACAAGCCTCTTAAATGATGTGCGCTATAATTACACAGCTGTGGCACATATGCGATTTAACTTTGTGACAACATCTATGAACTTCATGTGGAGTATTTTAAGACTTCAGAGAGCCAGAGATGACAGTCTCAGAAATGAAGTGATCCACAGAACTAGTAATTCTGCAGTTGGTTAGGTTGCACACAAACACCAGTATTAAAAATGTAATTATAAATTCAAAATTTTTGATTACTGAAGGCAGCCTGGCACACAAACAGATTGAAAACAATGCAAGAAGCAGACCTTTATGCAATCCAATGGAAAAAATCCTAAACAAACAGAACAGGTACAGTGATAAGAATCCAAAGAATTTCAGATCATGGATAAATTACTGGAACTAAAATGACAGAATTTTCCATTAAGTTATTTGATTATTCTTTTTATTTATCTAACTTAATGTATTAAAAGTTTGTTTACATCAAAAAAAATCTTTTTAAAATGTAAAATCTATTCCTAGTTACACTATTTGTTTATATATAAATATACTCTCTATATATAGTAAGTTATTTTAAGATTTAAAGAAGCATTTAAAACTCCCCTGTCTGCCTTTTGCTAGGAAAACAAAATTCTTGCCAAAAAACTCTTGACATCAAGTCACATTTTCAAAAGAGATAAATCAAATGTCTTACTAGCGGATGACTGCATACTGGTCTGTGAGGGAAAGTATACCATTGAAAGTGTAACACACTTCAATTCTATCAACAGCATTTTTGCTGAACATTTTGACTTCCTTACCAGGTTGTTTCAAACCAGCATTGATGTTACAGTAAAGGAAAGGCCCGTTCACACTGAGAACGATAACGATAACTATATTAGCGTCCACACCAGCGGATGATATCGTTCTGTTTATTTTAAGCACATGCTGCAGTTTTGTTGTCTGCTGCTTTAAATGCTCGAGCTCGTTACAGCAGGGTGGATTCTGATTGGCTGTCAATGTTGTTATCGTTCATCAGCAGGATAAAACCAATCTGAAAGTGATTCCAACTATGTTGTTTCTCTGTGACATTATCGTTATACTGGTGATGTGGACTCTGTTATTCTTCTATATGTAGAACAATTTTTAGAACTATATATTTATCCTAATCATTAAAGTTATTGTCCTTGGTGTGAACGGGCCTCAATGCTATTATTTATAATAGAAGTCTATGGTGCAACACAACACACATTCAAATACATGAATACACATTCAAAGGCTTAGCCACAAGTCAAGTCAAGTATATTTACATAGCGCTTTTCACAATATAAATTGTATCAAAGCAGCTTCACAGTATCAATCAAATAACATAATGTTTGTTTCTTAGTGGAAAAAACATCCACGTTTGGTAGGGCTGATCAATGGTATTAATGCTTGGTTAATTCATCTGAATATCCCCAACTGAGCAAGCCAAAGGCAACAGTGGCAAGAAACCGAAAAACTCCATCAAGTGACCTACTGGTGTCCTAAAACTCCATCAGGTGACCTACTGGTGTCCTAAAACTCCATCAAGTGACCTACTGGTGTCCTAAAACTCCATCAAGTGACCTACTGGTGTCCTAAAACTCCATCAGGTGACCTACTGGTGTCCTAAAACTCCATCAGGTGACCTACTGGTGTCCTAAAACTCCATCAAGTGACCTACTGGTGTCCTAAAACTCCATCAGGTGACCTACTGGTGTCCTAAAACTCCATCAGGTGACTTAATGGAGAGAAAAAAAAAAACCTTGGGAGAACCCAGGCTCAGTCGGGGGCCAGTTCTTCTCTGGCCTTTATGAACTAGAGGCCGGATTTACAGTAACTGTAATTTGATACAGAATTTTGTTTTATTTTATCACTTCGGGGTGGGTACGCGAACCGGAATCACAACATTTTATCTGTAGAGTGGGAAAGGGATCCTCCATAGGGAGAGGCTAGTTGGTACTTCAGCACTGCGTTGTCATCGGGTCCAGGCGAAGCTCCTAGTCAGATCTGGATCCGGCCTGGATCCGGTCGGCTGCGGGAAAACCGCGGGATAAACAAAGACACTAAAATTAGTGTCGATGCCATTCTTCTTATGATGTAACGAGTACATCAGGATTTAAGGGAAGTGTTCCCAGTTCCGGGTGACCTAATCTATGCAGCCTAACATTGAATTATAGAAGTCTATAATATATTATGTGTATGCTAGGTCAAAGAGATGTGTTTTTAGTCTAGCTTTGAACTGACAGAGTGTGTCTGCTTCCCGGACAATGGTAGGAAGACTGTTCCAGAGTTTTAGTGCTAAATAGGAAAAGGATCTACCGCCAGCAGTCGATTTTGATATTCTTGGTATTATCAACTGGCCCGAATTTTGAGATCGCAATAGACGTGAAGGACTATAATGCGTTAAGAGCTCGCTCAAGTACTGCGGAGCTAAACCATTTAGTGCTTTGTAAGTAATCAACAATATTTTAAAATGTATACGATGTTTAATAGGCAGCCAATGCAGTGTTGACAGAACCGGGCCAATATGGTCATATTTCCTGGTTCTAGTAAGAACTCGAGCTGCAGGGTTTTGGACCAGCTGTAGTTTATTTATTAAGCGTGCAGGGCAACCACCCAGTAGAGCATTACAATAATCTAGTCTTGATGTCATGAAAGCATGAACTAATTGTTTCGCATTTGTCAATGAGAGCACAAGACTTGAGTGTAATTACACTTAAGTTATGAGTAATATTAATTAACAACATGTACTTACTATTGGATTAGGGTTTTGTTTGGGGTTAGTTGCATGTAATTAGGCATGATTTATTGTTATTACTATAGTAGGTTAAGTACATGTAACAAGTGTAATATAAAGTGTTACCCAAACTAGAGAGCAATGTGATAACCCTTATGAAAATTAACCATGGTTTTACTACAAATAAAGACAAAAAGATATGGTTATTATAGTTAAGCCATGGTAACCACAAATTAACCAGGGTTTTGCTACGCTAACCATAGTTTAACCCTGGAATTTGTAGTAAAATTGTGGTTATACAAATGGTAATCAATCTGCCAAAAAATCATGGTTACTAGACTTTTACCTCAATAAAAACATGGTTCATTTTCATAAGGGAAAATAATGCAATATCAAGTCTACATGGGAGCTTTCACATGATTCTTAGAAATATATCAGAAAGGGGCTGTTTACAGAAGGAAAAATCCACAAGAATTACTTGTAGAATTGGTGTAAAAAAACCTAACCCACCAAGAAAAGTAGTGCCACTGCTTAATGGACAATTTAGACAATTTACAGGTCAAATGTTTTTCCCTCACTAATTCACAAAAGTATGAGTTTTATATTTCTTCTTGAATGCTTGCCCCATATTGTTAATCAAAATTATTGTCCATGTTAACTGACGTTAAGCCACAAATGATGTCCCTTAACTTGTCTTGAACCCGGAACATTCCTTTAAGTAGACCTTCAGATATGAGGTAATGAGAAATGCATTAGCCAACGGCGTTCTTTGTAATGCGTCTGGGGTCAAAAGGCACAGGTATCTGCTCCCCCCGTCTGCATGTGTGTTCTCCCCCCCACCCCCCACCACACACACACCTGTGGCCGGTGGACATGGTTGACTGGAAAGGTAACGCCCCAGGACTGCTGTGTGGGCACATCACTAACTTCCATGTCTTTCTCCAGCATGCTGCCACCCAAAGAATGTTGCTGAGCTCTACAAAATACCTTAGATTTCCTTCTACATCTCTTATCAAATGCTTAATTTAGGTCAAAACATGGACAGGGATTTCCTCTGCGTTGCATTTTGTGCTTTATGATGCTTTGTCATTTCGTAGACACACACAACACTAACCGTCCCGTATCTCCAGCTGCTGTTTTCTCCTCTGTTTTGAGAGCGATCGGATGTTTTTCCAGGGTCATGCGAGCACCCTCATGTAGGGCACCGGTGCAGACTGCGGAGCGACTGTTTGAGCCCGTCGACTACACTAGCTTTCCCAGCAGACCAGGACTAAACAAGAGAACTCCCACTAACTTTTATCGCAGGCTTTGGCAACCGGGAATGTTTTTGCATATGCAATCGCTTTAATCTGACAACCACCTTGCTTGATAGAGGTGCAGAAAGCCAAATTAATGACAAGATGCTACTTGATGCATGTGGGACGATTGCATGGCTGAATGATAATTCTACCAGAAAGACTCGGGAGAATAAAACTGTAACAATTAACCATTTATTAACAGCTCGGCAAGCAATATTATGATAAAGTTCTTTGGCGTAGGCCCCGTCCGAATAAGGCATTCATATGTGATTTAAAAGTACTAATAAACAGTCAATATCCTAGTAATATGAATGCTAATAAGCAGCTAGTTAATAGTGAGAATTGGACCTTAAAATAAAGTGTTGTGACAAGCAAAACATTGTATGTTTGAGCATTCTGGGGTTCACCAAATTAAACAACACCTCACAGTTTTTATAATTCATATATCACCATGTAACAAGTTCACTTGTACCGAAGGCCTTAAAAGATGCAGGACCTGATTTCACCTAGTAAGCCATCAACCAATCAGATTTGAGGGACAAGTTTACAGTTTATGTCAAGTTTAGGCTCACAACTATGGTTTGGTGCTTGTATATCAGTGTTAATCTCCTGTCATATCCCTCTGATTTTAGAGAGAAGTTATAGGTAGGGTTAAGGGGTAGGAATAGGGTTTTAGGGGAAGGGAACAGGATTTAGGGGTAGGTATAGATAGGTTTAGGACTACTTTTTCGGGCAGGAATGTGGTTCCAGGATCAACAAAGTACCTAGAAATGTGTCTAACTCAGCAAAATCAGGACATGCCTTGAGCAGAAGGGTCTGTTAAAAATGACTGATAGGGTGTTGAAATGTGTAAATCTAATTCTTGAAACCCGTCATGTGAATCACAGAGACAGACAACATTCAAACAAGTGATGTATCTGTACATTTCAGAAAGACTGACAGCAGATGTCTCAGAGTGACAACTGTGACACTTATCCGCGGTTTACTCTTTATTTCATGAGTAGTTTTAGTCCAAGATTCTTCTCATGTCAAAACTGATATATGGTAGAAGAAACAAGACTAACATTCATATTCATATGCGTTGCTGAAGTCAGTTCGTCCGTACTGGCCATTAAACATCTGAACTCCAGGGCTCCAGTCGCGCTGGCCTCATTTCCCACAGTCACAGAACCAATAATTATCTTGATGTTAATCGCTGTAAGATGGCCATAAGGGATTGGCCTTTCACCTTGCCTTAATTCTGGTAAAGATCTTATCTGTTTGACAGGCCCTGTCAGATGCACATGGATGTGTCCTGATACCTAATTGGCTGGAAAATTGACAGGAAGTATTGCCTATTGGATGTGTTAGGAAGAAGCCTTAATCCACTGATGCAGGTGCTGGAAACACAAGATGGTAAACAAGAACTTTTTGAAATCTTGATTTTCTTATGGGATTTAACATTTACTCTTTATTTTGATGGTCCCTTTTGAACATTCTGTTGACTATAAGTAACTTTACAACTACATGTCAAATAACTCTCATTAGATAATTAGTAGACTGTCTGCTTAATATCTGATAACTCTTTATTGTGATGCTCCTCCAAAAGACAGTCTACTGACTATAAGTAACTATGCAACTACATGTCAACTTATTCTAATCCTAACCGTACCAGTCTATTAATACTCTACTAACACTCTAATGAGAGTTAGTAGACATGTAGGTGCAACGTTACTTATAGTCAACAGAATTATTAAAGGGACCATCAAAATTAAGTGAAACCAACATTGAATTTGGTATGATTAAGAAATATATGGTAAAGACACAATAATTTAGTAATGCTAGCTTGTTGATTTTAGTATTCAACACAACAGTACACTTTTCTTTAGGCTAAAAAATTGATGCCAAAGTGGCACAAAGTTAGCATGTTGCTTTAGTACTGTTACTTTGGATAAAAGTGTCTGCCGATTGCTTGATTTACATTTCGATGCATTTTAACACCCCTACTGATGTATAGTGCTTGAAATGATGTGTAGCAGGCAAAATTTCAGATACT
This sequence comes from Meda fulgida, assembly GCA_030578275.1. NCBI lineage: Eukaryota > Metazoa > Chordata > Actinopteri > Cypriniformes > Leuciscidae > Meda > Meda fulgida. The sequence goes on from CM060637.1 coordinate 20,403,818, forward strand.
AGTTTATATAAGGAAACAAAAAGTTAAACTCAGTGAATGAACGCGGCACCCCCCGCCGAGCAGACGGGAGAGCGAATGCTTAATGAGCGTCCGCAGACGCGTGATTCCAGCTGTAACGGGACCGACCGCACGGACGAACCTTCGCTCCTGCTCAGGCGAAGCAGCTGTCAGCACACACCGAGGGGGCTGAGGGCTTCTGACAGGCTGCTCTGGTGACACGCTCACACACAGATGCCCAGTGACAGCTCTCTACTGGGGTGCAGCTGCCCCCCACCCCCCTCCCGTCCCATCCACTTACTGCAGCTGTATCCAGACACACCGTGAGATGCTGCCGTTAGAGGGACGTTCCGGTAGAGATGTTGCTCCTGGGGATATGAGGAAAGCCACCAGCCACTGGTATTTGACGCTGTTGATTACATCGGCCAGTGGTGCAAGCTGGGACAGTTAGGGTGAAAAACTTTGACTGTCAGCAGACTCAGGAGGGGTGGGGGAGATTTCGTCTTTTCTTGGCAGAAAATGTTTTTTGGACCTTCTGACTGCCCCTTAGGTTTAAACTCTTGTTGCAGTACCTTTAAGACTTCTTTATGTAAATGACCTCTGATATGATTGGCTAAACTTCAGTGTGTAGTTCATAAGCTTCTTAATATTGAATATGTGTTAATGTAAATGTAGATAGTTATACGCTAATAAGTTCATGCTTTAACATTGTTACTATAAAGTTAAAAAAAGGTAATTGTGACTTTATCCCAAAATGACTTTATATCTTGCAATTTTTATGTAATGTAATGGCGACTATTTTTTGCAACTGCAACATTTTATTTTGTAATTGCAGCTTCATGACTATAGTAAGTCACTATGTCTTGCAATTGCAACTTTTTCCTCGTAATTATGACTTTATATCTCATAATGTTAGTTTATAACTTGAAATCGCAACTTTATTTCATGTAATTGCGACTTTATTTCTTGTAATTGAAGCCTTATGCATCGTAATTGCGACTTCATATTTTCCATAAGTGACTTTATAGCTTGAAATTATAACTTTATTTTTTGTAATTGTGACTTTATATCTTGAAATTACAATTTTAAAGTTTTTTGTAATTGACTTCTATCTTTAATTCTTTAATCTTTATTCTTGTAAAAGTTACGTTAGTTCGAAATTACAACTTTTTGTAATTGTGGATTTATCTCCTGTAATGTTATTACAACTTGTTTTTTGTAATTGTGGCTTTATATCTTGTGATGTTATTTTATATCTTATAATTGTGACTTTATTTCACATACTTGTGACTTGTACTTGTGTTCTTGTACTTGTACTTGTGTACTTGTTTATTTCTTGCAGTTTTACAACTTACAAATTACAACTTTACATATCAAAATAGCAGCAAAATAGCTGCTAGTAATTTTATATCTTGAAATTACAACTTTGTTTTTTTTGTTATTGTGCCTTTATATCTTGTAATGTTACTTTACTTTTACTTTTCTTGTAATTGCAACTTTATTTATCACAATTGCTGCTTTGTATCTTCCAATATTGACATATATTTTGAAATTACAACTTTGTTTTTTGTAATTGTGACTTTATATCTTGAAATTACAATTTTAAAGTTTTTTTGTAATTGACTTCCATCTTTAATTCTTTAATCTTTATTCTTGTAAAAGTTACGTTAGTTCGAAATTACAACTTTTTTGTAACTGTTACTTTATAGCTAATTATAACTTTGTTTTTGTAATTGTGCCTTTATATCTTGTAATGTTACTGTTAGCTTAAAATTGCACCTTTATTTCTTGTAACTGTGACATTATTTCTTATTATTGTGACTTTATTTCTTGTAATTGTGACATTATTTCTTATTATTGTGACTTTATTTCTTGTAATTACAACTTAATGCATTGTAATTGCTGCTTTGTATCTTCCAATAGTTACTTTATATCTTGGAATTACACATTTGTTTTTGTTTTGTTTTTTGTTATTGTGACTTTATATCTTGCAATGTTACTTAATAGCTTGAAATTACAACTTGTTTTTTGTAATTGTGGCTTTGTTTCTTGTGATGTTATTTTATATCTTATAAATGTGACTTTATTTCACATACTTGTGACTTGTACTTGTGTTCTTGTACTTGTACTTGTGTACTTGTTTATTTCTTGCAGTTTTACAACTTACAAATTACAACTTTACATATCAAAATAGCAGCAAAATAGCTGCTAGTAATTTTATATCTTGAAATTACAACTTTGTTTTTTGTTATTGTGCCTTTATATCTTGTAATGTTACTTTACTTTTACTTTTCTTGTAATTGCAACTTTATTTATCACAATTGCTGCTTTGTATCTTCCAATATTGACATATATTTTGAAATCACAACTTTGTTTTTTGTAATTGTTACTTTATATCTTTTTTTATTACAACTTAGGTTTTTCATAATTGCAACTTTATATATCGTAATGTTACTTTCTTGGCTTGCTATTGCTATTTTTTCTTGGTAGTTGTACCTTTGTCTCACAATGAGACTTGCATATCTCATAATGCACGTCTCACATTTGCAAATTTATATATCACAGTGCAACTTTATGTAGCATAATCAGAGTATTTCCTTTTTTAAACTTTATCATACAATTGCCTCTTTAACTTTTAAATCTGAGGCGGAAACAAGCTTCCATAATAAATTGTCTGAATGGACTGGGAAGGAAGTTCAGAGCTCTGAAAGTGTCTCCTTACAGACAAGCAAGGAAAATCCACATGCAAGCAAGGACAAACCATCTTAGCTTACAACATTTCATTGCCAAGAATTACGACATGCTGTACTATGTGCTCTTGTTAAATAAACATTGACTTGACTTGAAAATCCTGTTTTCCGTGAAATGTCCATACGCAACATAAAAATCCACGCAAAAAAAAACACACCAACAATCCAAATGCATATATTGCTTGTAAGTCTACAAACACAATCACAACCTGACAGTGTCACTGTGCAAGCATCTTAATTTGTTCCTTTGCATGAAAGAGCAAAAACCGGTGAGGTCACAGTTTTTGGAGACATGAAGGTTTCAGTTACACAATCAGCCTCATCTCTTATCATACTACATCTTGTGTTTGGGTTTCCACAAGCTACACATCACTGCTGCTTGTGTATCCCCTTTGATTGCCATTCATGCTGCCACAATGGCTGCATCTGCCTGTTTTTGGGGACACAGTGTGTCTTTTGACAACATTCCTTGGAGGAAATCTTAAAACAACACAAAACAATGACATAATAAATATCATCATCATATATAGCTTATACATGTTATACAACATCCGAACTTTGAAGAGTGGCTTGAGAAAGCGATTGACCTGAACATGTGTCTGGATTGACATTGCTTGTCATTTCGAACAGTTTGTTGATACAAATGTACATGTTAACATTTTTGTCAGACAGTACGGAATAGCATTGCAATCAACCAATCAGATTTTAGGATTAGTTATAGTCCGTTGGACGACCCAGTCATTCTCACCCATTTTAAGGGTACATTATAGACTCAGGGAGAGCTTTGGACATGTATTTTTTGAGGGTGTTGGTTCAGGTTTCCAATGTAAAATTTTGCTTCTGAAGCAAAACCAGTTAAGAACCAAGTCAGGTGAAACTCTGGGAACTCTTCGTAAGATACCAGGCTAACAAAAGTAAAATGTACGTGCTAATTAGACCCTGAACTCAGGTGTTAAACTCTCCACCTCAAAATCCAGCTTACGTAAAAGCCTCAAAGTTGGCCCACTTCAACCACAGCTGTAATTATTGAATTAGCAGAAACGTTCAAGAGGTTCCTCGAATTTCAGATCGTTATTTAGCGTTCTGATGAAATCTAAATCCCAGGCCGGTGTGGTTGTGTGTGTTTCCCTTGATGATCGTACACACACCTGTGCAAGGGTTTGTTCAGGGAGTTGGCGGAACATTCTGTGTTACCTGGAGAAAGGAATGCTGAACGCATTTTCAGATCCTGCAGTATCTGAATGGTAACAGGTTTTGTGTAAATAGTGTATGCAATGGGTAAGAGCCTTTGCAACTATGGAATCACATGAAATGTACTTTTTCTAATTTTTAGATGATAAAAATGGAGCCCCTACAGGGATTTCAATGCTCTACGCAAAACTTTTGCGTTCCCCCAAGAAACTTTTGAAAATATTTTTGTATACTCAGAAAATATTTGGAAATTCACTCTCAACATTTTTGTGAGCTCTTGTCATTGAGATATTAACAAACATCCCATCCGGTTTAATTTATTATTTGCTCTCGCTGACGATCACTTACTTGAGATTTCTAACCTTAAAGTCCCCCTGTAGTCAATGCTTGTATCCCTTAAAACTCATCTTTGATCACCAAAATGACACATTTAAACATTTTCCTTGAAAAAAAATTCTTCAAGCCTTAAAATAGTTTGAATGTAACTCTACACCCTTGCCTCATTTAGTATATGCAGTTCTATGAATATGCAAATGAGCCCCGCCTCCACTCACTCACTCACTCAACAAAGATCCATGGATGTAAAGATCCACTTGCCGATAAAAACACCACATAGACATGTAAACAACATTAAAAGCTTGATTTTCACCACAGAGAGACTTAATAAAATCAAATAGTCAGCAAAATGTCTTCAGTATAAACTCTGATTTTTGTAGACACACATAATCCTGATTCTGACTCAAAAGTTCACAGAAAGGGCAGAAATTTGGCCTCCCATAGCGGCAACTGGAAAACTCATACTTCAGCGCCCCTCCTAGTATTTGAACCTGCAACCCTGCTGTATGAAATACACAGCCATCAATATAATAAACCATTACATTTTCTTGAGTCCACACCGCAAATTGGTCAGTTATGGAAAACAAGTCACTATGCTGTTTTTTGAACAGAGTGACTGGGATTTAGAAATACAGGTAATGCTGTTTTTAGTAGCTTTAGTAGCTGAATTTAGAAGTTTTTTTTAAATATTATATATTTTAACTGAATTCATAATTTTTTGTACTGATATAGATTAGGATTGTTATGAGGGCTGCCTATGCCATACTATTAAAAAGTTTGAGATTGGTATATACAAATATAGTAAAAGCTGTAATATGGGGGGGAATCTTACTGACTACAAACTTTTGAACAGTAGTAAAGTTAAATGATTAGGCAAGTTTAAATGGCCTATTCTATTTCTCCAAAAGTGGTTTCAAGTCCATTCCTGCTAACTTTATTAGCATTTTATATACTGTTGACGTGTTATGTTAGAGCAAGGTCTCACTTGTTGTCTAATATCTCTGCTAATCTGAATTTTTCACAACAAACTTGAAGTGAGTGTTTACATGTGCAACAAAATGCTGATAACTATCAGAAAACCCAACAACACAAGAAAATCGTGTTTACATGAGATTTTAAAATGTGCACAGGACATGCGCATATTGAATAGACACAACAGAGCACGGAAAAATTGTGAGAACTAATTATATCTGTCAAAAATAGCATGACTAGGTGAAAGCCTCTCACGCACAGTCGCCTTTATTATTGAAATGCTAAAGATGAAGGGGCATTTCTCATTGACAATGAGAAGCAAACATCAGCCAGACACACAGAAACCAGTTTGGGTGTACCTGGAGAAAGCAGGTGGTGAGCGAGGTGTTGGCCATGGGTCGTGACAAATGGATGGTTGTGGATGTATTGACGTACTCTCTGCTGAGCCCGGGCCAAGTCTACCCTGAATCCTGTGACATCAGTTCCGGGACTGGAAACAATGCAGGGAGTGTCGTCCGGCACGTCAATCTAGACTTAGAGGGAGGGAGGGAGGGAGGGTGGGGGGGGGGATAGAATGCTATAGAATGTAAACAAGAAGCACTTGATTGTGGTGCTAATTGGGATTTGGGGTGGGAATGAGTCATCAATAGTTACAAACTAGACATGTGTCGATATACGCATCCAATTGACACTGTTCTCAAGCCACACATCCATATCCTCACGCAGTGAAAAAACATAGCGGAACAAAGAGGACAATGCGAAGACAGACAAGACAGAGCTATTTGATATAATTTTTTATTTATTGATATAAATCTCTGCTTTCAAAATGTGTATGTTTTATCACGAAATTCAAACACTGTTTGATAATGTGATAATGCTCATAATGTGGCATGTCAGATTGGGGATTTCACTCTTCCTCTTTACTACTAGTTACAGCCCAAAATAAACATGGATGAACATCAGAAGGTATGTTGACAGAACCAGTACAACTTACTGAAATGGATCAGCGTTTCAACCATGGATAAAACAGCTTGTAAACAATGTCATGTAACGTTACCTCAGAAAAGCCATATTACATATTCATTATAGGCCTGTTTTTACTCTGATACCATTAAAAGTTATTATTATAAAAACGGCCTTATATGCAACAGATGAGGAGCATGGCGGAACGAGTGAATGAGACTTATTATTAGCCGGATATTCTCTGAACGCTGATGGAAGAGCAGAAATGCAGCGGTTACCCCGGTAACAGCGTAAACAAAATAGCTGAGCTACTTTCTGTTTCTGACAGTATTTAAAGTCCCCCCCTGTTATCCATAATTTTATCCCTTAAAACTCATCTTTGATCACAAAAATAACAAATGTACAAGTTTTTTCCTTAAAATAATTTCTTCATGCCTTAAAATATCTTGAATGTAACTCGACACCCTTGCCTCATTTAGTGTATATGGTTCTATGAATATGCAAATGAGCCCTGCCTCCACTCACTCACTCACTCACTCAGAGATCCACTGGTTGACGATCACACGTTGATCTGATTGGTTACAAGGTCGTTTGTGACGTCAGAAACACGAGCGATTTCACACCGTGTTTTTGAGACTGTCTTTGGTTCACTGCAGTTTTAAGCAGAAAATACTCAGCAATGCTGTCGACTTATGAACTTACACACGGTTTGTCTTAAAGCATATTAAAAACACCATATAGACACATAAACAACATTAAAAGCTTTTTCAACAAAGGGGGACTTTAATAGGCTATTTATTTCTAATTTAAACATTTCTACATTTTAATAAAACACAACTAGATTGTTGTTTGAAAATTTTTCTTTATTATTGTTCGGTAGCACTTTACTATAAGGTTAACATTAGTTAATGTGTTAGTTAGGATATACTAACAATAAAAATTCTTCCAAATAATTGTATTATCTTTATGTTAATTTAAATCTGTTTATATTATATTTAATGGACCTGAACAAAAAGAACTAACAATGAACAGTTCAACAAAGAATATTCACTACTGTACGAAATGTAAATACTGCTCAGAATTAGTTAGTTAATGGATTAAGTAACATTAACTAATGAGGCCTCACTGTAAAGTGTTTCTGTCACGATCAGCCACGCACTACATTTCCCATAATTCACTGCCTGGACTCATCTTCACTGATTGTATTCACCTGTGTCTCGTCACCCTGCTAGTCCACCCAGCCTATTTGTACCGTTCACTCATTCACGGTCCGCAAAGCCCATTACCGGTCCGCAAAGCCCATTGCCTGTTTCTTGGATTACGTGTCTGGATGAACCCTAAAGCTGCATTTGGATCTCAACATCTTGTCTCTGAGCAGTTCTGTAACAGTTACCGATTGTTCTCTATAGCTCGTTTGCACTGTAATCTATTTGAAACATTGGTTTGCTTGATACATTTTTGTGTATTGTTTTTTTTTGTATTTACATGGTATTCCTCATGATATTAGGGGGGTGGGGGGAAACACATTATGATACATTATGCTGTGATAAAAGCTTCATCAATTATTGTTATATGAACATTTGATACCGGCATCTGGGATTGTAGACAAACATATATTACATTTTATATGTTTGTTTGTTTACATGGATATGTTTCAGGGAATGGCCAGAGTTTGCAAAGAACAAATCTAATATTGTTCAAATATGTTCATAGATAAGTATACAGTGATGGCCAATGGTGATGTCCAGCCTATAGCCTAACATGTATCAAATAAATAAATCTTCAATCTTTATTCAAATATTATAAGATGTGTTAAACAATTTGTAAGCATATTGCATAGTAGTGCTTGGAGTCATTTGTGATAATAATGCAATGAAACATGACAAATTGTGCCGACATAATTTATATGTAAAATGGCCTGGTCAAAATCTATGAACACATGCAAAAACAAGATAGAAACATATTCAATAGCTCGATAGTTTTAGTAAATGCATGTTTTTTTCCTGTCAGCTTTTTGTTATATATGAATCTGTTTTTCCATAGTAAAATAAAACCTTTAGTGTGTGTGCGTGCATGTGCATGTGCATATATATATATATTTATTTATTACAGTCTCACAATGAGCTAAGCAGTCACCAGTCATAAATATAAATGTTCTGTCAAAGTAATAGTGTTTTGCACTTTTGTTGACCCTTGTGTCACTTAGTGCCCAGACTGCACCTGACTGACAACAGACACAAGAATGCATCAAAACTTGAAGAGGACATGAACCGTTGCGGCACTGCCTCACACGAGATAGATTAGCTTGTGAAAACAGATGAAAAAAACATGGTGAGTGTGTGTGACAAAAACAAAAAAAATCTCCTCAAATGTCTGACAGACATATTGATCACCTGGCATTTGCACATGAGTTTGGTGTTTACCAAGTGAGCTAGAAACTGAAACAGTCCTTTAAAAAACCTTTATGGGAAAATATATAACTTATTTTCAGTTTATGTTAATACGGTTAAGAACAAAACTGACACTAGCTGGTTTGTTCAAAAGGCTCTCTGTCCACATTAGCGTTTTTAAGTGCTTTCCAAAAGATTCTCATCCACACTGAAATGTCAGAAAACACTAAAACCGACAAAACAAAATAAAACTAATTTAGATGATACAGAAAAACGAAACTTGATAAAGTTCTCATGCCATTCTTCAGTGGTGCGTCCAGGTCACACTCAATCGCCAATCCAGCTGGTCTAAAACGCAATTTCCCTCATGTTTTGATGGAACACATTTTGTGTATCTGGATTAGTGTAGAAGTAGCTGAGAGGTCAATAATGATGGAAATGTTCAGTTTTTGTAGTGAAGACTGTACTATGTGTGTCTATACAAATAAACTAGCACTGAAAATGTGTGATAACTAGTCCCAGTCTCCTGTAACGTTGGAAGGAAAGGTTGACAGTTGGGGCATATATGGAGGACGTCCATGGCCCCATTCTGGACAATCTTGCGTAACTGCTGTTTGCTGTTGATTTGGACCCCTTCATTTGCATGGGGGCCTCAATCTTTCTCTAAATGAAAATGACAGGATCCCCACTGTGGGTTCTAGATGGAGCCGTAACCCCAGAGACGGAGCAACATCATTAGGGGGCCAACTAAATCCCAAACTACCACCATTTCTCCTTGTATCAACCATGCACATCCATCCAGTAATGAGGCATTTCATCTGCTGGCACCGTCACTGCAGTTGATTCTCCATCAGTTGATGTAACTGGAGATGGTGGTCATAAGGTCCATAGCCAGAGCAACAGTGGTGATGTGTGTATGACAGGCATCCGTCTGGACGGGCCGCGTAATGAGAGAGCTCTGTGTACATGGTGATAAAGCCTTCGTGCTAATGACAGACTCCAGCTTTAATCTAGCACTCTCACCTGTAAGAGAAGCTCGCTGAAACCCAAGAACCCGCATGCAGCGATCGACGTGAGCTTTACATCTGATGGCAAAGATAGATTTCTTACGCCATCACGTATTGAATGTGTCAAAAGTACCAATTTAAGACTTTTTGGGAAACAATGAAAATTATGAGCGATCATTTCTTAAAATGGTATTGCAATGCAAAGAACAGCATCAACTACTCACAATCCAGTTTAACCAGACTGTACCAAACCAGTACATTGTCATTCGTCGTTGTCAAGTCAATTGCTGCGTCTGAAATCGAATACTTCCCTACTATATAGTATGAGAAAAGCAGAGTACGCCAGCAGAGTTGAATGTCTAAATACTTATGTAACAACATTAAAGCAGGAAAGAAGGAGGCGGGAACCGGTGAACAGTAAACGTAACTTTAATCACAAAATAAACATAAACAACTAAAAGAAAGAAAAGCATAAACTAAAACAAAACAACAACATAAAGTCCAGGTTCACCCGGATCAGTTAAAACGACTAAAAATGCTGTATTATTCATGCCAGGCCAGTAGGTGGCGATGTCCTTTTGTAAAGAAACACTACAACGCCTATAGACTGAACACGTGATACACGACATCCGCGCTTCACAAATTCACGTTTTGTAGTTCACACAGAGACGATATCCCGTTTTCAAAAGTTAGCATTTTCAGGCCCACAAAACGCCGCTGTCGTGTAAATGACCAAAACGCATAAAAAGCTTTACGTTTTTATTTGAAAACTTAAAGAGCCAATTCAAGTTCTTGAATACCAATAAATTATACCAGATCGTGCCGATCTGTTGTATCTTCTACAACCGAAATACTATCTGATGTTCAGCCCTTATGCTTGATACTCATCTGATCAAAAATGTAAATATTCTGAAATATTGTTACAGTTTAAAATAATGATGGGTTTGTATTTGGAGCATGGAAATGATGGAAGCTTATAGAAGCAATTGTGATTTTATCTCAAAATTCAAAAAGTCAGAATTGCAGGACATAAACTTTATTCTTATTATTATTATTGTTCCATAATAAGAAGGGATTTCTGGAAAATTACCTTGTCCAGGTAATTAAAAAAGTTCCAGAAATTACTTTGGAAACTTGCCACTTCTGCACCACAATTGTGTAGTTGCACATTCGGCAGAGAGTACACATATAAAGAAAAACATGGACACAGTTGCACTACATTTCCCAGATTTTAATGAATTTCCTAGAGATATTTAGCATCGTGCATTTCATATTTGTGACATATTTGTGCCCTTGAGCAGCACACGGCAAAAAGCTAAAACTTCGACCGCACAATAACATCTCAATCACCATTTAGCAACTTTGTCACTTCCAAACTGTAAAAACAGGAAGACGACAATTCCTTTTCACACGCCGTAACCCTGAGCATTCATTGACAGCCTACGACGACATGGTTTGAATCAACTTTAATATCTCTCCAAACGCCTCATTCCTCTGTCAGTGAGGGAATTCACTCATACACAATTAAAAGATTAGGCTGCGTGCCAAAGCGGGGAACACAAGGTGACAGCGCATGAATCACACTGTCCGCCCTGAGGATGTTTGTTATCCGCATCGAGAGCTACTAAAAAGACTGAGATGAGAGAAGTTTGAGTTTGAGCCATTACGGTTAATCCGCATGTTCAGTCAAACGCACGCACCCCCGCCCACAGCCTCATTCGACTCTATCAAACCCCGCCCTCCAAACCTCAGCTTTAGGAAAGTCACCATGAAATCAAACTTGACAATTCAGTTTTGTTATTGCAGTGTTTATTCGAAATGATTTATCCATGTGCATCGATGTTGTTTTATAGTGGGGATATTCAAAATAATTAACCAAGCATTAATACCATTGATCAGCCCTACCAAACGTGGATGTTTTTTCCACTAAGAAACAAACATTATGTTATTTGATTGATATTGTGAAGCTGCTTTGATGCAATTTATATTGTGAAAAGCGCTATATAAATATACTTGACTTGACTTGACTATAATGTACGTGCTTCATAATCTTGGATCAGAAAAGCGTCCCCTCCATCTATCAGCTCATCTCTTCTCTTCTCTGATGATGAGGGCGGGGCAACCTGTCAATCACATCAGATCCACCAATAGCAAACCACCAGCATCCAATCAGTTCCCCACAGACTAAATTAAGCCACATGTGTTCTTATTCCAGAAAAGACCAGCGCAACTCATTTCATGGCGACTTTAACACCAAAATAAAAGCGTCAAATAGAGTGGTAGAAATATAGGCTATGGATTGGTGACTGAAGGAGGAGAAAATTGTTTGTTTTCCAATTGCTTTTAGAAAGCAACTTTTCAAAAGCTAAAGTAAACATTGCCAGCAATGTAGAAGTAGTTTTTTATTGACTACTTACAATAAAAAGAAACTACATCTAGTAAAAAAAATAAAAATAAAAAAATAAATACTAACAAACTCAGCTACTACATTTGCCTTTGCCAGTTTGCTAGTCATTTATGCTCTATATAAATGTTAACAATAGAATAAAAGTAGTTGATTTAGATGTGTAATTAAAAATAATGACTAAATCAACCAATACACTGGGTCACACTAACAAAAGTAATTTATAAGAGATGGAAATAGACCCTTAAAGTCACAACTATACACATTTTCACCTTTTACAGTGTATAATGCATTATAAAGAAATGTATTCTAGCTATTAATACCCATTGTAATTAGTTTGTTTTCGTAAATAATTGCTGCCATAGTCACACAACTTTATAATAGCTGACTTTGTAATAGTCTGGAATTATGTCTTTAAGTCAAGTCAAGTCAAGTGTATTTATATAGCGCTTTTCACAATATAAATTGCATCAAAGCAGCTTCACAATATCAATCAAATAACATAACAATGTTTGTTTCTTAGTGAAAAAACATCCACGTTTGGTAAGGCTGATCAATGGTATTAATGTTTGGTAAATTATTTTGAATATCCCCAACTGAACAAGCCAAAGGCAACAGTGGCAAGGAACCGAAAAACTCAAGTGGCCTACTGGTGTCCTAAAACTCCATCAGGTGACCTAATGGAGAAAAAAAAAACCTTGGGAGAACCCAGGCTCAGTCGGGGGCCAGTTCTTCTCTGGCGTTTATGAACTAGAGGCCGGATTTACAGTAACTGTAATTTGATACAGAATTTTGTTTTATTTTATCACTTCGGGGTGGGTACGCGAACCGGAATCACAACATTTTATCTGTAGAATGGGAAAGGGATCCTCCATAGGGAGAGGCTAGTTGGCACTTCAGCACTGCGTTGTCATCGGGTCCAGGCAAAGCTCCTAGTCAGATCTGGATACGGCCTGGATCCGGTCGGCTGCGGGAAAACCTCGGGATAAACAAAAGACACTAAAATTAGCGTAGATGCCATTCTTCTTATGATGATGTAACGAGTACATCAGGATTTAAGGGAAGTGTTCCCAGTTCCGGCTGACCTAATCTATGCAGCCTAACATTGAATTATAGAAGTCTATAATATATTATGTGTATGCTAGGTCAAAGAGATGTGTTTTTAGTCTAGCTTTGAACTGACAGAGTGTGTCTGCTTCCCGGACAATGGTAGGAAGACTGTTCCAAAGTTTTGGTGCTAAATAGGAAAAGGATCTACCGCCAGCCGTCGATTTTGATATTCTAGGTATTATCAACTGGCCCGAATTTTGAGATCGCAATCGACGTGAAGGACTATAATGCGTTAAGAGCTCGCTCAAGTACTGCGGAGCTAAACCATTTAGTGCTTTGTAAGTAATCAACAATATTTTAAAATTTATACGATGTTTAATAGGCAGCCAATGCAGTGTTGACAGAACCGGGCTAATATGGTCATATTTCCTGGTTCTAGTAAGAACTCGAGCGGCTGCGTTTTGGACCAGCTGTAGTTTATTTATTAAGCGTGCAGGGCAACCACCCAGTAGGGCATTACAATAATCTAGTCTTGTTGTCATGAAAGCATGAACTAATTGTTCCGCATTTGTTAATGAGAGCATATGTCGTAATTTAGATATATTTTTAAGATGGAAAAATGCGGTTTTACAGATACTAGACACGTGACTTTCAAATGAAAGATTGCCATCAAAGAGCACACCCAGGTTCCTAACCGACGACGAAGACTTAATAGAGCAGCCATCAAGTGTTAGACAGTATTCTAGGTTATTACGTGTGGAAGTTTTTTGTCCAATAATTAGAATCTCTGTTTTTTCAGAGTTTAGTAGTAGGAAATTACTAGTCATCCAATTTTTTATATCAGCTATGCATTCCGTTAATTTTGTGAATTGGTAAGTTTCGTTAGGTTTTGAAGAAATATACAGCTGAGTATCATCGGCATAACAATGAAAGCAAATTCCATGTTTCCTAATGATATCTCCTAATGGTAGCATGTACAGAGTGAACAGCAGCGGTCCTAGTACTGAGCCTTGTGGTACGCCATACTGAACTTGTGATCGATAAGACATCTCTTCATTTACTGCTACAAACTGATAACGGTCAGATAAGTATGATTTAAACCATGCTAGTGCAATTCCACTAATGCCAACATAGTTTTCCAGTCTATTTAAAAGAATGTTGTGGTCAATTGTGTCAAATGCAGCACTAAGATCAAGTAACACTAATAGAGAGATACAACCACGATCGGACGATAAAAGTAAATCATTTGTAACTCTAATGAGAGCTGTCTCAGTACTATGGTGCGGTCTAAATCCTGACTGAAAATCCTCGCAGATATCATTTCTTTCAAGAAAGGAACACAGTTGTGAGGATACTGCTTTGTCTAATATCTTTGACAGAAAAGGCAGATTTGAGATCGGCCTGTAATTGACTAATTCTGAAGGATCAAGTTGCGGTTTTTTAACAAGCGGTTTTATCATAGCCAGCTTAAAGGTTTTTGGTACATATCCTAGAGACAAAGACGAATGAATGATATTAAGAAGAGGATCTATGATCTCTGGAAGCATCTCTTTCAGTAGTTTAGTCGGTATAGGGTCTAACAAACAAGTTGTCGATTTAGATGAATTAACGAGTTTGCAGAATTCTTCCTCTCCTATAGCAACAAATGAATACAATTTTTCCTCAGGGAGACTACAACGCAGTCCCTGATGCGATACTGTAGTAGACGGTTGCATAGTTATAATTTTGTCCCTGATATTATCAATCTTATAAGTGAAGTTCATAAAGTCATTACTGCTGTGTTGCTTGGAAACTTCTGTGCTTGAAGCTTTCTTTTTCGTTAGTTTAGCCACTGTTTCAAATAAATACCTAGGATTATGTTTATTTTCTTCTAATAGGGTTGAAAAATAAGCAGATCTAGCAGCTTTTAAAGCCTCTCTGTAAGCAATCGAGCTCTCTTTCCATGAAATCCGAAATACCTCTAGTTTTGTTTTCTTCCAGTTGCGCTCCATTTTTCTGGCTGCTCTCTTAAGGGCCTGAGTGTGCTCGTTGTACCACGGCGTTGGACTATTTTCTTTAATCTTCTTTAAGCGCAACGGAGCAACTGCGTCTAAAGTGCTGGAAAAGAGAGAGTTAAAAGTTTCTGTTGCAATATCGAGTTCTTCTAAGCTATCCGGGATGCTGAGATGATGAAACCTATTAGGAAGATTATTGATAAAGCAATCTTTAGTGGCAGAAGTTATAGGTCTAACATATTTATAACACGGAGTCGGCTTTGCAGCCTTGGCTAAATGTAATTTACATGAGACTAGATAATGGTCTGAGATGTCATCGCTCTGCTGCAGAATTTCAACGGCATCAACATCTATTCCATGTGATAGTATTAGATCTAGAGTCTGATTCGCCAATGAGTAGGTCCTGACACGTGTTGTCTAACTCCAATTGAGTTTACAATGTCTTTAAGTGCCAATCCCAATGCATCTTTTTCATTATCTACATGTATATTAAAATCACCAACAATTAGTACTTTATCGTTAGCCAATACTAATTCTGATAGAAAGTCCGAAAATTCTTTGATAAAATCTTTATGGTGCCCTGGTGGCCTGTATACAGTAGCCAGCAGAAATCTCAAACGTGATTTATCGTTTACACTATATATTTTTACATTAAGCACCAACACTTCAAAAGAAGTATATTTAAAAATAGATTTCTTAGTGGTTTTGAAAATATTACTATAAATTACAGCAACACCTCCCCCTTTGCGTTTTAGACGAGGTTCATGTTTATAACAGTAATCTTGTGGGGTTGACTCATTTAAAGTAATGTAATCGTTTGGTTTTAGCCAGGTTTCTGTCAAACACAGCACATCTAGATTATAACTTGAAATCATATCATTAACTATGAGCGATTTTGAAGTAAGGGATCGAATATTCAGCAACCCAAGCTTTATCATTTGTTCATCTTTATTATATCTGTTTTTTATTTGTTGAACATCAATTAATTTTTTTACCTGACGTTTTTTGGATTTCCAAATTCGGGGAACAGACACAGTCTCTATATGATGATATCTAGGTGAAAGAGGCTCTATGTGATGGGATTTATCTGACCTTGGTGACGCGAGGCCGCTAGCAGACGGTCGGTTTAGCCAGTCTGTCTGCTTCCTGACCTGAGCCCCAGATTGTCATGTTTTAGCTCTAAGACTATGTGCCATATTACTAGAGAGAAGAGCAGCACCATCCCAGGAGGGATGAACACCATCTCTTTTCAACAGGTCAGGCTTGCCCCAAAAACTTTTCCAATTGTCTATGAATTCTATATTATTCAACGGACACCACTTAGACAACCAACCATTGAGTGAGGCCAATCTGCTAACTATCTCATCACTCCTGCGAACAGGAAGGGGGCCAGAGAAAATTACAGTGCCTGACATCGTACTTGCGAGTTTACACACCTCTTTAATATTAATTTTGGTGATCTCCGACTGGCGGAGTCGAACATCATTAGTGCCGACATGAATAATGATCTTAGAGAATTTACAATTAGCATTAGCCAGCACTTTTAAATTTGCTTTGATGTCAGGCGCTCTGGCTCCTGGCAAACATGTGACTATGGTGGCTGGTGTCTCTATTTTCACATTCAGTGTGATCGAATCACCAATTACCAGGGCACAATCAACAGAATTCTCAGTGGGTGTTTCACTGAGTGGGGCAAATCGATTTGTTATGGTAATCGGAACGGAAGAGTGGTTTTTTAATCCGCGACTAGAGCGATCTCTCACGGTCACCCATCTGCCCTGCTGCACAGGCTCTACTTCAGCCGGAACCGAATCATGTACAGAGTTCACTATGCTAGGCGCATCCAAAATAGTATCTAAAGCTCTAGTACTATCCTTACTATCCTCAATTAAAGTTTGGATGCGTGTCTCTAGTTCTGAAATCTTCTCCGTCAGCCTGACTGTCTCCTTGCATTTATCACAAATAAATCCTATATTGCCATCGGAGAAGGCTACACTAAACATATGACATGTAACACAGGTGACAATAACAGGACAAGACATTACTCACCGTTTGTGTTAACTGATTCTTACTTACCTGGGCTTTTATTAACTCAAAGGCGCGGGCGCGCGAGAGAAAATAAATAATAAATAAATGAGCGCGGGTGGCGCGTAAACACGCGTTCTGTGCTAACAATAACGGAAGCTAGCGATGTAAGGTTAATCTGAGATGGTGGGTAAACTATATTTAGTAATATAAACAACTAGAAATGATAGTAAATGATGGTTCAAAACAGAAAGAAATACAAAGCTAATACGAGGCTGTGACTTGACTTGACGAGGCGTAGAGCTTACAGCCTCGACGCAAACAAACTCACAGCAGGCAGGGAGGCAGACAGGAGCAATCGATCAGTGAACAGCAGAGACTTTAAAGAGTATAATATACAAGCAGATGAGCAATTCCACATTTCATGTGTAATATTGTGTTATAAATGTAAAAAATAAATAAAGTTGTATTAATGAATCAAGTATCATAATTTATATGATCTGTGGTTGCATGTTTTGTTTAATTTTGATGAATGTTTAATTTTCCATAAATGTTCTGCGATGTGAAACCTCAATTTTTTTATTATTTTATAATGACTATACTTGCAGCTTTTATCACCTCATATTAAATTAGAGTCTAATATTTGTATTCGTAAAAACAAGTTTTTTGCACTGAAGGACTATTTAAAATGAACTGGGGAATGTAAATGGCTTTTAGAAATAGTGATATACACACATTCATCATGTCGTAATATACATTTATTAATATTATACATTTTTAAGGTCACTTTGGTTTAGGGGTTCACTATTAACTAACCATTAACTTCCTCTTAATCACTGCTTATTAATAGTTAGTAAGGTAGTTATTAGGTATTGGGTGGATTAAGGGAGGTAGAATATGATCATGCAGAACTAAATTAAATTCAATTCAAAAAGTTTATTGTCCATCCCCACAAGAGTAGAAAATTGTCTTTAGACAGAGGCTCAACAAACAATACAACAACAACAATACATAACATCAATTTTTAACAACTACATTAAAACCTATACAATTCTTATGAAGAACATAAGACATTAATGTGTGCTTTATAAGTACTAATAAACAGCCAATATTACAGCTAGTCATGCATGCTAGTAATAGTGAGAACGGGTCCCTCAACTAAAGTGTTACCGTATTGAATTAGTGACAAATATGCAAATGTTCATATTGTTTATACATATTACACAGGTAAAATACAGCCGGATTCCCAATATTATTTGGTGTTTTGCTATGACGTCATATTTTCCAGATATAACTACAGCGCTGGTGTCCTTGGCCAGCTCTGCAGATTAACTCCACTTGTCTATCAGTAAGGTCTACTGATCACATATTGAACCTGCGCTCTCAATTATTCATACGGGGATGTATTTTGAAAATTCGAACTGGCCCAATCGGTGTCAAATTCAAAATTTGTTCCTCTTGCATAATTGATGTTGGAAGAGCCGCTGGGGTAATGATGAGAGGAAATGAGCATAGTAAAGTCTCAGAGTCATCAGTGCTGCAAAAACACAACGAGAACGCCATTACAATCAGGAACAATACACACTCTGTGAAAATACATTTGACAAGAACAGACTATTTCAGTTTTTCTACCTCAAAATTCCACTTTTTTACTCAATGTGTTGCACATTATTTGTGAAATTGTATAGCAAAGTAAATCCTACACCAATTTTTTTGTTTCATTGTACACTCTAAAATATGTTAATTAAATGGTTATTGGACTTTGTTTTACAGGAGATATTATTTCAGTCTTTCTACTTCAAAGTTTCATGTTTAATTTGGTGTTACTTGACACTTTTTGTTTTTGTAATAGAGTGCAACAGGGAAGTAAAAATGTTCAATCTTTCAATAGAGAAATTAATTTTGAACAATACATTATAAACCTTCAAAGACTGTGAGATACAAGGTTGTTAATCGAAGGTATTAGCTCCAGTTGAAGCCGTCAGCCTACATTGTTCCAGCCTCTTTTTAAAATAATAGTATTTACTGCTGGAATTCGTGGTGAAAAACTACATTACCCATGATGCTGTGCAAAAAAATCCACCAATCAGAGTCACAACGAGCAAAAACCTGCCAAAAAGATCTTGTTAGCTCCGCCCATTCCCATGAAGCACTGCGCATCTCCTTACGCTCTCAAAATACTTAAATATTGTAATATATATGCAAATTTGGCAATCATTTATCTACATAATTAACAGTAGTTTTATATTTCTCCATCGATTATGCCGTTTGCAATGCTTTATGGGATTGTAGTTCCCTTACTAAAGCCGTTAAGTTCACAGTCTTGTACCTTCGTCTTTTTGTCCGATATTCAAAAACTTTTTTGCTTCAAATCAAATTTTGTGAGTCCCTTTGTAGCTTGTTGGTTTTGGTTCATGGCTTATGATACTTTAACAGAGGCTTTATTTTTTTTTTGAGGAACCAACACTGCAGAAAAGGGGCAATTTTTCAATTTTGGATTGAAAATTGTTTCTGCCCCATTTTTTTTCAGTGTACATGATTTTAAGATAAACAAGATTAGTGAGCATACAATTCACAAAATAAAGTATCATAACATAGCTTAATGAAATCATTTTTTTTGTCAAATATGTAAAATATCCCGACATTCTCATTTCAGTTCCTTATTAAAAGCTAAAATTCCACATTTTAATTCATTGTGAAGCAACTTGTTGTTGATTTCTCTGTGTCAAGGTATACGGTGGCATGCGTAAGTCTGAGGCCACACTGAAAAACATGGATTTAATTTTTACCTGGAAATAACGAGAAAGTTCAAGGATTCTGAAAAACGGAAAACAAAGATGTAATGTAAAATGAAAAGAGATTCTGCTCAACTTCTAGGTGACTAATGAAGAAACGTGTGACCTCTGTGCAGAAGGTCAGATGTCCCTGCTTCATTGAAGCACAAGACGCTATCATGCATGGATCAACAGGTTTTGCTCGAGTCATCTGGTGTGCGGAAAGGAGTCATTTTTCAATTCAACTTTTCACTCAAACGTAAGCATTTTCACTAGTTCTGCGCACTGTTGCTCCACCCTGGAATTTAATCGAATGAATTACATTATAAACATTATAATCTAGTATGCCAGAACTTATGTTTGATTCATTACATCACATCAACACTTATTTTGACATATATATAAATGTAAAGTGTTATAAATGTTTTATTAATGTATTATTATACTTAAAACCCATTATACCCTTGACAATTTCAACACAACCACTGAACTATGAAACATTTTATAATATATTATAAAGGAACTTACAAATGTATGAGAACATACACAAAGTGCATTGTAAAGCATAATTAATATGCATAAAATATACAGTAAACAGGAAATTATTGCTATATTTTTCGAAGAGTAAAGCACGTGATTAGTAATTACATATGTCTCAAACACAAATTTATTGTATAAAAAGCAGAGTTTTTTGTCATTTCACGGTATGATATCACTGTTAACACAAACACACCGACAGATACTGAACTATAGATGAACGAATCAGACGCTCACAATTCATGAGACAATTGAGATAAAAAGATAGTTTCATTCCGAAGGTTTTCTGCATTGATTTAGAAATTGCTGTGAAAATGGCCTGACCGAAGACTCCAAAATGAGAGAAGTTGTTTATATGAATAAAGAGATGAATGATCGTGTATTTTAATCAGTGGCCTAAGCAGAAACCATTCAGTCTTTTTTCAAGGTATGGCCAGGAACAAAAGGCACTATTTTCCGTGCCAGTAAAGGTAAAATCAAAACCCTTAATGCAATGCCTTTTACTATCACAAAGAGATACAGCTCAAAAGAATCGACATATCATTTCAAAAACCAATGAAACCAATAAAAAAAATGTCAGATTTTTTTACTCCAGTGAATAATTCTCAAGGTTGGTTTAGTTTTGAAAGTCAGTTTCTGTTGGACGTCTCCACTGTTATTGATCAGAAACATCACAAATAGACTTTTTATTGAATTATAAAATATAATTTAGTCTAAAAAAAGCAATTTTCCTTAAAATATCTGTATTTGAAATGGAGTATGGGTCATTTAATGGATTTAAGGAGATACCAAATGTTTGTAAGTTTCACAATGACAACAGCCTCTTGACTTTAAAAATGACTGACAATAATTTAGTGATCAAATTTAACACTTTAATGGAAATATGATAATATTTTGTAATTATCATTTAAATCTGACTAACTTAAATCATGTTTATCAGGCATTTTGGGAGACACAACAAGTGAATAGGGAAATAAATTATATATTCAATATCCCTATGAAATATTAGATATTATTATGAAATTCTTGCCAATTACTGCTTCTATTATTACACTTCTTTTTTCAGTACATGTTGCCCCAAGAACACATTAACATGCATATTAGATACAATGTATGGCTATTTTACACAAATATTGCATTAAGCAAAATGTTATATAAAATCATGTTATATCTTTCATAACAGGGTTGAGAATCATCTTTATACAAAGTTTGCTATATAAAATCCTGAAACCTAAACATTTATTGTGATTTAAAAATAAAATATTGTTTTTGCCTATTCATGTCTATTCTTGTCTTTTCATTCTATGCTTTCTAGTCATAACAAATAAATAAAGTAACAAATAAATAAAGTATATATGTTTTTATTATGCTTAAAACTATGTAATGACTCAACAAAATACTAAATTCACAAACCTTTTTTTTCTGGGTTTTCAGTGATTTTCATTGACTAAACTCTGACTATGTTTTGCAGGCATACAGTCTATAGAAAGGGCTGGAAAGTTCATTTAAAAATTACCCATGAGGAACCGGTACAGTAGCCCCAGCTTTCTTCCCATAGTCATTAAACAGGGGAGACAGCCTCAGTCCCAGTAAACGGGTCTATTGTGTGTGTCGGCGAGCGATGGCTGTGATAGGCTTGAGCGTGCTGACGGGCTCCTGCGGGAACAGCTGGCAGGTGGAGTGTTGTGGGGCCCGTCGCGGCCCCGGGTCCCTCTCCCAGCACAAAGAGTCCACGTCTCTGTTCCTCAAGCAGACTAGGTTGCACTGAGACAAAGACTGACAAAAGATAAGTGTAATTACCTCTTCAGCCAAGTGCTCACAAACTATCTCTCTCCTGACAGACGCTGAAGATGGGTTTGAATGAGACGTGTGTGTGTGTGTGTGTGTGTGTGTGTGTGTGTGTGTGTGTGTGTGTGTGTGTGTGTGTGTGATGGGTAGTTTTAGGGGTAGGGGCAGTGTAAGTGAATAGAATATACAGTTTGTACAGTATAAAAACCATTACGCCTATGGAGAGTCCTCATAATGCTGTTGCACCAACATGTGTGTGTGTGTGTGTGTGTGTGTGTGTGTGTGTGTGTGTGTGTGTGTGTGTGTGTGTGTGTGTGTGTGTGTGTGTGTGTGTGTGTGTGTGTGTGTGTGTGTTTGTGTGTGTGTGTGTGTGTGTGTGTGTGTGTGTGTGTGTGTGTGTGTGTGTGTGTGTGTGTGTGTGTGTGTGTGTGTGTTCTGGGAGACACGGCAATTGGTCGCTGAATCATTTCTTCAGTTCCACATGTAAAGAAGGTCAATACTAAAATATTGGATTCCAACTGGATCAAACAATGCCACGTTTATTATTTTAATAACATACAAGAATGCATTACAGTCTCAACATCAAGTCATTTACTGTATGTAGTGGGGCCTAAAGACATTTCTTTCATAAGGGAAACACAAAATAATTTTAAAAGATCTTATGTGATTTATCTTCAGTCACAAACCCAAGCAAAATGGTTTAATACAAAACTTGCTCCTCAGACAAAACAAAACAAAACATTTATATTATTTAGAAGTTTAGCTCATATGTGAGAGGAGGAATCCAAAATAACATATGGCCTCCTGGAAACATCACAAATTTCCTGCCTTCTGGAGGGCAACAATATCTTCATCACTTAAAAAAACAAATTGTATAGAGCGATTCTCGGCTTAGTGGGCACTTGGCCTCTAGAAACAAAAGCCATTTTAGAGGCTTTGACTCCTTCCAAAGAATATTTATTTAAAGACCCCCTTTGTTGGGCCCCCCCAACTGCTCCCACAAACACCTCCTCGGTGGGCAAAAGTTGGCTCGATTGGTGAGAATATGGTGAAACTTTCCAAACAGGTCAAGTAGACACGAATGTCATGTGCATACAGCTAACTCATTTACTATTCCGGTTATTGGTGTGAGGCTGGCTCGCTCTTCTGCCATCTGCCTGGCCGGGGGTAAGTGTGTGAGATAAACTGTTGATTGAGTGCGGGGTAAATGGCCGACTGGCACAAGACAGCGGGCACACGGGTCACCTCGACAGATTGGACTAGGGCCGTCTGGTTCTTCTCTTATTCCACGAATTTGGGTTGTTAAAGGCCATAAATACTGGTTTATTATTGAGAGGCCAGGATGAGTTTGGATTGTTTACTATCACTCTTACATGATTTCCCACTACCTTCATGTAAAAATGCCTGGATTATGTGACACAGTTGCTGTTTAAACCTCTTTTCGAATAGATTGTCAGTGCTCAGAGTGTCCATTGAAGGTTGTGTTGACATGAAGGCCGTGGCAAGTCTTGCAGCTGTCACTTTGTTCTTGATGGGGCCGAGAAAAAGGAGCAGCAGGCCTTGTCTCAAGAACATTAGCCCAAAGGGAATAAATCAAGCAAGCCAAACAATACTACTGCCCATTAATGTCACCAACGGCGCTTCCTTGCAGTCATAAACCCTATGCCAGTCCACATTCGGAGGACCAAGCGGCCAAAACATATGTTTGTAGAGATGCAGTGGTGACAACCAACTCTTAATGTATTAACGTACACCTATACAACTTTAAAATCCATTCTAACTGTCTGATATGTCATCATCCGATATCTGGGCAAATATGACAAAAAAGACAAGTTTTGCAAAAAATCAGCTTACATAAGAAAGTGACTTAAATGTTGGATGATTTGTGTGTGTAAACACCCGAATAAGTTGGGTTTAAGTGTTGAAGGTGCTGCTGATAAGGGCGAGAGGGATTTCTGCAATCTTTGGATTAGATCCTGCATGAGCTTTTGCTCTTTGATGTGGGACATCTGACTCAAGTGTAGGTTTCTAATGAGACAAGGGACGAAGCCAAAAGTGGGCTCTAATCTTACACATTCCTTTAAAAATGAGTGTGTGTGTGTGTGTGTGTGTTTGTGTATGTGTGTGTTTGAGAGAGAAAAACATACTGCTGCTAAGTGATATCTATATCAGGGTTGTTTTTATCAAGGCTGGGGATGATGGTCACTAAGCTAGTAAACAAAGGGGAGGGTTGGTGTGGTCTGGTGTGCACTTCCAGGTGGGCAAAACTAATGCCGCAAGATTCCTCAGCATCTTCTCAGAAGCACCAGAGAAATCCTCTTTGCTCTTAGTCCTAAAGCACCTTGCAAAGTCGAGGTGGCTTGCAACGGATTGTCTTAATCTGTCCTTTTTGTAAAGAAAAGGGTAAGCCAGGCAGAATGTCAGTCTGTATCAGTCAAAAACCAATTGGTTACAAGGATTTTTTTTAGGAAGTAGTTGCAACGAACTTTTTTGAAAACCTTAACATGCTGACACCAAAGCACAGCACAAACGCATACAGCCCAGGTAATTTAATGTGTAATCATATGTGTGATTAATCCCAATGTTATGAGGAGGCCAATGCAATTTTTGTGGCCCATCCAGAGGTCAGATATCTTTTCTGCTGCACTCAGGGCTTTCAAAGAGGATTAGTGGTATGTAAATGAGAATGCTGTGGCTCTAAAGCACAGCCAGTTGCATTAGATTAGACGTTAAAAATTGTCCCCCTATCTGAGTGGCTTAGGCTGGTGGTCGAAAACTCATTACGCCGATCAAATCCAAGACAAGGAGCGAGTCATTTCTCAGCAATGCTCAGGTGCTTAGAAATCACACTACGTACAATTTCATCCCACAGTCCCCTGCTTATCGGGCAAGTGTGAGCTGCTCGCCAGGTGGACTTGGCCATGCTAACATTTCCTCTTGTGTCCGAGTTGTCTAAAAAGCCAATTACTCCTGCCATGACAAAATATGAGAAGACATAATGCAGAAAGACATTTAAAAAAGAATTTTCAGCATGCAATTACAGTTAGCAGTAGTTGGTTCCTGAAATCTATGACAGTTTAAGTTTAGTTTCTCCTATCCCAGATGAATGTGCAGAGACAACTCCAGGTATGCAAGTCATAGGTCGATTCCCCCCTAAAAGTGAAAACATTGTGGCTCTGTAATATCTATGAAAACAATGCACACTAAAACTACCAAGCATATACCTGTACCTTTGAACTTGTTTGCAACTGATAGCATGAGTCTTTTAGCCAACTTTCTTTTTTTTGCAACGGGTACCCCCACATCGCCTATCAGTAAAGCTCAAGTACCCCTTCATTGACACCTCAACTGCATTGGTCTTAAAAAAAGAAGTGTAAGGTGTTCACTACAAAACAAGTCATGACATTATTTGTAATTACAAATAACTTACATACTGTAAACCCGGAAAAGTCCAAAAAATGTAGAAAGCCCAGACAGTAACATAGTGTCGGCCCAGATTCGGCCCACATCTTGTATGCGTTGAATCCACATGTACGAGATGTGGCCCGGATCTGAAATTTAAGTTAAGAAATGCAAAGTTTAAGTAAGCAGAACTGGCAAACTCTGATTCTGTACTCATACATTGTAATTGTGCTTAACTTAAAATAAATTATCATGCAATCGCAAATTAAATATTTTTTGTAGTGGGAACTTGGCTAGCTTTATCTAGCTACTGTAAGTCAGTAAATGCTAACATGCCAATTGGTAACACAATGCTGTGATAGCATAGCAATTGGTGAATGAGTACGGCAATAAAGAACAATTAACATCTGTTCTCAAACCATGCTCAAACTCTTCTAAATTAGAATAGCACAATGTTAAACACTACTAATTATCCCACTTAATATTAATTGTACTAAAAAAAACATTATATAATTATTCATTTTAACATTTACTCTTTCTTTTGAGTGCCATATCAAAAAAAAAAAAAGCATGCTGGCAAATGAGAATCCAGGCCCAGTTTCAGTTAAATTTAAGTTTGTCCAAATTAAAAGAAACAAGTTCATAAAATTTAAAACAATTCAGATCACTTAAAAAGTGTCAGTTTTGTGAACTCAAAAGAAAAAGAAAGTTCTGAATACTCATACAAGTTAATTTGATTGAACTAATTTGTTTACTTTAAGTTTACCCTACTCAAACCAGTTAATTATTTTTTAAACATTACGGTTTTTACAATGCCAAATCAGAATGACTCCAAGTAACCCAAAGAATTAACTTGCCCAAGGCTGGGAAACGATTGTAGCTGGGTTATAACTGTACCTGTCAATGTACTCAGGGTGTAAACACATGTGTGTTATCGCCTGGTGCATTCTTCTTCAAGTTAACCCTAGAACTCCTGAGTTCTGATTTACCCTTACAAACAGCTATAACATCAATGACTAACATTACCTTTTCGTATTGCAGAATCATTTAGAAGAGAACTGAAAAAACTTGTCTCAAATCAGAAGCAGAGATTTTTTTATCCTAAGAGGCTTAGGTAAGACTGGCTTCCTGTTGACGGGCCAGTTCAGGCGGCCGGGGGGGCTGAGCAGAAGGAGGTGGAGGTAGTGAAGCGTGCAGAGGTGCAGTTCTCTCAGGCAGCTGCACAGAGACTCACTCTGGACCACACAGAGAGATGCCAATCTAGTTTCCTTTCCCAATCCCTCCACTGATCTAGGGTTAACTTGAAGATAAATGCATCTAGCGATAACGCACAAGGTTTACGCAGGGGAGGTAATGCTGTCATGTGTTACCCAACAGAGTAGAGAGGCATGCTAGTTTTTTTAAAAATAAATCCCCTGGGAATCGTGGCTGCTGAATCAAAGGACAGAATTTGACATAAGGTCATCTACTCGAGTATAGACTGCTTTGGAAAGAAGCTACCTTTGCAACCAGCTCTAAAAATACCGTAGCATCTTTTAGCACAGAGCAATTGCAAGGTACTTGGTGTTACACAGGCTGTAGCAAAGCCACGAGTGGGCTGAAATTAATCTTTGCGGCCATAAAAAAAGTGTTAGCCTTCTCAATTTTAATGCTTGGAATTTGCAAGAGGTTTTATGCCTTTGAAGAGGCTCAAGATTTATTTAATTCCATTAGTGGGTATAGTGTCCAGGCCTGTAGAAATGGTAGATGTAGAGTCTGGGCTGACTAGGGTTTGACTGTTGGGGGGCAGGTTTGGGTAGGTCTGGATGGGGTACGGGGAGGGCAGATCGAGGGCTGCTTGCCTGTCAGAGCTGAAAGTTTTGCACGGCTAAGTGCACCTAACAGAAGCGGGAGGTTAACCCTGTTGACAGGTGGGAGCAATCAGAGCATAGCGGCTCTAATCCAGCTAGATCTTCACCAACCCACACACGCAGAAAAACTTATTGGAAACTCTTCTTCCACAAGAAAAGGTGCCAAATCTACAGCCAAACACCACAAACTAGGCAGTTATAGCTCTTTGAGTCATATCGTGATGATCATAGTTTCAAGATGAGTGCACATGAACACCACTAAAATGTAATTACGAGTGGGAAACTCAGGACTTCATAGGGAAGCACATTGGTATTGGTAAAAAATAAGTTTTCATTGTGAATGTTGACTGTACAATGTAGTTTTCATTTGGATTTACATTTTGTGGCTTTTTTTTGACAGCAGGCTTCTACTTTTACCATCACTTTCCATAGCAAGTAGAAAAGTAGAAGGTCGATTTTTTTCTGCATAAGTGAACCCAACAGATTGCGAATCCAATCCTTACAGCTTACACACAATGATAGCCATCGCAAAGCAGGGTAAATTCTCGAATACACACGACACGCAGAGGGCAGTCTTCAACTCCTCACCACCAGGCTTTTATCACACAATCGTGTTGTTTCCTCAGGTGCTACTACAGTTTGGCCCATGCATGCCTGCAGCTCTATCGTCTTCAGACGTACCCTGCAAATGTGAGGTCTTTGATCTACCTACCTTTGAATTTGAGGTATGGTGGCTCTACCGTATCCTGGCTGCATGTTCCAAACAAACACCTTCAGAGTCACTGCAGAAAATGAACAGAAACAGAGCCGCCCAGCAAGAAGATGTTTATCAGCCTCCCCCATGAAGACTGCCACTCAAATCAGGTGGCAATCAAGACAGAACTCCAGCAATCATTGACGAGAATGAAAGTCATTACAGAGTTTTGAGTGGAATGTAATATGTGATTATCAAATAGCTGCGATTTACAGTTCTGTGAGAGATTCTGTGTTGGCTTGGAAAGGTAGTATGTTGAATTGCCCCAATGGACAGAATTCTTCTACAGGTGTGCGACTAAAAAATGTCAGTTGTGTTAACAATCTGGAAAGTAAAGTAACAGCACTTGCACTTGATGCCCTTTTCAAATAAGTGTGTACAAAAGCTTACAGGATTTAGACATTGACCTAACCTCATTACATTCATTTTCCTCTTGATAATAGATGTCATTAAATCTCGTTTACATCAATATTTGTACGATTTATTTCTAAGATTTTTTATTTTTTTATTTTGGGGCTGTTTGCCTTTTATTTTGATATAACAGTAGGAGGACAACCAGGAAATCATGGGAAAGGGGAGAGGGGAATTGGACCAGGAAATAAAATTGGACCACGAGTCGGGACTCAAACTCAGTGCAACCGCTCCATGTATCTAGCACTTGCCCACATGACTATAGCTTTGACATATCTGAACTTGTTTTTAAGGAATATTCTTACTGGTGATAGTGGTCTAAAAGATATATTAATATATATATATTAATGATCAAAATTGTATTTATATTTGAAATTTGTGGGCACAGTAATTCATTTATATATATATATATATATATATATATATATATATATATATATATTTCTATTTAATTTTTAAATGTAAAAATGATGCAAAAGCATGTCATTCAAAATATTTAATCATCATAACATGCAATTTAGTAAAATTCCATTTCAATTTACATAATTGTAGCTATTGTGAGGTCCTTTCTACATTAAAAAATATTCAATTTTAATGAATATTTATGTCTCATTTTTATTTTTTGACTGCCATTCTGTGGTTTGTCAATCATAATAGTTAGTTAATTTAAACTAAATTGATAAGATGCATACGTCCCATTTATGTAGAATATTATATTCGGTATTTTCCATTAACTCATAAATTAACAAATAAATACCATGTTTTGTAAGCCCATTCAGACTTTCATTCAACCCAGAACCCCCAATATAAAAATAAATAAAATAAAAAAACTTCATTAATGACAGTTTAATAACATCATAATAACAATTCAACAAACAATACCTTCTTTGACTCTTATTAGCCCCTTTCATACGTGCATTCTTTACTGGTAAATTACCAGTAACCGATCATGTGTGAACAGAACCCTTTCAAATTTACCTGTAAATTGGTTCTGGTAATTTACCAGTGAGGGAAGTTGTAATATTACCAGTAAATTACCAGTATATGAGCTGTGTGAGTGCAGTACCGGTGTATTTTGCACGTACGAGGTCAGAGAACGTGCTGACGTAAGAAGTGATTTTGGCCAATCAGAAGCCATTGAAAGAGCAACAGCTCTGGGCCATTCATTAAATTATGACGCAGACTAAAGCTCTTCTAAAGCTCTTCTCCTCGTCCGGGTCGGATGAAGAGATTTGTCTTTAGAGGTAACTTCCGTTTAATGACATCATCACAAAGTTTACGAGTATTTTGGAGCTGATGTGTGATGGGCTGTTACCGGTAAAAAGCCAGAACGCTGTTGCTTTAGTGAACAGCACATTTTTGAATTTACCGGTAAAGTCGTTCTGGCAATTTTTCGGTAATTTACCGGGATTACTGTGTGAAAGGTGCTATTGTCTCCTATTTAGAAATGCATTTTGATATAATATATTTGTATATATTTTACGAAAATCATATTTTACATATCTGTCCACTGACTCCTTGAGTTCCCTTGAGGATCCCTGATTGAAAACCATGGATCTTGCCCAACACGAGAGGCCTGGAAGCTGAAAGGAAGCGGGACATCAAATAGCTAAGCAGCAGATAATAGCGAGAACTGGCTCACGGTCTCCACCCCTGTGTGTCTATGTCACTCATTCACGCACAATCGCAAACAAACAAACTATATGTCAAAGCAGCCCAGGGCTTTGAGCTGCAAGGATTCCCATAGTAAAAGTGTACACACACGCCTATTGTGCTATCTTTGTCATTTCTAGAAGCAGGCAGCTGCATCTATTTCCTTTATAACTTTCACCCTTCTCACCTGGGTGGGCCCTGTCTGGATCCTCTGTTTGGATTAGGGCGACGATTAACGAAACAAAAACACATTAAACCAGAATCGAGTGGCAATTGTTCACTCGGGTCGATTCACAGAGCGCACTTCCTTTTCATGTTCTTTTGGTGAACCCGCCAAACAAACAGGTAGTCTGCATGGAGGTAAGGTAACGGCAGGATTTAAGCTGCGTCTCTCACTACGAGTATTGTGTGTTTACTGCAGTTGATTGTGGGCTTTCCTGTCTGGCTATGCTGTATTGCGCTGCAAGCTACGGGAGCGGCAACTGCTGCGCTTGGACAAATCACATTTCATCACTAATAACTTTCAATTATTGTTGGGTATTGTTTGGCTTTGTGACAGAACTGTTTTTTGAGAATGGAGAGCATTCATAGGAGAGGATGTGGAATATCCTTCAATAAACAAGGGTGTCCTCCCTTCCAGGACTAAATTGGTTAGAAGGAAATGTCTTCATACTGTACACAGTGTTGACATTTGATAAATAATCTCTAAATATTACTCTAATCTTGTTTTTCTCGTTTGAATCAGGGCCGTTGCTGGCAGGACATCATTGTCCCGGCCCCTGTTATGAGGGGGGTGCGCTGAGGTCCTTTGTGATACAGCTTACCCATTGGGTCATTGGGGACTGTTTAGTATTTTAGTCACAGGAATGCTTTGAAATGTTATTTGTGACCTAAATATCCATTATTCAAAGTGCACCAAAGTAGGAAACATCCAGATCCACACTCTCATGGCAATTCGCAACTATTTTACATTTTGGCGACTTGGTGGTTAAATTGTATGAATTTGTGCATTTTTGTACATCTGCTTACACCCAACTGACGATTAGAATTAAGGATGGATTTTTTCTATCTAAAAAAAAACAGTATAAAAATTTAAAATCGAAATACCTTGTAAAATAGTTTAGACACCCATGAAATGTAGTGTCACACATATCATATGACTTTAGAAGTGTTATAATCGTTAAGGAAAACTAAAAGGAAAACATTTACACTAACTGAAATAAAAACACATGACACTAAAACTAGAACACAAAAAAGGCCACTAGTTGTAAAGACATTGTAAATAAAGCAAAGATTATCAGCCGTTTTTGAGCGTCAGTCGGCTAATTTTTTTTGCGTGTTCTGCACCGTTGGCTCTAGTCGGAGTGTGTACCGATGTTGAATTGCCGTCGGGCCGTCAGTGAGAGAGAGAGCTCTGATTGGCTGTTCAGCTTAGTGAACGAGTCAGTGCACGAGAATAAAAGCGAAAGTGATGAAAGCGAGCAAAGAAGTCAAGAAGGTCCGAACAGAAGGTTATTATAATTTTATGTCATCTTACCTAAGCATTCGAATGCACTAATATTTTCATAATAACATGAACCCGACTGGAATGAACAAAGTGATCAGCGTGATTGATATTCAAAATGATAAGCTAGCGCTGCTTTGTTCATGGTTTGTATATCTGCAGTCCTAGTTTTGGTTTCCCATTTTGATTGAGGAAAATAGACTGTTGATCCCTGCTCATACAGACAGATATTTACTTACAAGCAGGCACACAACGCATGTGGTAGTTGACAGTCGCCTTTAGTTCTTTTGGTGTGTTCAAGCGCAGCTTTTTGGCCGTTACGCAGCCGACGAGAGGCGACAACAGTCAGCTTTCATCACCGCTCGTTCTTTGAGGTCAGCTTGGACGTCACATGTTGCCGGTACTCTGACCGACCACACCACTTTTTGCCAAATAGTCTAAATACTATATAATCAAAGTATCATAACAAGTGTACACTCATAAAAATAAAGGTTCCTGAAGGGGATTTTCACAGTGAAACCATAGAAGAACCATTTTTGGTTCCCCAAAGAACCATTCATCAAACAGTTCTAGAAATAACTATTTTGTTTTTTAGTGTGAAGAACATTTAAAAAATCTAAAGAACCTTTTTCTACTATAAAGAACCATTTGTGCAATAGAGATTCTTCATGGAACCAAAGATGGCAATAAAGAGTGTAATTTTGACTACCTCATCTATTGACATGATGTTGGTGAATTACAGAGCTGGGTCAAACATCCACATCTCTATGATCAGATGCTTTCTGAACTGCTGTTTTCTCACTGCTGTCTTTTGTGTTGTGTTTATGTTGTTACTGAGAGGAAAGCGCGGAGCACATATTCACAGATTCATCTACGGTATCGTGGACGGCGTCGGCATGTCCGTTAACTGTATACTGTATCACTGCAAAGGTATTTCCAACTTTTAACTTCTAAGCGGAGAACAAAAAAGAACTTCACCGCGAGAATATCGGGGCATTGAAACACGTTCAGTCTTACGGTGCGACCATAAGCAATACGTTTTGTTTGCTGCAGTTCCCTTAAGGACCACCGGTGTCGCTAATAACAATAATAATAATAATAATAATAATAATTCATTTATATAGCGCTTTTCTTGGCACTCAAAGCGCTTTACATAAAAGGGGGGAATCTCCTCAACAAGGGTTTCTTAATTCTACATACAGCCTCTTTATATTACAAATTCAAAACTATAATAACCCTGGCTAAAGTTGGCTATGTTTATACAGGTGTGTTTTGTCATTTAGGAGCTTGACAGCTCCAGTCCACATTTACTGTATGGAAGATATTGACCAGTAAATTCTTCAAAATGTCTTTTTTCTGTTCCTCTGAATATAGGTTTGAAATAACTAAATGAATAATAAAGAAAATATTTCTTTAAAGTAATTAGTTACAGTTAATCTTCTGAATCTTTTTGTAGTTTCTTTTTCAAGCAAATCCAGTCTTGGTGTCATTAAGATTTACCAATGGGGCTGTAGGGGTACATAAGGTAAAAACACTGACTTAGTACATAACCATTCATTATGCTGGGAGTAAGTTGATGTTTTTGATGTTGATCTGCTCAGGGTTAAGAAGTTCCTGTCTGGAATTCGTCACTCAGTCAAAACATTAGCATCCAATTTGCTTCGCACCTCAAGACATGCACTTTTCAGGACATCAGGGGGAGTGGGGAGACTTTTCAAAACACACAATGTAAGGCTTAAATCGGTATCCTTTCCAACAACTACAGCACACCTGTTCACAGAGAGCAACGGTGAGACACAGGAAGAAGAGTTCTCACACTTGTAATCATTCACGTTTCACCTATGTTTATCAAAAAGCCGTGCCATTCTGCTTCCTTTCTGAAGCTTAAGCTGTGTAAATGATACGTCTTTGCGTGGTTTGGTTCCTAAAGAAGATGGTGAAGAGGATTGTGTCTCTTCATGTAATCTCAACACCGGCTATCACAGAAAGATCAACACATTGAGATTTGTTTGCTTGGGCTAAACAGAAAACTAGCCACAGCACAACCCGAAGCTGAACAAGAACACACAAACACATGAGCGAAACAAGTCAGAGCTTGCTGGAGGGGGAATGTTTGTGAAAGACAGGAGCATTACGGGTTTATCTAAGGTGTGGTCCACCTTAAGCATTGGTAATTACTCAGGATACAACAGCTGGGGACTGCCAGGGCTGCACGGCTTTCGCTTAACCATTGAATGGCATATGGGCACACATCAAAACACTGGGGTTGGGAGGATGTTTTTTCTTTCCTGCGCGGCAGCCTCTTTTGTGTCAAATAACACTGGAGGCAAAAATAGCTTGTTTCTTATGACAACTTCAAATGCATCCAGAGTAAAATAACCTAACGAAAGCTTGCCACTGTAAAAACAGTTATCATAGGGATGTAAAAAGTGGATACCAAACAAAAAAAAGTAACAATAATAGTCTTTTTACGGTATCTCTAGGACCATATCATATAACGACAAAAATAACTATGTTGTCTCACAGTTTCAATGAAAAATGAAAAATGTATTATAATAATGAGGGTTAGTGTCACAGTTATTACAATCCAAAGATGAAAATGAGTCAAGAAATCCCAAAATTAAGTCTTTTAATAAGAAAATAAATTCAGATAATCCAGCTCAGCGTAAAAGCATGTCTACACACAAACAATAACCGACCATGACCTGGGGAAACAAGGAGCTTAAGTGTACAATGATAACAAACTGAAAGACTAACAGGTGTGAAGATCAATTGAACTGCCATAGTAATTAAAGAGAGCGGGAAACTAGAACAAAGACCACAGGAAATGAAACAAATCAAACTAAAAGTCCATGATAATGAAAACTAGATGAACAAAAGACTGACAGTTGCTGACAGTCAAATGGACATGTATTTCATGCCTGGTACATTTTTACCACATTTACACAGGTGTGATAAAAAAAAAGTTCATTTTGGACCCTAAACATATGATAAAACACATGCACACATCTTACCGAACACCCAACCACATACAAAGACACAATGATCCTCTAACCAAGTACTATTTGGGAACAATTTCATATTTGGTTTGCAAATAGCATTTCATTTGCTGCAACACAACAACATCTGTTATAGATCCACTGTTACTTTTGACAAAAAAAGGTGTGTAATTTTACCCTTGGTAACACTGTAGAATACTGTATCTTACTGCATAACTAATCAGGAATTATTGAAGAACTAGTAGATAATTCTTCATTAACTACTTCTTCACTGCTGTTAACCACTAAGGAAGATGTGTTAACTAATCAGTATGTAAAATAATTTTATGATTGTGTTAAGTAACAGTTAGTTAATCAATAACTAATGAATTATGTCATACCTCCTGAAGAACTACTACTAATTATCTACTAATTAAGGTTCAAGAAAAATAACTAAGAAGTTAATAATACAAAACTAACCTCAGATTAGTTTTTATATTTTATATACAGTACTGTGTGTGTCTGTTTTCCTCAGCATAGAATGCCATTAAGTAAATTCATGTATTTTAGGCACCGACTGAGGGAAATTGAAAATATAGGGAACTTATTAGTAATTAATAAAGAATTATTAGATAATTCTTCAGGAACAGTGGAACAGTATTCTAAAGTGAACATATAGGGAACCCATTCGTAATTAATAAATAATTATCCAGGAATTAGGCAACTTATAACCTGAAACAGTTTTCTAAAGTGAAAATATAGGGAACTTATTAGTAATTAATAAAGAATTATTAGATAATTCTTCAGGAATTACTTATAACCTGAAACAGTATTCGAAAGTGAAAATATA
Organism: Meda fulgida; assembly: GCA_030578275.1. Lineage (NCBI taxonomy): Eukaryota > Metazoa > Chordata > Actinopteri > Cypriniformes > Leuciscidae > Meda > Meda fulgida. Next base: position 20,439,398 of record CM060637.1, read on the forward strand.
GGGAACCCATTAGTAATTAATAAAGAATTGCCACATACTTCTGACTCAAATAAAACTTACTGTAAAAAAAACACTATTAACGTAATCATCTATAACCTTTGTAAAATACACTACAATGACTCGTTTAAGCTACATGATATCTTCCTTTATTTCAGATATTTTGTTTTAACATGTATACTGCCTACATTTAAACTCATTTAACAAATATTTTAAAATCAAAAGTTAAACCTTTAAAAGTAACTGAAGTAATCGACTGGTCTCGTTTCCAGGGTAGTGGTGCTGGATCTGTTGCGGGAGCTGGGCTCGTGTTCAGCGGGGAACTGCTTTACCTTCAGACGCCGCCCTGCGTTTCATTCACAGACGAAATATGACTCCATAACCTACCCATAAACAAACAGTGCACAGCTCTAAGAACATATTTTAACATCTGTTGTAAATAAATTTACAATCTTTATGAATAAGATAATTTGTTTTATGCAAGGGATCAGGCGTTTCCATCATGCAAAAAAGACAGACTCAGCGATAGGCTATAGGCTGATATAACATTCATGATATAACTGACATCGGGTCCTTGTATGTTGCCTTGCATGAAATAAAATGATTTACAGCACAGTAATGATTTTATAGATTAAATAAAACGTACACAAACCTGTATTTCGTAAATGCCCGCGCTCTTGCGTCACCAAATCACTGTAAAATGTTGGCTACCGTGATATTGCCAGAACTTGAATGGTGCAAAATGAGTTTAAAATGTATAAGAATTAAGTATAATAATATGCTTTTTACTTTTTAAGTACTTTAAAAATTAATTACCTTTGTACTTTTACCAAGGTAATTCTGAAAATGGCCTAATTATAATTTTACTGCATGGAGTAATATTTTATTGGGGTATCTGTACTTATACTCAAGCACTTGATTTGTGTACTTCTTCCACCACTACAATGCTAAAAAAAAAACTGGATTATTGTAGTGACTACTGTGTATGACTGTTCATTAGTAGCTACTTCATAGTTATTTTTCTTGAACCTTAATTAGTAGATAATTAGTAGTAGTTCTTCAGGAGGTATGACATAATTCATTAGTTATTGATTAACTAACTGTTACTTAACACAATCATAAAATTCTATTACATACTGATTAGTTAACACATCTTCCTTAGTAGTTAACAGCAGTGAAGAAGTAGTTAATGAAGAATTACTTACTAGTTCTTCAATAATTCCTGATTAGTTATGCAGTAAGATACAGTATTCTAAAGTGTTACCTTAACCTTGTATGATCTAATTTTGATAACTCTTTCATTTCATGATTATGAAAGAATACACCCAGCTACAATGGGTTGAAAGTGGCACAAAAGGTGCAGTTTGCGTGCGCTAGTCATTGAGACCATTGTTAAGTATTTTGAAGGTAATAGAGCTAACCCACAAACAATGAATTGACCTAAAAATATCACTCACATCCTTTCAGAGAAGATCTGTCAAATTAGGTTTGATGATTTGTTTATCCATTTTGGATCCAACCCTTACTTATTTCAAATTACCCTATTTTTCCCACTTTTACGTTCAGTTGATCATGTATCACTGAATAACCTCACCTTGTATGTATATATATATATATATATATATATATATGTATATATATATATATATATATATATATATGGTTGAAAAAAAGGCTAAAAAGCTGGTCTTAACTAGTTTGAGCTGAATGTAGCTGGTCTAAGTGGGCCAAGTTGGTGTTGGGCTGGTTTTAGCTGGTCTCCCAGCCTGACCATCTAAAGAAGTGGCTGAAATCTCTCTAAAACCTTTAAAAACCTCTAAAGCCTGATAAACCAGCTATGACCAGGCAACTGGCTCAGGCTGATTTTAGCGGTTTGATTTTCACTGTAAACCCCAACGCTCAAAATAATTGTTTTGAGTGGGACAAACTTAAATTCAAATAATTAGTTCAGTCAAATTAACTTTTATGAGTATTTAGCACTTTCTGTTTCTTTCAGGTTCACAGAACTGATATATTTTAAGTAAACTGAACTGTTTCATTGTTTTGAGTTTCATGAAAGTATTTATTTTAATTTAGACAAACTTAAAGGATTAGTTCACTTTTAAAAAAAACTTTTGCTGATAATTTACTCACCCCCATCCAAGATGTCCATGTCTTTCTTTCATCAGTCGAAGAAAGTGTTTCTTCCTTTTCGAGTCATTGCTTTCATTCAAAGAATGATATGAACGAAATGACTCGAAAAAAGATTTGTTCATTTTGATGAAGGAGTTCGAACAGGAGAGTCACGAACGCGCATCACAGAACAGAGCAAGGCGAGCGTTTGTGCTTATAAAACGTAAACTTTTTTATTTATTTTTGAAATGCCGATCGTTTCGCTAGATAAGACCCTTATTCATCGTCTGGTGTCATTTAAAGCCCTTTGAAGCTGCATTGAAACGCTCATTTGGACCTTGAACCGTTTGGACCCCATTGAAGTCCATTATATGGAGAAAAATCCTGGAACGTTTTCATCAAAAACCTTCATTTCTTTTCGACTGAAGAAAGAAAGACATGGACATCTTGGATGATATGGGGGTGAGTAAATTATCAGCAAAAGTTTTTTAAAAGTGAACTAATCCTTTAAGTTTAACTGAAACTGGGCTGGGATTTCTATTTCCCAGCATGCTTTGCCCATGGCACTCGAAAGGGAGAGTAAATGCTAACATTAAGTGTAGCATAATGTTTTTGTTTTTTTGTGCAAGATTAATGTTAAGTGGGAAATTTGGTTTCACTTCATTTGGATGGTCCCTTTAACACATTCTGTTGACTATAAGTAACGTTGCACCTACATGTCTACTAACTCTCATTAGAGTGTTAGTAGAGTATTAGTAGACTGGTAGGGTTAGGGTTAGAATAAGTTGACATGTAGTTGCATAGTTACTTATAGTCAGTAGACTGTCTGTTGGAGGACCATCACAATAAAGAGTTATCAGATATTAAGCAGACAGTACACTGATACTCTAATGAGAGTTAGTTGACATGTAGTTGTAAAGTTACTAATAGTCACCAGAATGTTCAAAAGGGACCATCAAAATAAAGTGTTACCGGAAATTTAGTAGTGATTAATATTTTGTTATGCTAATTCAGAAGAATCTATGTTCATGTTGATTTTAGGAGAGTTACCATCATGGGGACAAGTGGCAAATTAGTAAGTTAGCTTTAATTGAACTAGCTTTTTAAAGCTAGCTAAGTTTATACTAATAAAAGTGTTCACATTGAGGTTACATGAAAATATTATGTTAAATGTATAAATTAGTGTACTCACTCATTTCAAGTTAAGAACAAGTAAAATGGATGAGTACAACATAAAAATCTGCCAGTTCTGCTTACTTAAACTTCTCACATCTTTCTTCAAAAGTGTGTTAAACAGCTTAGAAGCAGATCTTCTAGAAGTGGTTAATGCCTCACTTCTCTCTGGGAGTTTTCCAAACTCCCTGAAAACTGCAGTTGTCAAGCCCCTCCTGAAAAAGAGCAATCTGGATAAGACCATATTAAGCAACTATAGACCGATCTCAAATCTTCCTTTCATAGGCAAGATCATTGAAAAGTTGTCTTCAATCAGCTGAACAAATTCTAAAGCTCGAATGGATACTTTGACAATTTTCAATCCGGTTTCCGATCGCATCACAGCACAGAGACAGCGCTCATAAAGATAATAAACGATTTTCGCTTAAAAACTGATAAAGGCAAATTATCAGTTCTAGTACTACTCGACCTCAGTGCTGCATTTGACACTGGGTAAACTGGGTGGGGCTTTCTAGGATAGTCCTAAAATGGTTCAGATCATACTTAGAAGGGAGAGGTTATTATGTGACTATAGGAGAGCATAAGTCTGAGTGGACATCCATGATATGCGGAGTCCCTCAAGGCTCAATTCTTGTGCCACTCCTATTCAACCTGTACATGCTCCCAATGAGCCAAATAATGTAAAAGAACCAAATCTCTTACCACAGCTATACAGACGACACACAGCTCTACTTAGCCCTATCGCCTAACGATTACAGCCCCATTGACTCCCTGTTCAAATGCATTGATGAAGTAAACAGTTGGATGTGCCAAAACTTTCTTCAGTTAAAAAAAGACAAAACTGAAGTCATTGCGTTTGGAATCAAAGATGAAGTTCTCAAGGTGAACGCATACCTTCACTCTAGGGGTCAAACAACTAAAAATCAAGTCAGGAATCTGGGTGTGTCTCTAGAGTCAGACCTTAGTTTCAGTAGTCATGTCAAAGCAATAACTAAATCAGCATACTATCATCTGAAAAATATTGCAAGGATTAGATGTTTTGTTTCCAGTCAAGACTTAGAGAAACTTGTGCATGCTTTCATCGCCAGCAGGGTGGATTATTGTAATGGACTCCTCACTGGCCTTCCTAAAAAGACTATAAGACAGTTGCAGCTCATACAGAACGCTGAGCAGAACCAGAACATATGAACACATCACACCAGTCCTCAGGGCTTTACACTGGCTCCCAGTTACATTTAGGATTGATTTTAAAGTATTATTACTGGTATATAAATCATTCAATGGCCTAGGACCTCAATACATTGCAGATATGCTCACTGAATATAAACCCAACAGATCACTCAGATCACTAGGATCACATCAGCTAGAAATACCAAGGGTTCACTCTAAGCATGGTGAGTGTGCTTTTAGCTACTATGCCAGCCGCAGCTGGAACCAGCTTCCAGAAGAGATCAGATGTGCTCCTATAGTAGTCACTTTCAAATCCAGACTCAAAACACATCTGTTTAGCTGTGCATTTACTGAATGAGCACTGTGCCACTGTTCGTCCGACTGTTTTTACTGTATTTTATTTAAATAGTTTTTTATTCTAAACTTTTAATTATTCTTATTTCTTTTGATTACTTTAATTTCTTTATTCTAAACTGTTTTAATTATTCTTATTTCTTTTGATTACTTTAATTTCTTTATTCTAAACTGATATAATTATTCTCATTTCTTTTGATTATTTTAATTTCTTCTATGTAAAGCACTTTGAATTACCATTGTGTATGAAATATGCTATATAAATAAACTTGCCTTGCCTCGCCTAAACTTTGAATTTCAACTGATTGCGTTACATTTTTTAGTTTTGCCAACTTATTCGGGTTTACAGAGATTGCTGAATAAAAGTATTAATTTCTTTCCAAAAAGAATAAAAACAATCTTTTCTGACCCCAAACCTTTGAACGGCAGTATATATCAATGTATATGACCCTTCCTATTCACTGTTTTGTCTGTGGAGAGATTTACGATGACGAGGGAGCAAACAAGCTTTGACTGCACATTACTAATATTCATAAATTCTTGTAATTAACGATAAGCATTAGCATAAGCTCAGGCTGGGACGTTAAAGCCTCGCAGGTTCTGTTTGATTTGGGCCGCAGCTAAACTTCAAACTGCTCCTTTTGAAAAAAGTGTGCAAACAAACAAATAATTGGGAGGTGGTAATGACTGCGCTCTCAGTGGAGACACTGGCAGCCCGGTGATCCCGCAGCGTCTTGCAACACTGTAATTAGATTATTCATATCACCGGTCTGTGCTAACCTGATTAGCACACATGCTACCTCTCCTGCCTGTCTGCTAATGCCTAGGTGACTAGTTAACATCCCTCCAGTTCATAATAAGCTTGTGCTTAGGTTAGCCTATTAGCGCTAAAGCATGGTATTAGCAGGCTATGATCTGTTTGTCCGTCAGTGTTAGCGCTGGCAGCCGCTCGTTGGCACTAAACAGGCTAGCGTGACAAACAACAGAACGGAAGAAATGTAAACCCTTCATTAGTATTCAGCTAATCCAACACTGCATGCTGGAATAACAGCAAATATTAGCTCGATCAGACACCTCTGAACTAGGATCATTATAGAGGTATATTAGCGCTTAGCTTGTAAATAGGATGCAAGTAAGATTAAAACACACTTAAAAGTGGCAATCGCAAAGTGTCTAAACTGGCGTGGAGCTCCTGTCATATGGTGTTTATTTCCATGAATGTCATGTTACATTTTCAGAGATGCCACAGTCATCCCAGCTAACAACACTATGTTCAACAAACGAACGGTTTTTGAACTTTCAAAATGTGTCATTTTTTTTTAAATATTTGAATGTGTTTTTTCTTGGTTATGTGAACTTTAATATTTGATCATTCTTTATGAGAATGTTACTTTTGAATGTCCTCTAGAAGTTCTGAAACAAATAGTAACATTTAAAAACGTTAGATGAATGTCCAAAAAAAAAAAGAAAAAAAGAAAGAAACAGAAACGCTTCATGATTGTTTTCAGTGAAAAATCCAAAACATCCTTAAAACAGGATGAATTTACTGAAGATCTGAAACTTTGGTAATATACTTAAAAAACATGTTTTATGAAATTGTTTGGTAACACTTTACATAGTATTTTTAATCCCTTGTAAGGCATCTTATGGAATGAGTAATTGTAACTACAGTTGTAATACAGTATAATACTTATATATTCATTGTTACACTTTTAGAAAGTATAATGCATTAAAACACATGACAAACAACCTTTTTCAGATGCATTATACATAATGGATTCAAGTAAAGTGTTTACAACTGTTTTAAGGATAAACCTTACAAAATGTTGTGATATTTATGCTAAAACAAAAAAACAAAGTGCAACATGATCTGAAAAATCAAGCAAAATTATACCTGAAAATCAAAAATATATATGTTTTGCTTATAAAGTGTTTGTTTGTCTGTTCGTTCGTTTGTTTTACTGGAAAATTAGACACATCCTGATTCCCCAGTAAACTGTAGCAGAAGTCTCTGTTTCTGCAAAGGGAGCAGTTTGTTCTCCTTCAGAGCGGGAGCGAGTGAATGCCCTCCTCCTCCTCTCCTGCCGCAGAGGGCCAAGAAATCATGTTTACGTCACGCCTGGCCTTCATAACTCTGCCTCTTCAGAAGGAGACACACTCAGGGGAGGAATGGGAGTCGGGATTAAAGAGACAGTGTCTCAGAGCTGAGGGAGGAGATAAACTCTGAGGACACATGTCAGATATAGCCAAGGAGTAAGGCACAAGGACACAGGATTTCCAACAAAAAATGGATTTTATTGTACCCAAAAATAAGGAAAGGTCCCAATTAAAGGGTACAAACTAAATCAACTTGTTCTAACAAATAATCTAGCTAGACTTAAATAAACTAAACTCAGCCTTTGTCAGTCAAGGCCACGATGACAGAAAGACGCACACCTGCAGCCAACGCCATTCATCCAACCTCCATGCCACGGTAACTTAAACTCAAATAGAAACAAGGATAAGGAAACAGACATAGTACAACGCAAGCCAGTAAGTGTGCACTCCAAACCAACGGACAAAGTACTAACATGTATAAATAAAGCTTTTGCAAATTTGTGTGTGTAGTGATTTTATTATACCTGAACCTTAAATCCTATACTATACTTAACTCAAATATAACTGAAAGATAAAGAGAAAGAAAATAACTATCAGTATGTAAATAAATGTATGTATCGTGAATGACTGCGTATCTGTTACCCTTATCAATGTGTGGCCACAGGTTCGGCCATCACACACCCCCTCCCTTCAGGCATCTCGTGGATACAACGAGAGAAGTAGTCAGCGGTCACATTAGACTTGCCAGGAACATGCTGGACAGTGAACCGGAAAGGCTGCATAGCCAGATACCACCGTGTGATCCTCCCATTTGTATCTTTCATCCTTTCCAACCACTGGTGAGCTTTATGGTCTGTTTTCAACTTGAACTCCCTTCCCAGTAGGTAATATCTCAAGGAGTCTAGGGCCCACTTAACTGGCAAACATTCCTTCTCTATTGTCGAGTAGCGGACTTCCCTTGGAAAGAGTTTGCTGCTTATGGAAGCCACAGGCTGTCGCTCACCAGGTGGTCCCTGTAACAGCACAGCCCCTATGCCCCTCTCAGAGGCATCCGTCTGCACAATAATTTCTTGATCAAAGTCTGGACTGTACAGCACAGCATTGTCTCCTAACGCCGATTGAATATCTCGAAAGGCCGTCATCCTTTCTTCTGACCACTTGCATTGATTTGGACATCGGACCCCCACCATATCTGTCAACAGGGCAGCCCTACTAGAGAAGTGAGGGATAAAACGATTATAAAATTCCGCCATTCCCAAAAAGGACCTGAGTTCCTTACGTGTCTGTGGAATGGGAGATTCCTCCAATGCCTGGACCTTTTTGACTTGTGGTCACACTACCCCATTGCCAATGACAAAGCCCAGGTATTCGATTTCAGTCCTGGCTACAGCACACTTGGCAGGGTTCACTGTGAGGCCTGCTTCTTGAAGACGCTGTAGAACCTCTTGAAGGTGTTGAACATGCTCCTCCCAGGTAGTACTGTAGATGACAAATAAGCTGCAGCAAAAGTTAGCCCATGTAACACCTGATCAATAAGTCTCTTAAAGGTTGCCGGTGCCCCATGCAGGCCAAAGGGTAAAACCCGGAAATGTAATAGCCCCCACGGTGTCCTAAATGCTGTTAAAGGACGGGCCTGTTGTGTCAGAGATATCTGCTAATACCCTTTGGACAAATCGATAGTCGTCAGGTATTTGGCTTTGCCCAGTCGATCAATTAAGGCGTCTATATGGGGAGTAGGGTATGAGTCCAACTGGGATACAGAATTCAAGTACCGGAAGTCAATACAAAATCGGATACTCCCATCCTTTTTCGGTACTAGGACCACCGGATGACACCACTCGCTTTTAGAGGGTTGAATAATTCCCAGCCTCAGCATCAAGTTCACTTCTTCCTTCAAGTCCTCTTGGAGTCTCTCAGGTATTCTGCAACTCATACGTCTAACAGATGCATCAGATTTTAATATCACATCATGTTGTATCAAAGATGTCAAACCAGGATATTCTGAGAAGGTTTCCAGGGTACATAGAGCTCTCACTTGGGATTGCTGATCTTCGGGCAGACGCTCCAGATTAATATTTCCCGCTACTGGTCGAAGTAAATACTGGTCTTCCCATTCCTCCTCCTCCTCCTCCTTCACATGTCGAATCATCATCACTTGCGCTCTCTGCTCAGGTCGGGATACCCACTTCTTCAAAAGGTTTACATGAAGTACTCGGCTAACACGATCTTGCCCTGGAATAACCACTTCATACATGGTGGGACCTAGCTGGTACTTGATCTTGACGGGGCCCTGCCACATGGCCAACAGTTTACTCTCCTGACTTGGCAGCATCACAAGTACATTTTTTCCAACCACAAAGCCTCTTTCCCAAGCCGATTGGTCGCACCATGTTTTTTGGTGCCTCTGGGCTTTCATCAGGTGGGTTTGAGCCAAAGTCCTCATTTTCTCCAGACGTTTCCTCATTTGCATAAGACACAAATGTTAACAGGCTCATTCTTATCATGGTCTCCTTCCCAGACTTCTTTAAGTAGTGTCAGAGGTCCCCGAACTTCATGACCGTATAAGAGCTCAAACGGAGAAAACCTGGTAGAAGCCTGGGGTACTTCTCTATAAGCAAAAAGAAGATACGGGAGCCATTGGTCCCAGTCCCGGCCCCAGACCTGGAGTTCAGGGGAAAGCATACGAAGATACTGTTCTAGAATGATCATTTCACCCACCTCTTCGATGGTTTGTTTATCTTCGCTACGCTGCCTCCCGGGCATCCATTTTCGCCATATGGGCTCGAAACAGGCCAGTAAAATCACCCAATGATGGTTCTCTTCTTGCCGCCTCCTTTTCCCCATCAAACACCTCTTCGTCTATAGTCCTCTCCTCATCTCTTTCTTCTCGCTCAGTTGGAGCAAACTTAGAAAGTCCTTTCTTTGGCGATCGAGTCATAACTCCTCAAAAAAAAAAAAAAAAAAAAAACCTGTGTCCTCTACTGGCTTATCCCACCGCTGCCACCATATGTCAGATATAGCCAAGTAGTAAGGCACAAGGACACAGGATTTCCAACAAAAAATGGGTTTTATTTTACCCAAAAATAAGGAAAGGTCCCAATTAAAGGGTACAAACTAAATCAACTTGTTCTAACAAATAATCTAGCTAGACTTAAATAAACTAAACTCAGCCTTTGTCAGTCAAGGCCACGATGACAGAAAGACGCACACCTGCAGCCAACGCCATTCATCCAACCTCCATGCCACGGTAACTTAAACTCAAATAGAAACAAGGATAAGGAAACAGACATAGTGCAACGCAAGCCAGTAAGTGTGCACTCCAAACCAACGGACGAAGTACTAACATGTATAAATAAAGCTTTTACAAATTTGTCAAACAAAATCTGTGTAGTGATTTTATTATATCTGAACCTTAAATCCTATAATATACTAAACTCAAATAAAACTGAATGATAAAGAGAAAGATAATAACTATCAGTATGTAAATAAATGTATGTATCGTGAATGACTGCGTATCTGTTACCCTTATCAATGTGTGGCCACAGGTTCGGCCATCACAGCACACATGAAACTTCAAGACACACAAGGAATCTCAATGAGATTTGACAAATGGCCTACTCTTTGCTTTCATGCCTATGAGGTGCGGTGTAAACTTTTTTTTAATGGTGAGGACAAATATTTTCTTGTTGTTTTGTTTTGTTTTGTTTTGTTTTTGAAAACCACACATAAAATGTCCTTACGCACCGCCACTGCCTGATATGTACTATAAAAACTATACATGTGGCCAAAAAATGTCCAGCTCACAAAACCGCCCAATATATTTACAATACCATTCATTTTTTTTATTACTTTTATTCAGCAAGGACATATTAAATTGATCAAAAGTGACAGTAAAGATTCATAATGCAACAAACGTTTTCTATTTAGAATAAATACTGTTTCAGAAAAAAATCCTGAAAAAAATGTATTACGGTTTCCACAAAAATATGAACTGTTTTCAACATTAATTAAAATTATAAATGTTTCTTGAGCATCAAATCAGCATATTAGAAAGATTTGATTGAGAAATTATTCTGAAAAATCAGCTTTGATCTCAGGAATAAATTACATTTGCACATATATTCACATAGAAATAAATTGTTTTAAAAGTTTTAAATTGTACCAATATTTCACAATATTTTAATACTAGCTTATACATTTTACATTTGAATGTTTTTTTTATTTTATTTCCATTGCTCAATTGATTTCCCTAGATGTAATACAGTATATTATTATATATATATATATATATATATATATATATATATATATATATATATATATATATATATATATTATATATAAGATAACAGTTACATTGATTCTTAATCAAATAAGTAATGAGTGATATTTATGTACTTTCTCTACAGTTGCGGTTAGGGTTTGGTTTAGGGTTAGTTACTTGTGATCATTGACAATTTACTGTTATTACCTTAGTAAATACATGTAGTAACTGCGTCACCTTAAAATAAAGTTACAGCTTTTTGTATTAAAATACCCAAAACCACTAGCACAGTGTTATATATTTTGCTTACTTGTATACTAACATTATCCCACATGTTTCCAACAATGTTTAAATCTAGATAAATTTGTAATTTTAACCAGTGTAACGTCCCGTGTCATTGCGTCGCCCGTCATATCTGCGATACCCTCGCTTTCAGCTTATAAACCCTGGAAACACAGCGAGTCTTATGGAAAAATGCAGTAGTAGTTGTAGCGTCTAGCACACACTTGTTTCACACACAGAGTGTTTAGCAAACCTGTTATTTTCGCAGATCCATTTTGCATCGCTAATGGTGCGACAACCGATAACGCAGTTTTAAACTTAAAAGTCAACATTCAAGAAAGTATCCTAAGAGTCTAACAACTCCCATCTTTCTGTTTTCCCCAAGCAAGCTTTTTTTATCTTTTAAATATACGGCCACTTACAGCTCATCTAGAACAACAGTATATATATATAAAAAAAAGACTCTCCTGCACAGTTTGATCAATGTCTTTTGTCCGTGCTAGATTTCACTGCAGCAATAACCGCTAACTCCTGCAACCATCTCCCCTGCCACCCGAGCCTGCTCGCTCCAGACTGCCGAGAGCCAGAGGATTGCGTTTCTCCTCTGCTGTCTGTAATTTAGTTGTGATATCCACCTGCTGTCACCACTCTTGTGCATCATCCTTTACATGTGCCGTGGAAGTGTGGGGTGGGGGATAATGGCTCCCCCAACTGCATGTAAATACCACCACCACAATGAAAAGACGAGAACGGGGAGAGAGGAAAAAAAGAAGAAGTGCAATTTGCCTGAACAGAACCACAAGTGCCTTTCTATTGAATAATACATTCTCCACCCCAGAGTGCCCATTTGCTTCCTGAGCTTTCTCGTTATTACGAGAGGAAAACATTAGGGCTCTTGGATGTGGGCTCCGGCCGGCCCGGTATTGCAGGAGCCGCTCCGGCTTCAGTGCGCGAGCGTTGCTCTGTCTCCAGGGACTGGGAGCTGAGAGGATTAAATGGATGGCATATCAGTGCAAAATTCAGATCAAAAGGCTAAGTTGGGCCAGTTAAAGGGTTGTGGCCCTGAAGACCAAAGGGATTTCAAAGCCTCCTCGTTTAACAGAAACCCTTTTTTTGTATCGGCAGCCACCCATCGTGTTGGATGTTGGAGCATGAAAAGGGTCATATAGACGAGCTTTGTTTTAGGCTTTGTGGATATGCGTGGTGAGGCGAGTGCATTACCATCAGCCTCTCGTTCTCTGGGGACTCGCCAGAGATCAAGTCACATCCGAGAGGCTCTCGCTAGATCTAGCACTATTCCGAAAGTAAATCAATATAAAATACGTTGATATACATATACTATGTTTAATATGGTAGTAGTTACCATGTAATATAGTAGTAATTATCATGTAGTTTAGTAGTAATGGAGTTTTTAGGGTATTTTAGAGAAAGGAACAGTAGATTTCTTATATTTTCTGGAGAAAATGCGACTGGTTTTTGCCAAGCCTTCCGGTCTCTCTGTTGAATCCAACACGGAAGTGAAATAAAAAAAAAGTGGAAATCTAATAGTTACACGATTTGGGATATTTGTCATGCCCATAAGCAAAAACAGTGCAAATTACATGCCGATAAACACCATCCCCCATGAACAATAGAACAATATTAATAGTCATAGATGACTATGCAAACACTACTATACTTAT
>CM060637.1:20457528-20507528 GCA_030578275.1 Meda fulgida
CTAAAGGATTATTAGGAACACCATACTAATACTGTGTTTGACCCCCTTTCGCCTTCAGAACTGCCTTAATTCTACGTGGCGTTGATTCAACAAGGTGCTGAAAGCATTCTTTAGAAATGTTGGCCCATATTGATAGGAAAGCTTCTTGCAGTTGATGGAGATTTGTGGGATGCACATCCAGGCCACGAAGCTCCCGTTCCACCACAGCCCAAAGATGCTCTATTGGGTTGAGATCTGGAGACTGTGGGGGCCATTTTAGTACAGTGAACGCATAGTCATGTTCAAGAAACCAATTTGAAATGATTCGAGCTTTGTGACGGTGCATTATCCTGCTGGAAGTAGCCATCAGAGGATGGGTACATGGTGGCCATAAAGGGATGGACATGGTCAGAAACAATGTTCGGGTAGGCCGTGGCATTTAAACAATGCCCAGTTGGCACTAAGGGGCCTAAAGTGTGGCAAGAAAACATCCCCCACACCATTACACCACCACCACCAGCCTGTACAGTGGTAACAAGGCATGATGGATCCATGTTCTCATTCTGTTTACGCCAAATTCTGACTCTACAATCTGAATGTCTCAACAGAAACCGAGACTCATCAGACCAGGCAACATTTTTCCAGTCTTCAACTGTCCCATTTTGGTGAGCTCTTGCAAATTGTAGCCTCTTTTTCCTATCTGTAGTGGAGATGAGTGGTACCCGGTGGGGTCTTCTGCTGTTGTAGCCTATCCGCCTCAAGGTTGTGTGTGTTGTGGCTTCACAAATGCTTTGCTGCATACCTCGGTTGTAACGAGTGGTTATTTCAGTTAAAGTTGCTCTTCTATCAGCTTGAATCAGTCGGCCCATTCTCCTCTGACCTCTAGCATCAACAAGGCATTTTGTCCACAGGACTGCCGCACACTGGAGGTTTTTCCCTTTTCACACCATTCTTTGTAAACCCTAGAAACAGTTGTGCGTGAAAATCCCAGTAACTGAGCAGATTGTGAAATACTCAGACCGGCCCGTCTGGCACCAACAACCATGCCACGCTCAAAATTGCTTAAATCACCTTTCTTTCCCATTCTTACATTCAGTTTGGAGTTCAGGAGATTGTCTTGACCAGGACCACAGCCCTAATTAATTGTATTAATGAGAAATTGAACAGGTGTTCCTAATAATCCTTTAGGTGAGTGTATATTACATAATATGTACTACTTTTATGATATTTCATGGACTTTTAGTCATTGGAGCTCTGGAGATAATTGTAGTGCCCATTCAATGAATAGAAAAGTGAAGCAGAAACATTTCACCTTTGTGTGATGGGGAAGTTATACATATTTTATAAACAGTGTAACTACACCCTTACAATACAATATGTAATATTTTAAATATTAATTGTGTACTATTTTGTCATTAAAGACAAAAAGCATGTTAATCATGTTAGGGCTAAATTAGGAGACAAAACATTTTGTGTGTATTACAATATAAACATGAAATAAATATATTTAAATGTTATATTCTATTTTATTTGCATAACCCTTATGTTGTGTTCGGGTCATTTTGACCAAGGGAGGATTTCCCCGTTTTAGTAAATGCTAGTTAATGTTATTGCATTGGACAAAAATGTACTGACTTTACTCAGCCAGAGTCTAAAAACTTCCCAAAAACGGTTTGATATTTTGTGCTAATTTTGTCAATTTCACATAAAATATGGAAAAAATTATTTTTTACAAAATGGCACAGAGTCACACTTGTGGTGTTCCCGGTCAAAAATTGACGGCCTACAAAAAAAAACAAAAAAAACATTTAAATCGTTTGTTATGCAACTTTATCAACAAAAACTTGCATTAAATCTTTATTTCAACTTGTTTCTTCAAATTAGGATAGGTTTTGTAACTGACTGATCGTAGGCCTGTCATTTTTGACCGGGAACACCAAAAAACATTTTAAAATAAAACAAATAACAGCACTTGCAAAATGTTTTTTTTTTAAATAAACAAAACAAAAACAAAAAACAAAAAATCCTTTATGAGAGACGAGTGCACTTTAAGGCCAATAAAAAAGACAGCAGGCAGGAGGAGGTTCGGTGAGGGATCTTCTTGGGTGAAGAAAGCATTGCTGTCTGGCAGACAGCTCAGGTAGTTTTGTTGGGCCCGAGCCTGCAAACCGATGCCAAGAAACCTAATCCTATTAATAAAACAAAAATCAAAGCAAACACGACAGCGCTAACCTCTGTGCACCCTGCTGGCTCGACCCAAACGCTCAGTGGAATCTTAAAAGCCAGCTCTGAACAAGCTCTGACGGAGCGTTTTCACAACTTTGCGTGCCGCGGTGAGACCCAGGTGAGGAGTGTAGATTTGGATGTGTGACACACACAAACACACACCT
Organism: Meda fulgida; assembly: GCA_030578275.1. Classification (NCBI taxonomy): domain Eukaryota; kingdom Metazoa; phylum Chordata; class Actinopteri; order Cypriniformes; family Leuciscidae; genus Meda; species Meda fulgida. The sequence goes on from CM060637.1 coordinate 20,459,898, forward strand.
AACAGACACATGCTGGTGTGTCTATATAAGCGCTGCACACTGAATCTTGGAAGATAAGAAACATGGAAACGTAATTTGCAATGCGCGTGTAATAAATTTGAAAGTAGGTTCTAAATTGGCGTCTATAGTTCCATTACGAACCTTTAACATCCATGGAACTTTACCATGTTCTTTATGGTGGAAATGGTTCTTCGGATTATTTATATGTTCTTCTCACCGAGGAAAAAGATCGTTCTTTTAAGAACTGTTTACTGAAAGTTTTTTGGGGGAACCCAAAATGGTTCCTAGTGCATTGCTGTGAAAATGTCTTTTTGCAACCTTTATTTTTAAGAGTGTTTTTGACAAATTGAGAGCTTCTTACAGTACATGTGTTCCTTCTAGCCCACTATATTTGAAATACCTCACGCAAACAGTCCTAATCCTCATGGTAAAAGATCAGACGGTTTCATGTCAGACGCTTTCAAATGTATGCAAACAAGTCCAGTTGAAACTAGTCAAGTTCAACACAAATGACGACTGTAGAGTTGTTAAACAGAGCGCATATGAAAAGATAAGCCAGCCTTAATGGCGTAAACTCGCCCCTCCTGTGCTATCAGCTTCAACTTCTTGAAATAGTTCACGGCTAGATAGAGAGAGCTTATCTCACTGTCTGTTGTGTACTCTTGATCAGAGCGGTGAAAACACAGGAATGTTTCGGAAAGTTTCACTTGTTGAAATGCAATGACAGTCCGAACAGAATCACTGAGCAAATCCCTCCAGCCGGTGTGGAAAACTGCCTGGAAGCGGGAGCGCACGTGTCTGGGTTTACGAACAGAAGGACACATTGAACAATACATCCAGAACTACTATTCTATCAAGACATTAAAGTTATTAAGATACGCACGTTTTAATTTCGCTTCCAACTGGTTGTTTTATTAGATAAAGGAATATTTTTATTATTATTCTAGTATTGTGAAACATTTTAAAGAATATTTTCATAAACCTTTTGCATAAAACAACAACCCATAGTGATCACAGGCTGATCAGAATATGAATATGATCTCTTCCATGAAATGAATATAGTGTAGCTTTGACGTCGTGACGTTTGGCTACTCGAGTATTCAAGAACGTCTTCGTTTCTCCACAGAGTCTCATGTAATGTTACTGATGTCCCACATACCTGCACCACAGACGGAATATAGCACACAATTTACTATACTGAAATTCTTATGGTGTTGTTGTTGTTTTTTTGCCCTTTTTGAAGCTTAGAGGACATTGTTACTATGAACTGTCAATGTGATCTCATTAGTAATCATAAGTATTCGTGGTTCTTGCACACGCACATTTTTGCATAGGTACTGAAACGTACATTATTGACAACATCTAAAACGAATAGACATGGTTCCTTGTAGACTTCTACGGAGAGGGTTATGTTAAGTTATGATTTGTCAACTTCTGCATCTGCATCTAATTTGAGTTTTATTTTAGTTTCAGTTGAGAAACACATAGTTGAGTTCATATTGCTTTTCACACAGCATTGATAGCTTGGCAAATAAGAACAGTTTGAGACATCGAGATTGGAAACTGTGTCACATTTTGTCGGTGTTAATTTCATTTTCATAGACTTTTAGGGCACGTTTATGCTTAAAACAGAGATTTTTTTTCCTTTGAGTTTTCTGCGTACAAACCATGGTCAAAACAAAAACCATTGTCAAACCAATCCCCATTCACACGAATCAGCGAAAACGACTAAAAGCGCTGCATTCTGCTGCCAGGCCAGTAGATGGCGATGACACACTACAGACTGAACACGTAATTCGCATGTGGGTGATCGTCATCGTCTTCAGAGATTCACGTTTTTGTTGTTTACACGGAGACCGTTTTCAGAAACATGCACTTTGAAACACGTTTTTAAAAGATTGCTTTTTCAGGGACACAAAACGCAGTTGTCATGTAAACGAATGACCAAAACGCATTCAAAGTTTTAAAATGTTTTGTTTAAAACGGTGTAGTGTAAACAGTATTTTCAGTTAATACATTTCTTTTCTCTTGCATTCATTTCGTTGTCTGGTATTGTTTGTGTGTAGAACGCTGTTTCAGTTGTTTGTGTATTGCCTTAGTTTACTTTGTTTTACTAAACATGCTTATATTTGAATCCTCTTCATCATCAGTGGACCAAGATGTTTAACTCTAGAAAAGATTTAACAGATTTACGGATTTACCTTAAAAAGACTGTTGTACAAGTATTAGTTAGGTCACACTTTATATTAGGTATGTGCTATTTGCTTTTGCCTCAGGTTTAAGGATTCAACAATGTAATTATAGATGTAATAACAAATTAATTACAGCTGTAATTACATGCATGTGTTTTTTTAGTACAATAAAAAATATGCATGTACACAATAAATGGATTATATCAAATGATTCATTTAAATGTTAATGCATAGTAGTTAAAGACACTTTAAGTTGGACCAATATAACAAGTTTAGCATAATATAACAGCCTATCCTGAATTTGTGAGACTTTTTAAACAGTATTACATTTAAAGAGATAACAATGATATTGTGTGAAACCTGTTCTCCCCTAACTCCTTTCTAATTCTATTTATTCAGTTTTGAGTGAAAACATAGGCCGAGTGAAAGTGTTGTTTACAGAGATTAAGTTGTAGTAGAGCTGAATTACAATGCAGTTTTATGGGGTCTCTAACCAACTCTAGCCATCAGCCCTTCTGTTGGCAGTCTAACGCAAACCTTTGGTTAAATCTGCTGTGTGTGTCTTACTCTTTTCATGCTAAAGAGCAGTTTAGACGTAGGCTATCTCTGCTCCCCTGAGTGGTGGTTTGGTGGAGGGGACACCTGCTTAAAGACACATTCAGCCGGACCAAAATGAAAAGCACGCATGAAGGCCATGAAAATCGTCTTTTGTCTTATCTAATGAATATGTCCTTATGGTGAGAAAGACCATAGGGCTTCGGGCCTGGAGGGGTGCTGAACCGTCCCGCACATGAATGGCAGCAGAGGAGGGAAGTGTGCCTTTGTAAATGAGTTGGCGTATGGGGGAGTCTCCACATGCGCCGAAGGAAGTGGTAATTAATGGATAGTGAGTGACTCTCCATGAATGGGACGCAGACAATAGGGAAACGTTAAAGCTGAGTTAGCAGAGAGTGAAAGGGAAAGTGGAGAGCTTAAAGATGGCCGCCGCCTGCAAAGCCCCCATGATCCTCTCTGCCCTCTCCTTTATGATCAGCTGGAGAGTTTGTTTGGTGCCTGTTGTGATCAGACAATAGGGTTCATTTGCCACAATTGTACTAAGTATGCCCTTGTAGACAGCCACCAATACATTTAGTCATATTTAAAAGAATAGTTCAGCAAAAAATGAAATTAAATGGTGTTTATCTGTCTTTCTTTTGTGTAACACAAAATGAGAAATGTTGAAGAATTGATCTTTTCCATATACACTTCAAAAATATACTTTGGCTCTATTTGAGTAACATGTTGACAAGCTGTTTTTTACTGTAATATAATTCACATACATGATTAAACTATTAATTTAAGTGAATTATCACTGGATTTACCTTTTATTAATGGTGCTACAGTCATATAGTCTTAATATTTAGCACAGCATATTTTTGAGACATCTGATTGGGCTTCATTTACAAATTTATTTGCTACTTGTTCATAAAATATTTATAAAGAAATTTGTTCTGGTTGTGTTTCATGAATGAAACCATTGAACAGATAATCGAATCTCTCAAATGTTACATCAAATGAAAATATCTTTATATCCTCATGTATCATTTGATCCGAAACAAAAATTTCCAAAAAATAACTTATAGGACTTAAACTAACTTAAACTCTAATTTTAAAAACCACATACAGTATTTCTTCCTGTATAGTTTGGAAGAAAAACAGAAAATAATTGAAAACTTTTAGTTTAGACATTTAGTTTGTACTTTTATTTTTTTAAAGTTGACATACTAAAATTACTACAACTAAAACTGAAATAAACATAAAAGCTAATATTTCTAAGCTAAAAAGAAATATGAAAATGACAAAAGCTAATTTGAATGACTAAAACTTACATTAAAACTAAAATAAAATGAAACTATATAAACAAAAGCCATTTTAAAATATTATACTATAATAGTAGCCTATATAAATAATACTAAAATAACACTGGTTTCTTTGGTAAACTTTAGTCTTTACTCTTTGTTTTACTTTGTTTTACGCTATATGTATCTTTCTGTGATATTATTTGATGTCCAATACTTCTGTCTTTTAAAAAACTGGATCTTTAACCTCTATTCATCATTATAAGACAAACATACTAAAATTGCTTGCACTTCACCCATCAATGATTTAATAGGTAAGTGATAATAAAAGCATTATTTAAAAGAGATGCTGATTCATGCTGGTATTGTTGATGAAAGTGGTGGTTAGAAGGCATTTGGTTGTGAGGTGCAAATGACAGCTTATCAATCGCTAATGTGATTGAGTAATGCAAACAGCATTGTACGCAAAGAAAAACAAATAGCTGCTAATGTCATTTTACATGATTGATTTCACAGCATAAATGTTATGTGAAGTTAAACATGTAGGATCAAATGTCAGTTTCATTGTGACAAAAAAAGGTGCTTATTGCATTACAAAAACAATAACAAAACCAATTTCCCAGGATACGACCTGCAATGTACAATTTAATATTGCCTCTAATCATGATACAGCTATTGCTGCAAGGCATCAGTGCTGTTCAAACACGCCGTTTAAACATTCACACGGGACCGTGTGTGTCAGGGGCTGTGCAGCTATGGGTCCTTGGGTGGTGGCGTGTGTACATACACAGGTCGCCCAAGTGTCAGGAAGAAGGTTGGGATAAAGGCATGTGTGTGTAACAGAGGCCAGCTAGTAAAAAGCTGTGCAGGAAAACCTCACTGCCCAGGCTTTAAGAGGCGCAGTAACTGATGCGTCCTTGTTAATGCGCCCACCTCTCATGCCAGAAACGCTGGTTCAAATCCTGCTTGGAGCAGTGTGAGTAGAACCGGAAGAGTTACATTGGTGCCGTGACCCGGATGGGAGTGAGGTTTAAGGGGGTGAATGTAATGGAGGTCAGCTAGTCAGAGCTGTGGGAGTTTACCAGGGGTTACATTGGTGCCGTGACCCGGATAGGAGTGAGGTTTAAGGGGGTGAATGTAATGGAGGTCAGCTAGTCAGAGCTGTGGGAGTAAACCAGGGGTTACATTGGTGCCGTGACCCGGATAGGAGTAAGGTTTAAGGGGTGACTGTAATGGAGGCCAAGCAGTAAGAACAGTCTGAGTAAACCAGGGGTTACGTTGGTTTCGTGACCCGGATAGGAGTGAGGTTTAGGGGGGATGACTGTAATGGAGGCCAGCTAGTAAGAGCTGTGGGAGTAAACCAGGGGCTACATTGGTGCCGTGACCCGGATAGGAGTAAGGTTTAAGGGGGTTACTGTAATGGAGGCCAAGTAGTAAGAACAGTCGGAGTAATTCACATATAGACCCTAAAAACGCGTAGAAAACGCTAGGTGCGCCGCATTCTCCTTTTTCCAAAGCACTAGGCCGGTTGCGCTCCGGAGGCGTCTGTCGTTGCTAAGCAACCATCAGCTGCGCTCTCCGTTACACCAAGGAAATTTCAGCAATGGATTTCCACCACCAAAAAACTCTTGCTGTAACTCTGTCACAAGATTTATTTACTAAGAAAAGTAAAAAACGCTGCAGTGTTTGGGTGCACCCGATACAACAAAAACGCAAAAACCATGGGGAATTTCACCAGCTGATTCAGGAGCTCCGCCTGGACAATGGTTCAAAGCCTAGTTCAGAGTAGACAAGGACCAGTCTGATTATATTTTAAGAAAAGTTTGCCCAAGCATCAGTAAACAGAGCTTCTGCCGTGAAACTAGCTGATTGGTTGGTTCTTGTCACATGACCTATGGTGCGCTTGCGGCATTCTGAAAAGTTGAGATGTTTTTATCTCGATGTGGCGTGGACGCGCTTGGAAAAAACGAGCGCGTCGCACCGTGAGCCTACATTTAAAATAATAAACGCGAGCACGCAAAAAGACGCGATATGTCGCTTCCATCATGAGCGCACACACCGCGTGCCTACATTTAAAATAATAAACGTGAGCGCGCAAAAAACGCGATATGTGAACAGGCCCTAAACCAGGGGTTACTTTGGTGCCGTGACCCGGATAGGAGTGAGGTGTAGGGGGGATGACTGTAATGGAGGCCAGCTAGTAAGAGCTGTGGGAGTAAACCAGGAGTTACATTGGTGCCATGACCCTGATAGGAGTGAGGTTTAGGGGGTGAGTGTAACTGAGGCCAGCTAGTAAGAGCTGTGGGAGTAAATCAGGGGTTACATTAATGCCGTAACCCGGATAGGAGTGAATGAGTGGTGCCTGATGCTGGAGGTTGAGATCTTAAGCTGCTTTTTAGAAAGCCAGACTCTCATGCTGGAAATGCCGGTTCGAATCTCGCTCGGAACAGTGTGAGTACAACCGGAGTGGTTACATTGGGGCTGTGACCCGGATGGGAGTGGGGTGTAGGGGATGAGTGTAACTGAGACCAGCTAGTAAGAGCTGTGCGAGAAGAACCAGAGGGGTTACATTGGTGCCTGGGTGGGAGTGATATTTAGGGGGGTGAATGTAACCCCCTGCTTTTAAAGAGCTGGTAAACCTCACTCCCCTGACCTCAAGAGGTTCACTAGCAACCGATGCTAAATCGACTGTTAGCGCTCCTTCATCCCATGCCGGAAATGTCCATTCAAATCCCACTCGGAGCAATGCAAGTATAACTGGAATCGGACAGGCTCCTGCTTCTAGAATGAGGCTGTGATTTTCAGTTCTATGATCAGAGTTGATCCGTTGTTTTGACCTGCATGATGGCAAAAATATTAGAAGCTTGATATGGCATTGAACAGCACAATTTAAAAAAATTTTTATTACACTGTACTGTAATGCAAAAACAAATGCTCACTGACATCAGGGTTATTATCCTAACTAAAACTAAAGCAATAATTAACATTTTCATTAGCAGAAATTAAAATAAAATATAAAAAATATATTTTATTTCAGCTAGTTGCCAAGGCAACATTTCTCATTTTTGTGTAGTTGAAGTTGAAGTACTATAATAAGGGGGGGGGGGGGGGGGATACAATAAAACCTGAAAAATATATGGAAATGTTTTTTTTTTTAAAAACACAAAAAAACCTAATAAAAATGGTACAAACAGCAATTCCCCAAAAATAGGAAATCTGCAATGCGTAGCTACTGTGCGGCATGAATGTTCGCTGAAGTATCAGCGTAAATAGCATTGACTTCTGAGGCGAGCAGAGAGCACAGCTTAATCACATTTAATTATGTTTCCAACAAAGTATTGCATGTATCTCTTTAATTACAAAGAGGAAGTTCAGTTTTATCCTTGAATCAAGTATCTGGGCCAAGATTCATTAACAGGCGCTGTCAATCAAGCACTAAAACAATGCGTAATTAAAAAATCAATTTAGCTGGCAAAAAAAAAGGAAATGGAGGACAGACAGAGGAATCAACAAAAGAAAGAGGAGAAACTATTAAAGATGGGACTGAAAGCTGCATTTGGAGATTCTGCGTTACTGACAGCTGTCCTCGTATTTTGTCTTATTGTAGCGCTACTCTAAGGATTTTCAATCTCTTTTTCTAGCAATCTCCAGCTTAATGAGCTTGACCTTGTAGCATAGGTTGTTGCACAAATACTCAGTCACCTCACAATAATCTTTTAGTCACATATGTACTTAACCATCATTCTTACAGCTTCACGGTGCTGGCAGACGTGTCGCTCCATTCACAATAACGCACTGTCCTTGCTTCTTGTATTTTTTGGGATTCCAGGACATATCGTCCTTCTAAGTGTGCCATGTTTTTATTGAATAAATCCCCTATAGGTTATGCTATGCTTACGGTTCTGATGTTTGGATATAGACTATAACTGACACATTGGAACCCAATGAGCTGCTGTAAACAAAACATCATAAGTGACACTTCATAGCAGCTCCCAAGCAACCTCAGAACCTTACGCTAATATCAGTATTCGGTTCCCACTTGATTTTTTTGGGGGGGAACCAAATAATAACATTATATGAAGGTTTTTAGGTATTCATTTAATCATAAAATAATGTTCCCAGAATGTTGCAGGGAGGTTTCTGAGATAGTCTATAAAAAAGAAAGAAAGAAGAAGCTTAAAGTCTCCCTGTAATCAAACATTTTAACCCTTTAAAACTCATCTTTGATCACCAAAACGACATACTTGAGCATGTTTTCTTTGAAAAAAGATTCTTCATACTTTAAAATAGCTTGAATGTAACTCTACACCTTTGCCTCATTTAATAAACGCAGTTCTATGAATATGCAAATATTCCACTCACTCACTCACTCGCTCAGAGATCAACTGGTTGACGATCACACGTTGATCTGATTGGTTACAAGGTAGTTTGTGGCGTCAGAAACACCAGCGATTTCAAACCGTGTTTTTGAGACTGTCTTATGAATTTACACATGGTTTGTCTTAAAGCATATTAAAAACACCACATAGACACATAAACAACATTAAAAGCTTGATATGATAACCTAAAAATCACTTATACAAAACGATTGCTAATTGTTTTATATTTTCAACGATAAATAATGTTCAAATTGTGGCTTGGAAGTTTTTCGAGACAACCTAAAATCACCTATATAATGATTTTACACATGGCATGCTGTAAAAAAAAACATATCTCATGGCCATGAATTAACAATTCGTTTCCACGACTTACTAATCCGTCAGTAATAAGCAGTAATTAGGAGTGTATTGAGGCAAAAGTCGTAGTTCATAATTAGTGTTTCATTAGAATTGGGCCCTAAAGAATGACCCTAAAAACTTTCCCAGTTGTGTGGTTTCTACAACATTGTGTCAAGTAACTCCTCCCACATAGTAAACTCTGATTGATCCAAAATCCTGCTTCACATTACTATACTTAAAACATGAGATATCTTCTTAATGTCATTGAGTCACGTCGCACAGCATTTAGGCATTCAGTACAGACAGAGAAGGTAGCGCCTTACCTGGTTAGGACATCGTATAACGGTCACCTACAGTCCTACTATCTGCAGCATTACCGTGTGCCGTGGCCCTACTATCTGGCAGCGCTGCTTTTCATTTGGCTGTCAGACATGGCCGATCCCAGGACACAGTATAGTTCTCGCATGCTTATATGTGTCTCATCCTTTCCAGATATTTTTAAACCTTCTTACACTCTACTCCTCAAAACTACTTTCCATTCCGCTTTAAGCACATTAATATTGCCTTCACAGATCTCCAATCTCCACTTATCCCTTTGGATTCCAGCTCCTTCCTAAAAGCTTAGTGGCCCTCCGTCTGAAGCAGCACAGACAACCTTGTCATCAGCAAATTACGAAATAATCACCGCTAACCAACTCGGACAATATGGCTCTCAGAATGTTTGTGAAGGTTTTTCACGAGGAACGAAGGAAATTGTTGATAAACAAACTTAAAATTGGCTTTACAAGGCCTAAAAAGACTCACTAAGGGAATATAGGTGACAATTAGCACAAATAGGGTAAAAATTGGTGTCCTTGTCACATTTCAGTGTGTTTAGTTCTGTTATGTGATCTGGTTTACCCCTGTCTTAGTGTTTTTGGTTCAGTCCTGTGTTCCAGTTTTCGCGCTCCTCGTTTGTGTTCAGTTTATTCACCTGTGTTGAGTTTATTTGCCCCAGCTGTGTCTTGTTCCCCTATCTGTTCTCTGTGTATGTAAACCCAGTGTTCTCCCTCTCTCCTTGTCGGTTATTGCGTTTATATGGTTGTAAGTGTTGTAGTTCCTGAGTTTTTGTATATTAACTTCCTGTTAGCAGTTATTCCTCGTCTCCTCGTACTTTCTGCCTACACACACCGTGACAGAATAACCGACCAAGACAAGATGCATTTGGCTGGCCATGACCTGACGGATTACCTCATCAGGATCATGATGGAGAGAGGTCTCCGCATCACCATCACCCCAGTGATGCCTCCAACCATCTTCGCCATGTCATCCATCCTCATCCATGGTTCTGCGCCAGAGCCCGCTGATCCTGCGCCAGAGACCGTCCAGCCAGAGACCGTCCAGCCAGAGACTGTCCAGCCAGAGACCGTGTATTCTGAGACCTCTTCACCGATGGTTCCGTCCAGCCCAGAGACCCCTTCGCCGCTGGTTCCGTCCAGCCCAGAGACCCCTTCGCCGCTGGTTCCGTCCAGCCCAGAGACCCCTTCGCCGCTGGTTCCGTCCAGCCTTGAGACCCCTTCACCGCTGGCGCCGTCCAGCCCTGAGACTTTTTCGCCGCTGGTTCCGTCCAGCACCAGGCCCTCTTCGCCGCCGGTTCCGTCCAGCACCAGGCCCTTTTCGCCGCTGGTTCCATCCAGCACCAAGCCCTCTTCACTGCTGGAGTACGTCAGGCACCCGGAGAATGTTCGTGTCCCGTCTGCCCAGCCAGAGACTCTTTTTGTGCCTGAGCCGGTGTCTGTTTCTGTGTTTGTGTCTGTCCTTGTGACTGTTGCTGTTCTAGTGGCTGTTGATCCTGAGCCGGTGTCTGTTCCTGAGCCGGTGTCTGTTCCCGATCCTGAGCCTGTCCCTAATCTTGGCACTCACCCCAAGTATTTTTTTTGGGGGGGGGCCATAGGTCTTCGTCCCGGCCGTCCAAGGGTCCATGGCCGCCCGAAGGGTCCTCACCGCCGTGGCCGCCCGAAGGGTCCTCACCGCCGTGGCCGCCCGAAGGGTCCTCACCGCCGTGGCCGCCCGAAGGGTCCTCACCGCCCTGGACGCCCGAGGGTCTAACAGCTCCGCCCTGGACGCCCGAGGGTTCGTCTGATCCGCCCTGCCCATGTCCACCCTGGCCACGCCCGCGTCCCGCTCCGCCCTGGAGGCTTCCTGCTCCTCCCCCTCGTCAGCCTCGAGGGCGCCCACCCTCGCACCCCTTTGGATGTTATACGGCGCGAGGACGCGCCTTCGGGGAGGGGGGAGGTACTGTCACATTTCTGTGTGTTTAGTTCTTTTTTGTGATCTGGTTTACCCCTGTCTTAGTGTTTTTGGTTCAGTCCTGTGTTCCAGTTTTCCCACTCCTCGTTTGTGTTCAGTTTATTCACCTGTGTTGAGTTTATTTGCCCCAGCTCTGTCTTTTTCCCCTATATGTGCTCTGTGTATGTAAACCCAGTGTTCTCTCTCACTCCTTGTCGGTTATTGCGTTTATATGGTTGTAAGTGTTGTAGTTCCTGAGTTTTTGTATATTAACTTCCTGTTAGCAGTTATTCCTCGTCTCCTCGTACTTTCTGCCTACACACACCGTGACAGTCCTATTACTATTTTTAAAGCACATATGTCTATGACCTACTGTATATCTTTAAAACTATTTTCTACCCCAAATTAAAAAAAAATCTAGCTATAAAAACTGCTCTAATAATTATCAACACTGAAATATTTCTGTCAAACAGCCAATTGATTGTAGAAAAATATTTTCTAACCAAATATATACCAACATATTACCAAAAATCTTTCCCACACTTCTGCATCCCACCCTGTTACAGCATGATTTTCCAACTATGATGAAAGAAAACGTTTAATTCCATGAAATTGTCACACAGGAAGTGACATCACCATCCTCCTATTCCGTTTTCGAAATGTTCATCGGTAACTATAAACCAACATTTGGTTCGCAAATGATAGTTTCATATAGGCAAAATCTGCAAGTGACTCATTCTGGTCAAGTCAAGCCAAGTCCAATTTACATAACATATAGAGCTTTACAGAAAGTCATGAGGCTAATGTTTAGAAAAGTTGAATATATTCATTCCTTGTTGTCAAATTTAGCAGCTTAAAGCTGGGCGATAATATAGTTTACATTTTGCGATGATACAATCAAGCAGTTGAAAAATGCTATCTAGTGCACGTATGCCGATAAAGTTGGACATACTTATATATCAAACTTTATATAAAGAGCAGGATAATTATATATTTATGTTTTGCAATGAAAAAAAAACTTTTTTTCAGTTTTCTTCAGACTCGGTCTCGGTGCTTTTAACTAAGTAACTATGTCCAAAATAATTATAGCAAAGTAATTATAGATGTAATTACAGAAATGAATTACAGTAATGACATGCAGATCATTTTGAAATATAAGTACAACCTAAAAATATGTACATAAATAGTTAAATAGTGATTGTGAAATCACATTTTAACACCAGTTAGATTGCAGTTTTTGGTAATAGGATTAAAAAAATGACAAACTTCACAAAATTTGAAATGTAACAAAACAGCTCATATAATATTTAGTTTGAACATTGTTTAGTTTGAAATGAATTAACTCTTTTTAAAGAGTTTCAAGCATATTTTGCACATTTTTCCTGCATAAAATGCAGAAATGACAGCGAATAGCAGAACGGATTCCACGACAGCAAACTCTACAAGGTCGCATTGATGCAAAATAAATGAAATAGCAATCAACAGAGTTGGTGCCTTAGCGTTACATATCAAGCATTGAAAAAAAAAATTCAGTCCTTCCGAGATGGCTTCTATCAGTCCAATCTGAAAATAATAACTCCTTAGTCCTTTTTATCATGATCCCCTCAAGTGCTATCAGCTCATTTGTCTTAGAAGTGTCTCGTTTTTTCAAATGGTCTGTTTGCATTGCCCGTTGATAAGGGCTGAAGGAAAATGGGTGTAGCTCTCTTTGCATTTGCAGAGTCGGTAAATGAACAGCATGGGCCCTTATCAAAGCACCTGATGGGAGTTCAAACGAACAGCGCAGCCTTCAAACGCACAACCACACGGAGACCGAGTGGAAATTAATTGCGAGTTTGCAGTGTGAATACAGTGGGGTGGGTGCTCTAGAAACGCAACAGCTCGTCGAGTGGGTGAGGACGGGGAGGATTGAGATGGATTTCTGTGTGAACAAACAAGTGTGTGATATTTATAAACATATACATTTTCCATTACGGCTCGCCATAGAAAGCTTTGCTCAGTGTATTAGGCGTGAAAAGCGGGATTAGGGAGAGCAGTGCAGGTTGGGAGGGTTGGGAGATAACTGCTGCTTCATTAAACACACATCCAGACCCCCATTCCACATCCCGTAATGTTCAATTGAAACACGGGGCTCGATTTCCATAAGAAAAAGAGCCCCAATGTCATGCAGGTAGGTAGAGCGCAGCCCCCAACCCAGACGCCAACCCGCCCCCCAAACCCCACTCGTATCACCTTCATTAATTCCCTGCACTTTAAACACGACGACGATTCAGGAAAAGCTTCAATTATGTCTAGAGCAAACTCACTTGCTGCATTTATTAAGTAGTAATTTTGTTACACAAGGCTAAATGGAAAAAAAGTCTTCAGCTGACATAAAAGCTAGCTGACATTCTTTTCTTTTCATCTAATCCAAATAGATGAGAGATGGGCTTTGCTTAAAAGTATGGATTTTTTGTTTATGTACGGCTAAGAGCACTGCAATTTTTTAAAGATTTGTGCCATCGCTGCACAAACAATATAATCATATATTCCCAGGCAAAACACATTCCTAGTTCAAAGAGGAGTATTTCGTTGGCATATTAGGATTTTTAATCGCCTAATACTCTCCTAGCGTTGCAAATCCTTGAGAATGGTTTAATTGCGTCTTAGAAATATGGTCCCAAAGAGCTTCTTGAAAACATAACCTTAACCCACTGAAGTTCATAGTGAGAACCGCTTATCTGCACCATGTGACATTTCCAATGTATTAGTCAATATTTAAGAGATATGCCTTAATTAAACAGGCATAAAAAAACATAGGTGATGATACGCATGCTTACATATTATATATTTCAAACATCCGAACTACTTCACAACAGAGCTGAATGTATTTCTAATAAACACAGCTGTATGAGATGGTCTATGAGTAGCTCAGCTCAAAATGCCTTAGCCACTTTAATTTTAACTATTTCACACACACTCAATTTGTAAACTCCTTGCAATTCTGGATAAACAATTTATTTCTTCTTGGGATTTTGTGACTTTCTCATTTTTCTTTCTCAAGTTTCGACACATAGATGTGTTTTGGAAAGTCTGTAAAAATTGGATACCCCATTGGTTTCCATGGGGGGGGGGGCTCATTATTTGTGTGTTGTGTTTTCATGCTTATTAGAGTATTGCACCGTTAGCATTGCAACATGCTAATGCTAAACACTTTTGAAATCGTGTGAAATTTTGAGTGAAGTGCGGTATTGTAGTTATGGTTGCTGCCAATGTGGAGTGTTACAAATCAGTCACTTGTGAGGTTCTCTTTTAGTTCAGACACAGCCTTAAAAGTGTGCAGCCTATAGGAATTATACAGCGAGGCAGTAACCTGAAACCTTCTTACTGTATTTAAAAAAGATTATATATTAATTTAATATGAGACTTACAGTAGTAAAAATATTATTTAGTAGAAAATGAATTGCCAATGTAATTTTTGTGAGGGGAGCCTTGAACAGCTGAATGAATCACAGATAATTCATCCAATATTTCAGTGATGAATGAGCAGCTCTTCCTGTCATTGGTTGCACATTCCCTGTTATCACATTTTATATCATCAGACATGAAGGAAAACCGCCTACTGCTCCTAAACCAATTACTATCCGGTTAGTCACAAAATACAATTCAATTAAGGCAAAACTTTAACAGCAACTTCTACAGAGCTACAGAACCAGGTTAATGTGAATTATGTGAGGATTAACTTTCAAAAGCACATTAGTCATAATAGATTATCAACTTACATTTCCAAATATGGAGTACCTTGAACTTTTGTTTGCTCTACAGATCTGATTTTAAAAGTATTAGGCCTACCGCATTAAAACAGTTGATTAAGCAACTAAACGGATGTGTTTTTTTCATACAGTGGAAGTCAATGTTAACTTTAACTATTTGGTTACCAACATCTACCAAGATATCTTCAAAATACCCTCTTAGAATTTCAACTGGAACTGTGCTGTTTATATTTTAGAAGCATTTGTGCTATTTTAACAAACAACATAGCGTTGATAAAAAAATACATTTCCTTGTTTACCCACAAACTTTGGGAAAGTTGTTTTGCAATAAAACTTGTCAACTGTGATTTTTTGAGTGCAAAATAAGTGTGAACTATTGTATTTTCATCAATTCAAAAATGTGTTCAAATTTTTACTTAAAATGTTGCTTTTCGCTATTCCAGGCATGTGCTGGTGAGATTGAAAAATGGACAAAAGAAACGAGTTGTGAACGAGAAATACAGACAGCTCAACAAGGGGAAATATGACACCTTTCTCAATAATTTGGGAAGCCTAATGTGATCTGGCTGTCAGAACGTGGGGATGCACAAACCAAGATGCAAAGTTATAATCTATGTCAAAACAACAGTTAGAGCGAGCGGCGTGGAGGAGCGTTCGGGGAGGTTAAGTTCTGTAGGAGAGGGGGGAAATGTCATTTGGTTTGGAGGAAGAAAGACATGTCATTCAGTGCTAGCCTATCCTTTCCAATCGTCAGATGAAATGCCAGTTTTGCTCCAGGACAGCGTTTAAGCTGACAGAGGAAGCCTTGTTTGAGGCCGTTACCTCAGGGCTGGCACAGACCGCAGCTTCCGTGGGCTTGCTGGATTTATGAATAAACGTGTCTTGATTCTTTTATTTTGTCCAACTTAATCGTAGCTAGATTAGTTTTAAAAAAAAGCCTTAACATTTTCAAAGCATATTTAAAAAGAATATCAAAACAAATTTAAATGAAAATGAAATAGTTAATCAGTTATAAAAAAAATATATAGTACAGCAGTAACAGCGCCCCCCCCCCCATGACATTATAGCTACAGCCGTAATAGCGCCCCATATCGTACATTATAGACAATTTTAGCTGTAATAGCGCCCCCCTATCGTACAGCTGTAACAGGGCCCCCCCCATTGTACAGCCGTAACAGCACCCCCTATTGTACAGTTGTAACAGCCCCCCCCCCCCCCCCATTTTACAGCCATAACAGCGGCCCCTATTGTACAGTTGTAACAGGGCCCCCCCATTGTACAGCCATAACAGCGGCCCCTATTGTACAGTTGTAACAGGCCCCCCCCTATTGTACAGCCGTAACAGCACCCCCTATTGTACAGCCGTAACAGCACCCCCTATTGTACAGTTGTAACTGGACCCACCCATTGTACAGCCGTAACAGAGGCCCCTATCGTAGAGCCATAACACCACCCCCTATTGTACAGCTGTAACAGCCCCCCCCCCCCCCCCCATTGCACAGCCGTAACAGCGGCCCCTGTCTTAGAGCCGTAACAGTCAAGTCAAGTCATCTTCATTTATATAGCGCTTTTAACAATGTAGATTGTTTAAAAGCAGATTTACAGAGATAAACATACAATTTAAGGTAACAGAGATTGTTTTGGCTTTATAGCAGTTCTTGAATAATGTTATTTTCTAGCTAAAGTTAGTTTTGATTGATTCACTTCCGTCGAAATGATCATTTGTTATTAAATTAGGGGCCGCTAAGACGACGCCGTTCTCTCTTAACAGACTTTAAACTGAACCTGTGATAAACGCTGATGGTGTTCACAAGATGGCGCATTAAGAATTGATTCTATAGTTATGTGCGTTTGAATATATGTGCGCAGGTTTGTAATTCCGTACAAACCATGCCTAAACAAACTACTTGTCTTGCCTATAAATTTGATACAGAATTGTACAATGTTAGGAAGATTGTTCCAGAGTTTTGGTGCTAAATAGGAAAAGGATCTTCCGCCAGCAGTCGATTTTGATATTCTAGGTATTATCAACTGGACGAAATTTTGAGATCGCAATAGACGTGAAGGACTATAATGCGTTAAGAGCTCGCTCAAGTACTGCGGAGCTAGACCATTTAGTGCTTTGTAAGTAATCAGCAATATTTTAAAATTTATACGATGTTTAAGAGGCAGCCAATGCAGTGTTGACAGAACCGGCTAAAATGGTCATACTTCCTGGTTCTAGTAAGAACTCGAGCTGCTGCGTTTTTAACTAGCTGTAGTTTGTTTATTAAGCGTGCAGGGCAACCACCCAGTAGAGCATTACAATAATCTAGCCTTGATGTCATTGAACGCATGAACTAATTGTTCCGCATTTGTTAATGAGAGCATATGGCGTAATTTAGATATATTTTTAAGATGGAAAAATGTGGTTTTACAGACACTAGACACATGACTTTCAAATGAAAGACTGGTATTAAAGAGCACACCCAGGTTCCCAACTGACGACGAAGACTTAATAGAGCAGCCATCAAGTGTTAGAACAGCACCCCCTATTGTACAGCCGTAATAGCGCCCCTCCGTCGTACATTACAGTCCATATTAGCTTTAACAGTACCCCCTATCGTACAGCTGTAACAGGACCACCACCATTGTACAGCCGTAACAGCGGCCCCTATTGTACAGTTGTAACAGGGCCCCCCCCATTGTACAGCAGTAACAGTGGTTCCTATCGTAGAGCCGTAACAGCACCCCCTATTGTACAGCGGTAACAGCACCCTCTATTGTACAGCGGTAACAGCACCCTCTATTGCACAGCGGTAACAGCACCCTCTATTTTACAGCGGTAACAGCACCCTCTATTGTACAGCGGTAACAGCACCCTCTATTGCGCAGCGGTAACAGCACCCTCTATTGCACAGCGGTAACAGCACCCTCTATTGCGCAGCGGTAACAGCACCCTCTATTGCACAGCGGTAACAGCACCCTCTATTGCGCAGCGGTAACAGCACCCTCTATTGTACAGAGGTAACAGCACCCTCTATTGCGCAGAGGTAACAGCACCCTCTATTGCGCAGCGGTAACAGCACCCTCTATTGTACAGCCGTAATAGCACCCCTATCGTACAGCTGTAACAGGCCCCCCCCCCCCCCCCATTGTACAGCCATAACAGCACCCTCTATTTTATAGCCGTAATAGTGCCCCCTATCGTACAGCGGTAACAGTCCCCCCCATATTGTACAGCTGTAACAGCGGCCTCTATTGTACATCTGTAACAGGACCCCCTATTGTACAGCCGTAACAGCGGCCCCTATTGTACAGCTGTAACATCGCCCCCCTATCGAACAGCTCTAACAGCCCCCCCCCCCCATTGTACAGCCGTAACAGTGGCCCCTATCGTAGAGCAGTAACAGCACACCCTATTGTACAGCTGTAACAGCACCCCCTCCTATTGTACAGCTTTAACAGCACTTTCTAATGTACAGCCGTAACATCGCCCCCTCAACACTCAATTGCGAGCAAAAAGACAAAAATTAAGGGATCGATAAAATAAGGTGTTTGACTTCATACACACATTATGTGATCCTCCCTTGTCTGTCTGACAGTTTGAAAGTCACACAAGTAAATATGGTTGTCAAATCCAAACACTGACTTAATGTAGCCAAACAGTTCTCGAATATCAGAAGTGTAGTTTTGTACAGGTAAAACAGAGTTTCAGGTTTTAGAACTAAGTCAATTTCTGTATCTGCTGGATTGAGATTTATTAACCAGGAAAAGTCAGAATCTCAGATGTCTTCTTTAAAAGTGTACTTTTGAAATGACAAATCCTGCACTTTTGAACTCCTAATATTTGTGTTTCAGAATTGGCAGCATAGCTTGAACGACTGATGATTTGTAAGCTTTTTAAATGACAAAACAATTTAAGCAACTAATTTAGATAAAAGTCACAATGTGTTGTTGCCAAGGAGTTGTTGTGTGGTTGCTAAGGTATTCTGAGTATTTTATAGCACCTTGCTTTGCAGTTGCTAGGGTGTTATGTGTGGTTGCTGGGGTGTTTTGAGTTGTTAGTAGTTTCCACTGCTATCAGTATCTTGAGAGCAGGCTGGCCAATGACCAATATAATGTGGATATACAGTACAACCAGCAAAGATCTAAAAAAAAAAAATAATATTATATATTATATAATATTTCAAAAAACAATATGCGCATTAAAAATATATACTGCATATATTAGAAATATTCTTCTTATAGAAAATCTTATTTTTAGGGACAGAGAATTTCTGGCTTGTTTTGTCTTATACAATATTTATTAAATAATAATAATAATAATAATAATAATAATATATAACAGAATATGGATATGTATCAGTGAATCACACAGAAGCATGTCCAGGTCACACGTCAGCCTAAAATATTGATAATATATTTACTTTTTGTAGGCTTACATAAAGAAAAGCCCATGAGTTATTTTGTTTTGTGTTTTATTGCATTACAAAACTATTTACTGCCTACATTTTTTGTAATTCCATTCTGCTCTAAGGTTATTTTGTAATTGCTGTAATATAGTATTCAGTGCTTAATTTAACACAATGTTTATACATTTGCAATGTTGCAATACATGTATTATCTATTATACCTATTACAATATTTCAAGGATTATTCTTTGACTGTAAAATAGATGATACTGGAACTCATATCAGGCTTAATGATCACTTTTGTTTATCAGCCATCAAAATAACCACATATCAGCCAACTAACTGTCCTGGGTGATTTATTAATCTGTTACTAGTTGTTAAAACAGGCAAAGTCAAAAGAGCCACCTAACTTGCTCAGGTCCCTCCTTCAACCTAAATCTTTTGTACCGGTTTAATTCTCCGCAGGTAAAACTCATAAATCTGAACATGATTTGAAGTATCATTCATGTCTGTAGCACAAACAGGACGGGATGAGTTACATGCCAAACTTTGATAATTAGTGTAATGTGTTTGTTTAATGAGCAAAAGCACCACTTACTAGTGTATGTATCCACACTTTATTAGTGTCTGTGGCATTTTTGCGATACTGTGTGGCCTATTTACAGTTGTGTGTCACACCTGCAGGGGCGGATGAATCATCTCTGACTCACTCAGGTAAATGTCAAATACCCTCCAGGCAGAAACGCTAGCAGTCTCTCTCTCCAGCGCTGAGTAATGACATCAACCCCGTATGAAGTCAAATGAAAGTGCACGTGAAAAAAACAAAACATCACAGGAATATTGAGAGCAAGTGAGGAGAGACGTATTTCATTACAAGAGGACTGAGGGAAGAGCTTATAATCAACAACATTAAATAGGATCTTCTCGCTTTCATGGCATGGGAGGAGTTAAATGCAAGCATTTCTCTTTTTTTCACTCTCCATCTGTGGATAAACAGCGCTATCTCTGATCAAAGTGTTTCAGGTGGTGTCCATGCAGATAAAGCAGGATTAGTGGCACATACTGAGCAAATAATTGCCCTTCTTTTGAAATCCAGCATTTGGAGAGAAAGGATCCTGTGAGTTTGCCATGGAGACCAGAGTCCTGTATGGACGCTAATTCTGCAGCTCTTCTCATATGACTGGCCTTGTTAATACGCTATTGATAAGTGCTGATCAAAAATAAACAGTGGCAACTCATGACATATTGTTAAATTCAATGTTAATTCTTTTCTTTAATGTTTGGTAATGAAGAGCACACCTGTGTTAAGCTCTTAGCATCTCCATAGATCATTAATCTGAAATCATTGAAACAGCAGGCGTGTCGCATTTATTTATTATCCTTGATTAATCCTTTACTAATATCTCATCTACCTGGCTTTACAATGGGGTGAAGATTACAACTCTAAGACTACAGTTGTGGACATGAAAACATATGCAGGTCACACACATCAGCCTCGAAAAATAATAAATAAAATGTTGTGTGTGCTGTTTTGTGTTGAGGTTTATGTTTTGTTTTGTTTCGTGTGTGTGTGTGTGTGTGTTGTTTCGTGTCGTTTGTATTGTAATATAATTGTATTCCACTTTATTTGTAATTCCCATCATTCTCAGTGGTGATTCTGTAATTGATGTGATTGCTATAATATTGTCAGAGATCAGCCAGGTCCCATCACCACACAATCTCTGAGATCACTATCACCTGAGTACTAATCACCACACACCTGCACGTCATCAGACACTCTTCACAGTCAGTATTTAAGCACTCATCAGCCACAGTCACATTGTCTGGTCTGGTTTATAATGTTCAGACTCACTCCTATACTACCTAACCTGCTATCCAGCGATATCTCCTTGATCTCCATTCCTCACCTCAAGCTCCAGCGATCTCCTTTCGATCTCCAGCGATCCATCCGTTCCATTCCTCAAACATCAGAGACCCATCTATTACCATCACTATCACTCTTCTTCACCAGTAAGGACTGTAGATTGGTTTTACCATCATCCTCCATCCCGCGCTGTCATCTATTTCCTCATACTATTGTGCCTTATCATCTGTAATACCAATAAACCTGTTTATTATCAACTTACCTGTTAACTCTGGAGTTCCGTAACAAATATAGTAATGTTGTTGTTTTTTTCATCATACATACTGTAATTTATGGCTGACTACATTAACGGTAGTTCGAAGAAACTGCCATAAAGTAGAAATAAAATATTACAGTTTTAATAATGTAGGATTTGTTTTTGTTTAGTTTTTCGTCATGGCACTGAGATTTTTGGTAGACTATTTTAACAAATGCAAATAATATGAAATAAGATCGATCAGTCAAAGGAGATTCCAGGTGACTCGGACCGGCAGAAACGGGAAGATGAAGTCACTTGAGGTATTTTGAATGGTGTCTTCACAACACAAGCTGATTTGGTGGAGTTAATTATCCATTTGCCTATTTGCCGACAGGGATGTAACCCCCTAATCCAGCTCAGCGAGACCCCAGCCCCACGGGACGTCCCACAACCCAGCCAGACTCACTCTGAGAAATGTACACAAAGCTGCATTTGCTTAAGATGCTGTCATGAGCGTGAGCAGAGCAGTGTGTGCTCTCCACACATCTGTGCGCTGGGTCAGTGCTGCTTTGATCTAAAACACACACACACACAAACAAACGTTTGATGCCATCCGAGAAGAGCTCATGTGAAATGTTAATCAACTGCATCAATCCAGAGAGCACAGCTCTGAGTATATTAATGCTTTCGCACTTCTCAAGGCTCTAACAACTGTTTCCATAGTGACATGGTTTATATCATCTCATCACACCTGACAGTTCACGTGTTGATTCAAGTTTACAGGCTTCCATTATCCCACAGATTTATTTGGGATTCAGGTGTATGGTGAACACGTCAGACTCGAGACTCAAGAACAAATTTGTTTTTGCCATGTTCCCTAGTTTATGTAAACTTAACATTTCCACATAACTTCATTTTTTCAATTTATTTGCTTAATAATTTTGAGGCACTTTCCTCACTTTTTTAAGTTAAGACAACTGATCACTTTTTACATATAGAGGAATAAACAGTTTTAAACAATTGTGTGTTTTTTTAGGAATTGTATCAGTAGTCGATATTTTTATACATTTTTAAATAAAAACGACTTTTAAATAAATTAATAAAATGAGATTACATAAAATCTTTCACAAGTGAATTATAAGTACACATATACATGTGAAAAATTTGAATATCGTGCAAAAGTTATAATTTTGATGATTATGGCTTACAGCTTATGAAAACCCCACATTCAAAATCTCAGAAAATTAGAATATTACATGAAATCAATAAAAAAAAGGATTTTAAATACAGAAATGTCGGCCCTCTGAAAAGTATAATCATGCATATGTATATAGTTATATATACTAAATATATTAGTTTCACCTTTTAATTTGAATTACTGAAATACACAAACTTTTGCAGGATATTCTAATTTTTCGAGTTTCACCTTTACAATAAGTTGTGGTTGCTTTTAATTTTAATTTTAATTTTTTTCAAGGCAACGGGTTTCCTAAATTTAAGTAAGTGGACAGAACTCAGATAAACCAGTTAGTTTTAAGTTAAGTAGATTGACATTTTAAGTGTTCTGCAATTGAACAAGATTAAGTAAGTCCAACTTAAAATAAAAAATGATCTCAACACATTTTCTTTTGTTTCAATAACTTTTACTTGTCAGGGTCACTTGGAATTGTCTACTTTTTTTCAGTTATGTATGATTTTTTTTCTTAATAATTTAAGGTTTCCTTACGTTTTTAATTAAAGTCAACTGATCACTTTTTTCTGTCCAAGTTACATTAAATAGTTCAATGTCATTGCATTGTATAACAGGTCAATCAAATCAAATCCGGGTTCATTCCACTCCAAAACTCATTTCTTCAAGATGCGGATGTATAATGAACACGTCAAATCAACTGCAGTCAAAGTTCGGCATCATGGAAATATCACGTGTTTAGCAGAGGCAGTTGTGTATAACACGGTGAATGATCTTCTCTGTTGATAATCGTACACCTGCAGAACAAATGCTAGCCTTGCACAGCATCCTTTCTCCTTTCCAATTTAGTTGCTCTGAGATTTCTGTGTTAACTATCAAACACCTGCAAAGCAAACAGTGGCGGTCCAATCTCCTTCTACATCACTTTACACACATCATGCAGTGGAACGGCTTCATGGCCAGCGGAAGAGAAATGACTTTAACTATGATCATATTCTACTAATGCAATCTTCTATTTAATGTGGCTTCATACATCAGCATTACTTTAATCAGATGCCAACTGGTTGAACATTTTGCATCTATTGCAAAGTCATTCAGATATTTTAAGTGAAATTATGGGTCCCAAAAACATTTCGGGGCCAAATTTCCCATTTGTGTGTATATATTATTGTAGCACTTTCCTTAAATATGTCTCTAAGCCTTCCCAGAATCATTTCAAATTAATTGGAAACAGCTTTGAATGGCAATTACAAGATGTAGTGTGATTTCCATGTGCAATAAGAAGTGTTGAAGCGCATTTCCCTCCTACTCTAAAACTGCGCTCTCTTCACCATCTCCTTCGCTGCTGATGGAAACTTTTCAGAGATGAACAATACCCAATTACACATTGAGATAAACACATCAAATGCCTGCTTCAATTGTTTCAGAAACAGATTGGAATGAAATTAGAATGAAATTGCCGCTTTATACGACTTTTCTGCCTTCAAAAAATGACTCACTCCGCCACAATGACAGGGCTGTTTAATTTTGTAAATACACAATGGCTCTTTGTCTCTTTTGTTGCTTTTGACTTTCAAAAGCTCGCTAAAATTGTCTTTTTCTTCTCTTTTTTGGGGGTAAATGCATTATTAATGAGTGGTGGCCTACGTTTACATCATAGGAAACACTCGAGGGACATACAAGTGCAATTTTACTTGTTACAAAATGACTGACTAAATACCACATGTCAGTGTCATGTTTGAAGATGCGCCACATGATATCTTTGTCATTAAACAGCAGCGAATCATGCTTGAAGACAACCAATGTGAATAACTGTCAAAACAGCGCTCACTCAGAGTAAAAGCTGGGAGCGAATGCTGTAATTTGCTGCAGAAATTAATTATCTTGATTAATCAAACTTGTGAAAAGTCCAGAGCGTGAATAAGAGAGGCAAGAGATGCTGATGAATCTCAAAAGGGCTCTATAAAATCTCACAGTAGAACATTTTTAAAAGTTTAAAGCTTGTTTGGTTTTCTATTATGCATCAGTGCGAACTGTTAACAATAACTTTGTAAGAAATTATCTCAAATCTTGAACATGATATAAGTAGGGCTGTCAGTGGATACAAATATTGATTAATCTCAGTATTTTGGTAACACTTTACAATAAGGTTCATTAGTTAACATTAGTAAACTACATTAGCATGAACTAATAATGAACAGCTCTATTTTTATTAACTAACGTTAAAAAAGATTAAATACTGAAATAAATGTATTGCTCATGGTTAGTTATAGTTAATACATTAACTGATGTTGACTAATGAACCTTACTGTAAAGTGTTACCAGTATTTTTATCTTTTTTAACAACACTAAACAAATAATACAAATGATGTGTGTGTGTGTGTGTGTGTGTGTGTTTGTGTGTGTGTGTGTGTGTGTGTGTGTGTGTGTGTGTGTGTGTGTGTGTGTGTGTGTGTGTGTGTGTGTGTGTGTGTGTGAGAGAGAGAGAGAGAGAGAGACTTGCACAGTGGAACTCCAAAGAGTTCTGAAGGTTCCGATCAGTTTTTAGAACTCACACAGAACGGAATGCAGGAACGTCAAAACGAATAAAAGCTTTAAAAAATGATGTTGTTAAACATAATTAGCCTAGCATGCATTAACACGCTTACTTTGACAGGTCTAGATTAGACAAATGTCTTTAACAATGTAACTCAAAAGGCCCTAATGGGTTTATAGACTCTAGAAGAAACGTGTTGGATGGTTCATGAAGCCAAAGGGCATCACATTACATCTACACAATCCATTATGCAATGATAAAAGAGTGATGGAGAGGAAACAGTCCATCCAACCAATCAATCAATCGCTTCTAATCCACGTCTTCGTGTAACAGCACAAGACTCAGGCTTTCACTCCACTACTCGCAGCAAGAGAAAGAGTAAAAGAAAACACTGCTATTGAAAATCACAGTGCATGTGCCACAAAACCCACAAGTGTGTGTGTCTATTTTCAGCCCAACACAGAGATAAAGAGAACAATTGGACCCGGCAGTATGTTCAGTGCAGGGGAAACAATGGCAGAGTGCCCATGCTGCACTTTGAGTGTGTCTGTGTACCGCTGACCAGATACCATCGGTAAACTCCTCTGCCGGCAGGGGTGGTCTGCGGGCTTTCGGTTCTTTCTTTTTTTCACTTTTTGCTAGAAAGAGAAGTTCTTCATGTTTTCTGAGGACTAGGTTGAACTATATAGTTTTATAACAAAATACGTTTGCTTGTGGTCTCAGTAAAAAATGTTCCTTTAATCAAATGTGTAACGTTTTAGTATAATTGTACACTTTAGACATTCTTCTGACCATAAGTAACTTTGCAGCCACATGCCTTATTCTACTAACCCAAACCTAACGGTCTACTATTCTACTGATACTCTGATGAGAGTTAGTTGACATGTTGCAAAGTTACTTATAATTAATAAAATGTCTAAAGTGGACGATCAAGATAAAGTGTAACCCAATATTACTTAATGTTTTACATTTTTGCAATCAGGAACTATAAAACTATTAATTGGGGAAAAAAACATTTTGGAATATTTAAAAATACTAGAGAACAATGATATCACTTCAATTTAATTTTATTAAAAAGTTTCTTTAATCAAATCATACTTGGTAAACATTTTAGTATAATTTTAGAAATTCTACAAGTAACTTTGCAACCAATTGTCAACTAATCCTACTCACCCAAACCTAACGGTAAACTAATCCTCCAATGACATATTCATTGTTGCAAAGAAAATGGACATGTTGCAAACTTACTTATAATTAGTAGAATGTCTAAAGTGGACCATCAAAATACAGTGTCACCCAAATTTTACATTTGTACAATCAGTTATAAGGAACTGTTAAACTATTAATTGGGAAAACCCCATTTCAGAATACTAGCAAGCAATGTTATCACGTAAGACTAACAAATTCACTAAATATTAAATTCAGTTTTCACATTCAATCTTAAGGGGGGATTTCCAATCTGACTTATTGGTAAGTCTAAGTTGGCCACAGTTATCTATCATCCTAAATGTGAATGTAAACGCATGATTCAAATCCCTGAGTCGTCCCTGGCTGAAAGCGCAGCTGCACAATACACTTGTTGAATGCATTGATGAACACACTCCCTGAAACTGCCATGTATTTTTCACATTCATTCAAATCAAAATGTACTTTTATAATATGACCAAAAAACTAATTAAAAAGCAATAAATAAAATGAGAAACTAGTCTTGGAAATTGAGTGCAAAGAAACAATTCTAAGTAGCAAAAACACGGTTTAATTAATTTCAAATGGCACTTTCGGAGAGTTTCAGAGCACTGGAGTGGAAAGCAGTTTGAGTGGCCAGCGCTTGGCAACCGGGCTAATCTATGACCTCATTCAAGAGTCTTACCTCAGCCTATAGGCATCTAGAGGTGGTTCTTATCCAGGGTCGGGATGGGTTGGGTACTCCAGTTGGGAAACGCAGCCCAATTTCACCGGTTCACTGAAGTATATGTAGAATCAACATTACAATACTGAGGATCTGAAGTGTTCACAACAATTCCTCGCTCTCTAAATCACTTTCATCCACACCTTCCCAACACATCTTTACTACACAAGTAATACCCCAAAACCATTTCCTTTAGAAAATGCAGCAATTCTAAAAGCAAAAGGGTAAAAGTATTAACAATTATCTAATTTTACAAGCACGAACCTAAAAACGGCCAGTGTTTCGCTCTTGGTTATGGTGGAGGGTGTGCCGTCAGTTATCTCTGTGTGTTCATGTAAGCGATCATGACACACAAAAGCAGTAAAATGGCAAACACGAATGCTCCAGGAAGGAGGACTTTATTTTGTGTTGGAAATGTGCGGAAACAGTCTCCTCCTTGTTGTGGTGGGGCTGCTCTTATCACTTCTGTGGCCTACATGACGAGAGGGACTCGATAAGGGGCGCACAAACGCTGCCTTTCTTTCTGCGCGCAACATGAAACTTCCACGCTCTCGTATGAGTGGCAGGGACATCCTCAACAATTTACGCTCCATTCATGGACAAGGACAAAATGGGACGGAGTAAGAGGAATCTGTCCACGGAAACAGTTGCAGAAATCTCAGCTCAAGAGATAATTTCTGAACATTTAACTTCGTGTTGCCTTAAAAATGATGAAGAGAAGATGAAAACTGTATCTCTGAGATTATACCAAGACCACATCTTAGAAACTTCTTAAAACTTTGATGGTTAACAGCATTATGGAGGAGTAAATGGGGTCTGTCTGTGAAAGAGGCAATTTCTTTCTTTTTTTTTTTGAGTATTAAAACTTTTTAATCAAGCATTACCATCTAAAAGCATCATACTGATTAAATTTGATCAAAACACAAATTTCAACCATAAATTTAGGCCACATCTCACAAAGTTCCCTAAATCCCATAAAAGAGACATTTCTTGTAGAAGCACAACTTTCAAATCCCAAAACATTTCACTTTTTGTTGTTAACACTTCAATTTTACTGGAAACAAACATATCTGAATCTAATCTACATTCTCACAAGTTCCCAAATACACAATTTTATTGAAGAATAAAAGAAATCAGTCTGGATAATAGGTACTTTTTTTGTTTTTTTGGAGTGTTAATTTTTTTTCTTATCAAGCATCATAGTGATTAAATTGGATTGAAGCACAAAATTTAACCATAAATTAAGGCCACATCTCACAAAGTTCCCTAAATCCCATAAAAGAGACATTTCTTGTAGAAGCACAACTTTAAAACATTTCACTTTTTCTTGTTGTTAACACTCCGAAGTGAAACACTTTATGGGAAGCAAACACTTTCCATCAATAAAACCATAAAACGCGTACCAAGGCCCCAACTTACAAAGTTCCCAATAGACGGTTAAACTCGGTCTTGCTAAACTACCTGTTGCCGGCCGAAGCAGCATTTCGAGCGGGGACTTTTCCTGCGTCGATATCTGCAACTTTAAGGGACGGAGGCTCGCACATTTACTTTCAGAGAGCCGAATTTGTGTTTGTAAGGAAGGTTCCTGGGGCCTTTGTTTTCATGCCTTGATGTGTGACCAGCAACCCACAGGCCTCCCCTTCACCTCCCGGCCCATTCTGCCAGCACTCTGCCCACCCATACTGACACAGCAGGGGGAAGGGTTTCAGAGGAGACGCCATCAAAAGCTCAAGGAGAAAAAATTGCTTTTCAGGGCTCCGATGTGTGGGAATCGAATGAGGGGCCTCGCTCAAATCCGGTCTCCAGGCAACGGCGGGTGATATGCCGGGGGAATATCATTAAAGTTGGAAACTAAGCAGTCTCTCTGAATTAGTAAACCTAATCAGCACGGTTTTAAAAAGAGGAACGGGAGGGGGAAACGCCAAAGAAAGGATGACACACCACGCTCGCATCACGGTTAGTCTAGTTTTTGGGTGGTTTTAGGTGATTACCAGGCCAGAAAGTGACGCGTTTCCAGAATATTATGCTTCGAACGAACGCATAAAGCGAGCAAACGGAAGAAATGAAGTTAAGCGCGAACTAGCCACTCCCAGAAGCAGGTTGATGGAGAAATGCGGTAACTGCCACGGTTGCAGCTGGCCTTCCATCACAAGATTAATAAGTTGCCGTTTCCAAGCCGACCAGAACCTAGTGGGAACCATCCAGCGCCTCGGTGGATTGTGGGTAACACCACAAGCTGGCCCGGGTTTACTGCTCTGTTTTGTCCTCTGCTTAAAGTGGAGAAAACATCTGTGACTAGAATGATGTCACCGGGAAGAGTTTGGAAACCCTTAAACGACGGTGCACTTTAAACACACAAACGTCAGTCACTCCTTATGCTTTTTTCAATTTAGTTTCGGTGAAAACAGGCCAACAAATAATGCTAATATGGATGATTACAAATGTTGATGATTTTTATTTTCTTTTGGTCTTTTTTTTATTTTTTATTTGTGTTATTTAAAGCTTTTGTACACAATAGCAGTGTTAATATTTAAATAAATATCACAAAATGAAACGTAGTAATCTTTTAAAGTACTTTTTTATATTAAACAAACCCTTGCCTGAGTGTGTTGATTGATAAACAAGTAATCAACACACAATGAGTGTGATTCTGTTGGTTTGTCCACTCAGTAGGGGCTGTGCAGTGGCACTGCCCCCTAGTGACACTTTACACACTACTGAGGGACCATTACTGACCCCCACACACAGATGTGTGCTGTGAGTGAATTATTATTATTCTATAACTCTTGTTTATGAAGCAGGCTCAAGCACACATACTGTATGCTAATGGAAAACTCTGAAGCATTAAATAAATGAAACCACAGCACATTAAAATACTAGATGTACAATGTTGGTTGAAGACATGATATAATATACTGTTTATATATATATATGTGTGTGTGTGTGTGTGTGTATTACTACCTGTAATGTTGAAAAAAAGTCTCTTACGCTCATTAAGCCTGCATTTATTTGATCAAAAATACAGAAAAAAAATAATATTCTGAAATATTATTACAATTTAAAAGAATGTTTTTCTATTTTAATATACTTTTAAAATATAATGTATTCCTGTGATCAAAGCTGAATTTCCAGCATCATTACTCCAGTCTTCAGTGTCACATGATCCTTCAGAAATCATCTTAATGTGCTGATTTATTAGTAATCTTTTTTTTTTGATAACCTGTGATACTTTTTACTTCAGGATTCTTTGATGAATAAAAAGTTTTTAAAAAATAACAGCATTTATTTAAAATAGAAGTCTTGTGTAACAATAAACACTACCGTTCAAAATTTTGGGGTCAGTAATTTATTTGACATTTTTCGGAAAGAAAGAAACTACTTTTATTATTAATCAATGATGTGCTAAACTGATATGCTAAAAAAAGTGATAATAAAGTGATAGTTAGAAAATGAAAAAAAGAAAAGAAAAGAAAAAGTTTTTCTTTTCTTTTTTCTTTGATTTTGCGGATTTTGAGTCTGGCCTGATTTCCTGTCATAAATAAAAAGCAGCAAATGGTAAAAAAAAAAAAAAACATATAATATATATATATATAGTATTTTATAGTGTATACTTGTATGGTTGTCTACACTATTTGTGAATATTTTTTATAATTTTTCATTTAGTGTAAAAATGAGCGTAGGTCTGGCCCCTACTGAGGCTTACTGTAGTGAATGCTGCTTTGTGCGCCAGTGTCCGTAAGTTCAGATGAATCCAAACTAGCTCTTAACATTTAAAACGGGCCTTTGATTCAGGTTTCATAGCACTGTAAGGAATACAGTGGGTGTAATGAAGCAGTACCCAGAGTAGATAAGAGCCTATATTATAGGTAATCACTACTCTAATGCAGCTTTAACACAAGAGGGAAGAGAAAAAAACTGCTGGCTCATTATTGCACGGGCATTGTATTCTCTCAGCCTATAAGTAGAAAACACACATATTAGCCTTCATATTAGAAATAGGCAATAATTACATCAAATTAATGGTGTCATAGTGGTGAAAAACTTTCCCCTCCCTAGATGCAGTGGTTAACTCTCAAAATAGCGTATATGCCATGCAATAAAGCTTAGGTAAACTCAGTTGCCTTATAGCTCCAGCTTTCATTTAGCAAGAAGTCAGGTTGGCCAGTCAACAATACGAGAGGTAAAGTTTTACTCTATTCTCGTCTGGTGGTTTGACATCTCCACACTGGACAGGACATGGCCTCTGGTATCTGCCGCTTGCCCAGTGCTCTGGAAAGACAAACCCTGCTCCCAGAAGAAAATTAGCGCATTTAGCTGTCAGCACCGGTCTCGCTTTTCAATCCCAACCAGCTTTGAGAGAGCCCTGCTTTTTTCCTCTCCTCTGTCCCCTGGCCTTTATTTCGCTGGAAACTCGATCTCTACATAGCCCAAAGATCAAGAAAAAAGGTGTAAACTGTGTATAAAATGCAACAGTCCATCCCTCTATCAGATTCTTCAGATCTGGCGGAGGTTTCTCGCACAACCGGAGCAGTTTGGGATGCTTAACTCTGTGCTCAGGGAAATGAAGGCAGGTGGTAACAGACCAAAACACTGTAATTTACATTCAAAATACCAGAATATTGTATCAAACTGTGGTTTAATGGCTAGTTTTGGAGTATTAGGTATTTTAAAGGCATAGATCGTTCAAAAAACTAAAATTGTGTACATTGTGTATTCTAGTACCACGCTGGCACCATGTTATGGGGCGGCATCAGATGTTTAGACATCTGGGAGAAATGGTTCATGCAAATAATGAAACGAGAAGAAAAGGCTTTCCATATCTTTTGTTGGATGTGTGTCAACTCTACAGAAAATTATTTGTTACTTGGAAAAAGCTAGCCAAACAGATTGAACCAAAGAGGTTGCTCGACATATTCTAAAAGAGAGAATACTCACTGTTAACAATGATTCAACGCAGTTCAACTGCGTTTTTAGACACACGCTCGCGATCTTCCCTGAGCAGTTCATCGCAGAGGAATCCATTTTGATGTACTGGACTTCGGTACGGAAAGTTCCTGCTGACCGAATCTTGCCCGAGGGAAGCTCATATGTACACTTCAGCCAGCTCCACATCCCACAATGCAACATGATTTTGACGACACAGCAGATCATTGTTATTTTAAGTTATTTTAAAGACTTAACTGCATAATACTGCTTGATGCCTTAAGATGACTGTTTGGTACAGTCATAGTTTATTATGAATATTTTTTATCAAAAATATTTTTTCATTTGAATAATTTTATATATTTTCTCCATACCTATAGACAGACAGACAGAGATAGATAGATAGATAGATAGATAGATAGATAGATAGATAGATAGATAGATAGATAGATAGATAGATAGATAGATAGATAGATAGATAGATAGATAGATAGATAGATAGATAGATAGATAGATAGATAGATAGAGAGAGAGATAGATAGATAGATAGATAGATAGATAGATAGATAGATAGATAGATAGATAGATAGATAGATAGATAGATAGATAGATAGATAGATTGTGTTCTAGATTCGATGCAGTGTCGATGAGCCACACAACAGCAGAGAAGCTGCCGCAGGCTCTCGGTTTTCACATAGCTGTAAGTACAGTATCTCCTCTGTCATCCCGTGTAAAGGGTCGTTCTCGGTGGACAGACTTTGCATAAACTGCAACACGTGAAGAGCAGCTGTGGTGGGTTGTGTGGTTCACCTGTCCCGCTGTCAGGACGGGAGGCTGGGAACGGGATTGGCATGGCCAGTGTGTGAGAGTATGTGCCTGAGAGCGACTCTCTGTGTGTGTGTGTGTGTGTGTGTGTGTGTGTGTGTGTGTGTGTGTGTGTGTGTGTGTGTGTGTGTGTGTGTGTGTGTGTGTGTGTGTGTGTGTGTGTGTGTGTGTGTGTGTGTGTGTGTGTGTGTGTGTGTGTGTGTGTGTGTAGGTGTGTGTGTGTGTGTGTGTGTAGGTGTGTCCGTGTCCCCACGGCCTGCCACAGGCCTGACCCAGATCACATTCGAGTCTCGCTCGCTCACACGGCACTTCTCGTCTATCCGTCGCCAAGGAAGCAGACGGGATGCGGGAACAACAAGTCATTTGTACCTGTAGAGGAGGACACTCCTGGGAAACAAACAGATGAGCCTCCCCCCTGAATAAAAGCCTTTCTCTCAGGGTAAACAGAACTGCATGAGAAACATACAAACTATCAGGAGCATCGCACTTAACCCTTTCACTGCCCGAGGGCCGGGGCAGCGGAGCACGGCAGAGCTAATGCAGTTGTAGAGATAAAGGAGGAACTATACCTTGACTTTAACTCGGCCCGTACTGCACCGGTGCAACACGTGAGCTGTTACTACGGGCGCTGGATTCTAGAAGTACCGCACGCAGAAATGCCTGCATTGTCTGGCGAAAGTCTTCATTTCTGAAGCAATGAAAGAAGAAAAAAGAAAACAATTTGGAAGCAATCCTAAATAATAAAATTATAATAATCAATAAGATCTTACTGGATAAACTAAAAAAAAAACATTTTCTGTTTTGTATACGACAAAAAGAGGCAATACACTAGATAACTGTATTTGTCCAGCTTAGGAATTAAAGACAAATTTGTTATGAGATTTTATTATTGGACTATGGTGGAAAAAATGAACAGGGCTGCAAGAGAAAATGTTAATTACTCTTTTACATTAATAATTAGTAACATGGTTGAGTTAAGATGGATGAAGACAACCAATACTAAACAATGATACAATGATAGCTTTACAATGATAACAGGAAAATAATGCAACAAAGTTTGTTTCTGTAAGAAAATAGCGTCATAGCCCAGCTTAAGTAAATTCAGTGATAGTTTTTGTTGTAGAGAAGTTATTAATTTAGTTAATTTAAATATATATATAGCCGCTCTGGAGAAAACCGTGATGTCATCATCCAGCTCAGTTCAGTTCTCGTATAATGGTGTCAGTGCAGGCAGATCAATATTATTGCTGAATGTTAAAGTCCCCAACTAAGCAAGCAAAAAGCCAAAGACGACAAAGCTACTATTAGCTACAGAAGTTTGATTATTGTTAGAGCAAATGCAAAAGAAAGTTTTCTACAGAGAAGATACTTTGGTCTTAATTACACTTCAAAAAAGCTTTGGGCATTTTGACACACAAGATGTATTTCACTCAAATCGGATTGATTCACCATATTTAACTCTCAATTTTGAATCGTTTGAGTAACTACATTCCTGTGGTGCAGAAATCATTCCAATTACATGAATCTTCTGCGATAACCCGTTACGTACCCAATGACATTTCTGTCCTTCTTACCCACAGAAATGATTCGTCAACCGAACAATGGCGGTCCTCATATCAAACCATAGCAGGACCACCACACATCTGCTCCCAAATACTCAAGACAATAAACAATTCAGACTGGGTTTTCACATCCAATTCAACCCACTGTCAGACAAAACCAGAAATTAGCAACGTTCATCCAACTGTTCCAACTTTCCCAGAGTTGACGTTAGATCCCTATTATCTGAGGCCAAAGTTAATTAAAGTGGCAAAGTTGAAATCAATGGAGGATTTCTCCCACAAACTGATGGTCAGACATGAGTGATAGGCATGACAGGAAGATTACAGAGGGATACAAAACCTCCAACGGCCACCGAGTAACCGGTTCTGGATTACACAAGAATCGTTGCCGGGGAAAACGAGGCGGAGGCTAGTCAAAAGTCCCACTTTCCCTCATAATGTGAGCCCATCTTGTAATTCCACAGATCATTACCAACTTTCCAAAACTTAATTTTGCAATTACACATGCAATTAATTAATATCTGTGCTGTCATTACACCCCCCAATGTATTCGCAGTTAAAATTAATGTCACTTGAAATAAAGTGCTCAAAATGAGCTGGGGGATGGGTAGGGTGAAGATTGTTATTAATGGATTGTGCGGTTAATCTGGTAAGAAGCTGAGGGGATACGTGAGAGAGAAGCGCTCTCTTTCACGCTCAAGTGTCTAGTGGGATCTGAAGGCAGTTATTGAGCAGCATGGAAAGCTCCCAAAGGACAGATTAATAAAATCTGTGTGCCGAAAACGCAGAGCGTGTCTGAGGAGCCGGCGTAATCGTGCGCGTGACACACACTGACACCGTAGGGTCCCGTGTCTTCTCTCTCAGACTCTTATCGTTAGACAGAAGAAATATGATCAAACAGCAGCAAAATGAGAGGACGACCTCTAAGTTTAGAAGGAGACGTGCTGCTAATGAGATGATGAGACAGTTATGACTGGATGAAGAGGAAGCAGTAGCTCTACATGTGTAAATACAGACTGATGAGAGTCTGCAGGGTATCCAACAAAATAAAACTTGAGGTTCTTCAATGGTTCTTAGAAGAATTTTAGTGTCAGTAAAGAATCATGTTCTTATCAGGAACAATTTCTTGGCTGTGTACTATTGTGGCATGCAATGCGGGGCAGAGAGCCTCGGGAACGGAGCGAGACCTGTGGCGCGAGTGCTAATGAATGTTACACCAGTCTCGAGTCTCACGGAGGAGTTCCAGAGGGATGAAAGGAGGAGTGATGACAATGAAGGACGAGAGAGGACCAGGCCTGGCACATTTATGTTGGTTTTATTATGTTTATGATAATTTGCCGGTTCCCACTTCCTTTTTTCCCTAAACCTTTAACTTTCTTACAACTATGTATACCCTAAAGGGTTCTTGAGTTGGTTATATGGTTCTTTGATGTTCCTGATGTTCCATAAAAGGTTCTTAAGATCAGCACTTTGCTTCTATATTCAATTTAAAAAAAAATAAAGGTTCTAAAGGGGGTTTTCGCAGTGATGCCATCGAAGAACCTTTTTGGGTTCCCCAAAGAACCTTTAAGTGTTCTGAAGAACATTTTCCACTATAAAGAACCTTTTGTACCATGGAAAGGTTTCATAGATGTTAAATAATCTTTATGGAACCATTAATTATTTTTAAGAGTGTAGAATATACAGTTTGGGTTCCCTAAAGAACCTTATAGTGAAAAGTTTTTTAAATAATGTTTTAATAAACTGAAGAACCTTTTTCCATCCTTTTCATCTCACAAATACAGGTTCACTGTTGAACCGTTGTCTATTAGGACAACATTTAACAATGCAATATTTGTCCAGAGATAAGAAAGTCAAGCACAGAGGTGGGCACCAAGCTCGCTCAGGTTTGGATGAGCTCATTCTGTTGACAGTACAAATAACTTCAGTGGTGTTCGATTACCATAGACAGAGAGCAGTTCGCCCATGTTAGTGACATTAGGAACGGTAAGGGAGGAGGCGAGTGAACCGCATGCTTTGTTTCTAACAAGTTCATGGACAGTTAAAGCCACTTTTGACAACAAACCTGAGTAAGCCTGCTATTAACCCCTCTTCAGTTACTAGATGATGTGTTTGAAGGGATGAATAAATAATAAGGGTTAAGCACCTGAAGTTCTATTTTAAACCCTTTTGTTTTAGTAAAAGTAGCAGAGTGCTGTCAAAAAAGTGCATTACACACACTTTCTTCTTACGCAGAATTGCTAAACAGTATTGTGTACATAATGAGACTGCGCTGATATCTAAAAATAAAACTGAAAGTCAAAAAAATTCCAAAACTGCATGAAATTATGGGAAATCACAAAATCAAGATAGTTCGTCTCTTCTCACATCTGAGCATGTAAACTTATGCTAATATCTCTGACAAACAGTTGCTATTCCTGAAAATATTATCCAGATTAAAATGCTTAAATGACAGTCAATCATCCTTGTAATACGTGGAGGTAATTAGTGACTGGGAAACCTAATTACTCTGCTGAAACCTGAGTCCTTACTCTCGTATTTCCCTCGACATGGTTCATGGGATTGATCAAATGACAACTATCAAACTCTTCATGCCTGCTCTCTCAAAATGAGATTATCTATATCTGATAAACCCACCTGATATTATACTAGGGACCCAGGGATGGATATATATAAAAAATATATAAGTAAAAAGTATGATTATAACTATACATGTGCATATATGGTCAGATCACAGTTAATGTATATATAGAGCATTCCTCATATTGACAATATGAATACATACTGATTTTTTTATATATTTATAATAAAATATAATAAAATAGTTACATAAACAATTATAATGGTCCTTCTAAAAAAAATAGCATATTGTGATAAAGTTCATTATTTTCGATATTGTAATGATAAACATTAAACTTTCATATATTTTAGATTCATTGCATATCACCTGAAATATTTCAGGTCTTTTATTGTTTTAATACTGATGATTTTGGCATACAGCTCATGAAAACCCCAAATTCCTATCTCAAAAAATTAGCATATTTCATCTGACCAATAAAAGAAGTGTTTTTAATACAAAAAAAAGTCAACCTTCAAGTAATTATGTTCAGTTATGCACTCAATACTTGGTCGGGAATCCTTTTGCAGAAATGACTGCTTCAATGTGGCGTGGCATGGAGGCGATCAGCCTGTGGCACTGCTGAGGTGTTATGGAGGCCCAAGGATGCTTCGATAACGGCCTTAAGCTCATCCAGAGTGTTGGGTCTTGCGTCTCTCAACTTTCTCTTCACAATATCCCACAGATTCTCTATGGGGTTCAGGTCAGGAGAGTTGGCAGGCCAATTGAGCACAGTAATACCATGGTCAGTAAACCATTTACCAGTGGTTTTGGCACTGTGCGCAGGTGCCAGGTCGTGCTGAAAAATGAAATCTTCATCTCCATAAAGCTTTTCAGCAGATGGAAGCATGAAGTGCTCCAAAATCTCCTGATAGCCAGCTGCATTGACCCTACCCTTGATAAAACACAGTGGACCAACACCAGCAGCGGACATGGCACCCCAGACCATCACTGACTGTGGGTACTTGACACTGGACTTCAGGCATGTTGGCATTTCCTTCTCCCCAGTCTTCCTCCAGACTCTGGCACCTTGATTTCCGAATGACATGCAACCACTGAGCAACAGTCCAGTGCTGCTTCTCTGTAGCCCAGGTCAGGCGCTTCTGCCGCTGTTTCTGGTTCAAAAGTGGCTTGGCCTGGGGAATGCGGCACCTATAGCCCATTTCCTGCACACGCATGTGCACAGTGGCTCTGGATGTTTTTACTCCAGACTCAGTCCACTGCTTCCGCAGATCCCCCAAGGTCTGGAATCGGTCCTTCTCCACAATCTTCCTCAGGGTCCGGTCACCTCTTCTCGTTGTGCAGCGTTTTTTGCCACACTTTTTGCCACCTAATTTTTTGAGATAGGAATTTTGGGTTTTCATGAGCTGTATGCTAAAATCATCAGTATTAAAATAACAAAATACCTGAAATATTTCAGTTGGTGTGCAATGAATCTAAAATATATGAAAGTTTAATTTTTATCATTACATTATATATATAATATGTATAATGTGTTGGTGGTGTGGCTGTAGTAATTGCACAGTGATGAAGGAGATATCTACAAAAATGTCTTTAATGAATAAATCCAAAAACATAACACACAAGAGATCACATGGAAAATGGAATAGTACAACCCCTTCAACTTAACCAAGACTGAAAAAATAACTGTGTGTGAAAAATAGGTGTGTGATAAATTAGAAACCATGGAAACTAACAGGGAAAACAAACCCATAACACAATGAAACAATCATACTCCTAATATAAGTCCCCCCTCCTGGAAGGCAGGTGAGAACTAATTAGAAACCATGACAACTAATTACTCAAACACAGACAAATACAGACAATGAAAACTAAGTTTGGACACTAAACAAGACACTAAACAGTCGGAAAGCATGTAGCCAGAGTGAATATGGACCAAGATGGAGCCAGAGAGACGAGGGAGCCTGGCAAACCCTTAGGGATGGCTTTCCATGGTGGAGCTAAGGGAGCGTTGAGTCAGGAGCCGATGGGTTGGAGGCCCAAGGTGGACTCCAGGACTTGGAGGCTTGAACTGGAGCTGAGGGATCCACATGCCAATGTGGAGCTGATGACTGGAAAGCCCCAGACAGATCCATACAGCTGAGTTGAACCACTTGAGAAGCCGAGGGCAGAGACGAAGCCAAGGATGTGGATGTCTTTGAAAGTGGAGGAGGAGGAGGTAGACTGGACAGGACCATTCACAACGAAGACTTGGTGATGGACGATGAAGACGACTTTGATGTTTGCTTAACCAGTCTTGGAATTGGGCTTAACCAGTGCTGACTTGGAGCTGGGCTTAACCAGCAATGACTTATACCAGTGGTTTTCAATCCTGGTCCTGGCGTCTCCACCCTTCAAAAATTGAAATGGGTGTTTTAGAAAAAGTAGATACACAAAATGTGCAGTGTTGGGGGTTTGGGGGTGGCAAGGAGCAGGGTTGAGAACCACTGACTTAGATGACTTGGAACTGGATTGGACCAGCAGTAACTGAAGATCAGCGAGCACCTAATCCTGCACATAAAAAAAAATCACTTTTATCGAGCTCCAGCTTGGTTTACACACCTTTTGAGTGTGGGTGGGGCTCTTATTAATTCCCTTAAATTCCACTAAAATGCCCTCCGTGCTGGACGCTGTTGCCGAATCGCACACTTGTACTGACTCTGGGTACTGACTCTGGGCTCGGGATCCAGGATGAAAACAGCCTCTGGCGATCGCTCTGGCTAGATCTCAAGGTGGGGATGGCTGACTGCTGGCTTGGCTCTTGGGTCCGAAGTGTGGCTGGCGAGGTCTTCCTCAGCGGGGCAGATGGTGAAAGGTTGGCCGCACTGCATCAGCACCCACTCCACACAATTGGTGAAGCTCCCTTGAGAACTATCCACAGGCAGGCGTGTATTTGACCACTCATTAAGCCTGGTGTGGTGGTAAACACAATCTGTCGGGGTAGTGGGTTAGGCAGCGCAGGTCGAGAAAATCCTGCTCTAGCAGTAGAAGACGGACAGCAGGGATATCCATGATAAAAAAAATCGTCTTGTCTTGAGGTTTTGTGTTCTGTTACGGGTTGGGTGTATAGTGAAATCCAAGGATGTGCGTGACACAGAATGAATGATAATTCAAGAATTCAATAAACAAAGAACATTACAACACAATCAAAAAAAGGTAACAAGACAAAAAACTGAAGAAACAGAGGGCTTAAATACACTTGGGATGATCATCAATAGAACAGAGAACAGATGAATATCTATTGTATATTCATGTTTCCGGTGACCTAGTTTTCTAGTCTGTGTCATCCTCATTCAGTTCACCTGTTGTTAATCAAGTAGCTCAATAATCCCTTCATTTGTTCTGGTTTTATACTCCCTGTTTTCTTGCAGTCCTTTTCCTGTCTATGTATATGTTAAGCTGTTTTGTGATCAGTTTCCCAGAGTGTTCATTCTGAGCAACCACCCGTGACAGAAGACAGGACCTAAAAAGTTTATTGTAGTGCAATTTTTCTTTCCTTTTTTATCCCCCTTCCATGGACCTGCCAGCTGTTCAGATGCTCTGCCTGGAGCAGGGAGACTGTCTGTTGGAAGACCACACGTGGGACTTGGACTGCTCGCTCTGTGTATTTTACCACACCAGCCTGAGGGAGCCGTCTAAGGCATGCCTTCCAGGAGAGAGTCCAAAGGAAGTCTTTTGTCACATTCAGGGAGTGGGTGCTGGTAAAGATTGACCAGCCCAACTCCACATCCAGAAACCAGCCATCCATCGCCTACAAGCTGCACGGTGGAGTAGCAAGAGCGTACCGCAGACTATGAAGATCAGCCTGCCGTGATGGACGAGCCCAAGCCTCCAATGAGGACGGATAGTGACATCACCCTGGAGCCAGATCCTCAAGTTCGAGTTCGAAGGCTTGGAGGGAAGCCACGCCCACAACCCCGCAGGTGAATTGTCTGGCCTAAGGAAATTTTTCAGGAATAATTATTGGAAGTGTTTGAAGAAGAAAATTCCCTGTTTCTCCTACCCCTGCTGGTCCTGCCCAGCCCTGAATCTCCTGTTTCTCCGCCGGTTCCGCCCGGCCCATTGTCATCTGTGCTCCCTGTGGTCCCTTGCAGCCTTCTCTTCCCAGATCAGCCAGTTTCTCAGCCTAGACTCCGCTGGTTCCCTTCAGCTCCTCTGCATCTCCTAGAACTTTTTGTGAGGGACAGCCTTGGAGATTCAGTCCTCCAGCTCCACCCAGTTAGGAGGTTGCCCTGACTCCGCTTTCAGCCTATGAGCCTGTCACTCCACCGTGGCCTTTCGACTATGAATGTCTCCTCCCTCTCTCGCCTCCACCAGGACCTTTTGTCCTGATGGCTCAACCAGGCTTCCTTGTCCAACCTGCTCCATCTTGGTCAGACATCATCCTGCCTGCACCTTTAGCTCAGTCTGGCTCTGTATTCTCAGTTCCACCGACTCCGCCACAGCCCCCAGGCTCCCTGGTTCCACCTCGGACGCTCATTGCTGAGGCTCCACCTTGGTCTTAAGTGCCAGCAATATCTCATGGGCTGTTTGGCTCGTCAGCTTCATCTTGGTCTCCATCTCCAGCGGCTCCCTCTCCATTTGTCTGGCCAAGGGCCAGGGCATCATCTACCAAGTCTCCACCATTGCGCCTCGCTCCCTCAATTTCGCCCTGGGGCTTCGTCCTGGCTGGCCTCTGTTCCACCAACTGGCTTGTCTTGCTCTCGACTCCCCCCATCCTTCACTCCACCATGGACTGTTCTGTTTGCCATTGACTGTTTGTCCCTCTCCTCTTGCATGTCCTCCTCCAGAGCCCCCACCCTCATTCCTCAGATGTAGCTTGTAATGTGTGAGGACACACCTTTCCAGAAGGGGGCTTTATGTTAGGGGTATGGTTTACGTTAATTTTCAGCACTCCTGTGACCAAGTTTTCTAGTCTGTGTCATCCTCATTCAGTTCACCTGTTGATAATTAATAAGCTCATTACTTCCTTCATTTGTTTTGGTATTTATACTCCCTGTTTTCTTGCAGCCCTTGTCCTGTCTACATCTGGTGTTGCATGATCCGTTTCCCAGAGTGTTCCTGAGTGAGTTTTGTATTAAAGACTATGTCCTGATTTATTTGTCTTTGTGCGCTTAATTCTGAGCAGCCACCCATATAAAATACTAATTACTATATAATGAATTACTATTATGTAATAGAACAATACTAATGACTGTAATAATCAAAGTACTTTTTTAATTAATAATGATTGAAATGCTAAAAAAAAAAAAAAAAAAATTGTCGTTATGAGGTATATTTCGGTTTTGTGATGCAACCAGAAAATGTGCTTTATGGAAACATTTAAGTTTTTATTTAATATGACTGATTAAAATATGAAAAGTTTTGAATGAATATCTGGATAAATTTACATCTGTCATATAAGTCATTTCAGGTAACAATGACTTCTTGACACCTGCAAATTTTAACTTTCTACAGTCTATGCAAATATAAACTGCTAAATATATTATTATTTTTAAAAAAAAGTTCTAACAGAAAGAATTGTTCTAATGTAAACGTGAATAAGAGAATAAAATCAGGTCAGCAGACTTGGGTTCAGAAACGGGTCAGTGACTGGAACGCGTTGTGGCAGCAATGCACAGATGCATGTTAATTTTACTGAGTGCCGCCCTGCCTGCCACACAGTGTCACGCCGCCGTCGCCATTGCCCCGACCACAAGTTTCGTTCACTCCCTCTGGCTCCAGTCCTCTGTGCTCTCCTCTACTGGCCAGGGCCGGCGTCACCCGCTCGTCTCCAGCCTGCTTAAGTTTGCCATGTGCACTGACCCGCTCCTGACCCTCAGTCATGATACAAACTACTCAGAGGTAAGTAATCTCTAATTACCCACAATGCCCCTCTCCAATCAGGCCACTGCCTCTGAGGTTCGCCTAATCGATCTGAACACCCCAGAATGTGCAATGTTATTACAGGGGAGCTGAAAGGGGAACATGGAAACTTCTTATATTTTTATATCCGATATTAGGTACAACATCTAACATGTATTAATTGTTCAAATTAAAAAATTGTATTATATTTGAAAATATATGGTGTTTCCCGCCATGTTGAAGATGATAGGCTGATAGAAAGGGCGATAGTTTTGTCTGATGTGGCCATGTGTCACTGCTTTAATGTGGGGAATTTAAGGCTGATATTAGAAAGAGTGTGAGATTACATTTTAACATCTCTCTGAGTCACTGTCATCATGACCACACAGGAAATCACACTGTTGTGTGAAAGACATTCTTCCACCAGAGCTGACAGTTTGGTTTGAGGCAATGGAAATGACTTGGAAGTGAATAACTGTTGATACACAACTGGTCTAAAGCTTGGAATAATTAAGACTTTTTACTGTTTTTGAAAGAAGTCTCTTCTGCTCCCCAAGACTGCATCAATTTGATCAAAAATACAGTAAAAACAGTAATGTTGTGAAATATTATTTCAATTTAAAATAACTGTTTTCTATTTGAATATGTTTTAAAATGTAAATTATTCCTGTGATAAAAGCTGAATTTCCATTATCATTACTCCAGTCTTCAGTGTCACATGATCCTTCAGAAATCATTCT
Organism: Meda fulgida; assembly: GCA_030578275.1. NCBI lineage: Eukaryota > Metazoa > Chordata > Actinopteri > Cypriniformes > Leuciscidae > Meda > Meda fulgida. The sequence goes on from CM060637.1 coordinate 20,503,307, forward strand.
AATATGATGATTTGCTGTTCAAGAAACATGTATTATCAATGTTGAAAACAGTTGTTTGAAATGAAAACATTGTGATCTCAAAATTCGGGCCAGTTGATAATACCTAGAATATCAAAATCGACTGCTGGCGGTAGATCCTTTTCCTATTTAGCACCAAAACTTTGGAACAGTCTTCCTACCATTGTCCGGGAAGCACACACACTCTGTCAGTTCAAAGCTAGATTAAAAACACATCTCTTTGACTTAGCATACACATAATACATTATCGACTTCTATAATTCAATGTTAGGCTGCATAGATTAGGTCAGCCGGAACTGGGAGGACTTCGATTAAATCCTGACATACTCGTTACATCATAAGAAGAATGGCATCTACGCTAATTTTAGTGTCTTTGTTTATCCCGCGGTTTTCCCGCAGCCTGCCGGATCCAGGCCGTATCCAGATCTGACTAGGACCTTCGCCTGGACCCGATGACAACGCAGTGCTGAAGTGCCAACTAGCCTCTCCCTATGGAGGATCCCTTTCCCACTCTACAGAAAAAACGTTGTGATTCCGGTTCGCGTACCCACCCCGAAGTGATAAAATAAAACAATTCTGTATCAGATTACAGTTACTGTAAATCCGGCCTCTAGTTCATAAATGCCAGAGGAGAACTGGCCCCCGACTGAGCCTGGGTTCTCCCAAGGTTTTTTTTTCTCCTTTAAGTCACCTGATGGAGTTTTAGGACACCAGTAGGTCACCTGATGGAGTTTTAGGACACCAGTAGGTCACCTGATGGAGTTTTAGGACACCAGTAGGTCACCTGATGGAGTTTTAGGACACCAGTAGGTCACCTGATGGAGTTTTAGGACACCAGTAGGTCACTTGATGGAGTTTTTCGGTTCCTTGCCACTGTTGCCTTTGGCTTGCTCAGTTGGGGATATTCAAATTAATTAACCAAGCATTAATACCATTGATCAGCCCTACCAAACGTGGATATTTTTTCCACTAAGAAACAAACATTGTTGTGTTATTTGATTGATACTGTGAAGCTGCTTTGATGCAATTTATATTGTGAAAAGCGCTATATAAATACACTTGACTTGACCTACTTTATTGTTCTGTTACATATATCAATACAATATCTTATATTACGATAATTTAGTAATCAGTATGTATAACAATAACTATATTGTGCTATATTACTATTCATGCAGTATATGAGAATAAATTGGATCATTTAAGTCATGCACTCTTTTTGAGTCTATTAACTTGTTCAAAAATGCATTTAAAATGGCATTCATAAAAACAGTGACCTGAATACACCTCTTCTATGATTAATGTTTTTGATTTTTTTTTGTGTGTGTTGCATACAGCCTAAAATGTTAAGGTACATCCTGAGACGAAAAGGTCTCATTAAAAGGTTAAAATTCTAAAACCTTAAGTAGTTATGCATAATATTTTTATAACTCCTTTTTTAAGCTTTTTTTGCTTGAAAATACTATTAATAATTTGAAAAACTTTTGTCTGTAAATTCAAAGTTTGACCATTTATAACATGGCATTATTAGTTCATATTGGTTCAGATTTAACTGGTAAAATATGTTTGAAATCTAATAAATAAATATCAAATAAATAAACATCCACGGTATAAAGGACTTATATTTTTACTGTCATGGTTTAGTCCAGATGATGAAGATATAAAAAGAGTTTAAATAAAAAAAGGGTTTATTAAATAAAACAAACTCCGGTAATCCATAGGTAATTAGCAGGTAAACGGCAACGTAACAAGCGTGTAGGAACGACACACGACAATACCAGACAACAACTCAAAGAGGAGCTTAAATTCTCAATGATGATGACTAAATAACGAACAGGTGTGATGATTGAATGAAAGTCCATGACAAGTAATGACTGGCTGGAAACTAGATCAAAGAAATCAGGTAACTGAAGAGAAACCAACTAAAAGTCCACGAAAATGAAACGAAACACAAAGATTGTGACAGAACACCCCCTCCTGGGAAGAAGATGTGGCCAAGGAACTGAGACGACGCCAGTGTGAGTGAGGACACCGGTGGAGTGTGAGGGATGGAGGAGCCCAACGGAGCTGTAGGGGTGGAGGGATGGAGTGCAGCAGAAAGCCCGGAAGTCAGTGGCGAGGGTGGGGCGACGGCTGACAAAGGTTTAACCGGTGGGACAAGGGAGCCCGGTGAAGCTGAAGGGATGACGGTCCCGTATGGAGCCAGTGGGACGAGGGAGCCTGGTGGAGCCGAGGGGGTTGATGGTCCCAGGTGGAGCCGGTGGGACGAGGGATCCTGGTGGAGCCGAAGGAATGACAGTCTTATGTGGAGACGGTGGGACGAGGGAGCCTGGTGGAGCCGAAGGGATGACGGTCCCATGTGGAGCCGGTGGGACGAGGGAGCCTGGTGTAGCCGAAGGGATGACGGTCCCAGTTGGAGCCGGTGGGATGTAGGAGCCCGGTGAAGCTGAAGGGATGACGGTCCCATGTGGAGCCGGTGGGACGAGGGAGCCTGGTGAAGCTGAAGGGATGACGGTCCCATGTGCAGCCAGTGGGACGAGGGAGCCGGGTGGAGCCGAAGGGATGATGGTCCCAGGTGGAGCCAGTGGGACGAGGGAGCCTGGTGAAACTCAAGAGATGATGGTCCCAGGTGGAGCTGGTGGGACGAGGGATCCTGGTGGAGCGGAAGGTATGACGGTCCCAGGTGGAGCCGGTGGGACGAGGGAGCCTGGTGAAACTGAAGGGATGATGGTCCCAGGTGGAGCTGGTGGGATGAGGGAGCCCGGTGTAGCTGAAGGAATGACGGTCCCATGTGGAGCCGGTGGGACGAGGGAGCCGGGTGGAGCCGAAGGGATGATGGTCCCAGGTGGAGTAAAAAGTTAAAGTTGATCATAGCAATGTATATGATAGTTTGATTTTAAAGTATATTTGAGACCATAGACTATATAGATCTGGATATTTGAGACTAGTTTAAAGTAATTTATTTTCTTTGCATGACACACTGACATTACAGTAGAAAATTGCTCTTTCGACATTATCCTGAACATTGTATAAGCATTCTGTTCAAGTATCATTAAATGGATTGATTTTTTTTTGTGTGTGTGTGGGGGGGGGGGGGCAACCTATGAAGTCAGTTTTATTTCAAGCTGTTCACACTTTAATAAAATGTTATTAATACATGAAAATTCTTACATATAGCCCCTTAAATTAAAATTGGGTTTAGAATAGTTTTTATGAACCATATGATATCTAAACATGAATACAAACTACATTTCCAAGAATTTGTCTCATGTGTTTTAAACTAGAATTTGTTATTTTTTTACATAATTTTCTATGTACTCTTTAAATGCCATGAATAAGAAAGCAATGCTAAAATGGCACTCTATGGTCTGATAAAACGTACTAAACTCAACATGAATTAAGGCAACACCTTACAGTCCAAACCACTGTTTTTTCCATATACTGTATTTAGGTTAAGGTGTATTTTTCTTTCATAACATCTTTTTTTTCAGACTAGTGGAAATAAATCAACCAAAATACACATTTAAGTGTTTATTTTATTACACTATTTGCGTCTTAAGAATTCAAGTTCAAAACACACCTTATAAGGCCGTTTTCTCAAAATAAGTTTTTTTCTCGACTTCAGTAGCACTTAAATACACCAAAATTTACATAATATTTCACATTCTGCTTTGTGCCTGATTCAAAAATAAGACTTGGATACTTGTTACCAAGACAACAGTGTCTCATTTTACCCCATAGCCCACTTCCAACCTGTTACCAAATTACTAAGTGCCAGGGCACAGCTTCAAAGAGCAGACACTGATGCTGTTAATGTAATGAAACTGTACACTCATCTGTTTAAAACACGACCTGTCAGCTTGGAAATAAGATGGACCAATTACACTTTTACCCCTCCTGGCTAATATCAACATCTTCAGGTATGAAGTTTTCTACTTCGAGATGAGTGTCTTCAACCAAAGCAGCATTATTGAAGACCTTTCTATTTTTTTCTAAGCTTTGGTTGAATGCTTACTTGCATATTTGAAGATTTATTTTAATGCACAACTCCTAATATCAAAATTGTTGCATTTTAGTATTGTATTTTTCTTTGTACTTATTGGTATCTGCTAATGATTAAAACAAAGTGGCCTATTACACTCTAAAAAACCATGTGTGCTATGGATATTAATGTTTCCTCAAATGATGTTGCTTTTCTGATACA
>CM060637.1:20512528-20750028 GCA_030578275.1 Meda fulgida
CCGAGTTACGTCGGATGACGACGAATGGGGTTACCAGTCTAATCACGCCACCTTCACAGCTGTCTTCCAGTGCCCTGCGTAAATCTGAGCCCTCGAGAGACTTTGGACGAAGGACTCCTATTTATCACAGGAATACCAAGGTACACTGGGAAGCATATCCCATAGCTTTAGAGGAAATATGCAATTAACACCAACCCAGGGGGGGGGGGGGGGGGGGGGGGGCATTTGGAAATACACATATGACCCGAAGGAAACATATGGAGAAACTCTGAGGTGTCCAGCCGCAGGTGGAATATTTCAACCTCAGGGGTGGCAAGGTGGCTTGCCAAGGGAAAGACACATGCTCAGAGAGGCTTACAGTGGAAATACACGTGTGGGGGTAGCTCCGGGGAGGGACCATGCACACGGGAGTCACCTAGCCAACGCCCAGGCAATAGACACTGGCGCTAGCATCAGGGGTGCTGGAGGAACTCAGGGCTTGCGGAGAAGCTCACCTGAGCAGAATATCGCACGTATCCAGTCCGTGGAGTGGAATGGCGAGCAAGCGAAGACACCTGAGCGGGTCCGGTACTAGCTAGTTGAAGCGAGTACATAAGAGGACACTGGCTCCACTCGGAGATTGTAGAATCTGGCGAATGTGTTCGGTGTCGCCCAGCCTGCAGCTCTGCAGATGTCTGTTAGCGAGGCGCCATGCGCTAGAGCCCAAGAGGATGCCACACTCCGGGTGGAGTGGGCAGTCACACCAAGGGGGCACGGTCGACCTTGCTGCTGGTATGCCAAAGCAATGGTGTCCACTATCCAGTGAGACAACCTCTGCTTTGAGAGAGCCTTTCCCTTCAGCTTCCCACCATAACAGACAAAGAGCTGGTCTGAGGTCCTGAAACACTGCGTCCTGTCTACATAGGCGCGGAGAGCGCGTACTGGACAGAGCAGTGCCAAGGATGGGTCTGCCTCCTCCGAGGGTAGCGCTTGCAGGTTCACCACCTGGTCCCGGAAGGGAGTGGTAGGAACCTTGGGCACATATCCAAGCCGGGGTCTCAGGATCACGTGAGAGTAAGCCGGCCCAAATTCCCGGCACGCTTTGTCAACGGAGAATGCGTGCAGGTCCCCGACCCTCTTGAGAGAGGCCAATGCAACCAGGAGCGCTCTCTTCATTGACAGGAAATTAAGCTCCACTGATTGCAGAGGCTAAAAGGGAGCACTCTGCAGGGCACTTAAGACCACTGAGAGGTCCCAAGAGGGAACGAGAGGAGAACGAGGAGGATTCAGCCTCCTCACCCCCCTCAGGAACCTGACGATCAGGTCGTGCTTCCCTATGGACTTACCTTCCACTAAGTCGTGGTGAGCGGCAATAGCGGCAACATAAACTTTGAGGGTGGAGGGAGACAGCCTTCGCTCCAACCCATCTTGAAGGAAGGAAAGCACGAAACTGATCGAACACCTCCGGGGGTCTTCTCGGTGAGAAGAGCACCAGTTGACGAAGAGGTTCCACTTCAACGCGTAGGCGTGCCTAGTGGACGATGCTCTAGCGGAAGTGATGGTAGCCACCACCGTAGGTGGTAGGGTACTCAAACCTGCCTTGTCACGTCCAGGAGCCACACGTGGAGGCTCCAGAGATCGGGACGAGGGTGCCACAGGGTGCCCCGTCCCTGAGAAAGGAGGTCCTTCTTCAGAGGAATTGGCCAAGGAGGTGCTGTCGCGAGGAGCACTAGTTCGGAGAACCAAGTCCGGGTGGGCCAGTACGGCGCAACCAGAAGGACCTGCTCCTCGTCCTCCCTGACCTTGCGCAAGACCTGCGCAAGAAGGCTCACTGGGGGAAACGAATATTTGCGGCCCCGCGGCCAGCTGTGCGCCAGAGCATCCGTGCCGAGCTTGCCCTCGGTCAGAGAATAATACTGGGCGCAATGGGTCGAGTCGTGGGAGGCAAACAGATCTATCTGTGAGTCCCCGAACTGGTCCCAAATCAGCTGGACCGACTGGGGATGGAGGGGCTGGGATTCACCAGGGAGGGGCTGAAGCCGTGACAGCTCGTCGGCAGCACGGTTCAGGGCTCCGGGAATGTAAATGGCACGAAGGGACCTCAGATGCCTCTGACTCCATAAGAGGAGGTGGCGAGCGAGTTGCGACATACGGCGGGAGCGTAGACCACCTTGATGGTTGATGTACGCTACAGTGGCGGTATTGTCTGATCGGACTAGTACGTGTTGACCCATGAGCAGCACCCGGAAGCGATGCAGGGCAAGGCGTACTGCCAGCAACTCGAGGCAATTGACATGCCATAGGCGCTGGGGTCTTGTCCAGGAGCCCGCGGCAGCATGTCCATTGCACATGGCGCCCCAGCCCGTGGTGGAGGCATCTGTTGAGACAACAACATGCCTGTACACTCGTTCCAGGGGGACACCAGCCCTGAGAAAACTGAGGTTCAACCACGGGGTGAAGGTCTGACGGCAGGTCGGAGTAACTGGTACTCGGAGCGTGCCTTGTTGCCATGCCCACCTCGGGACTCGGTCGCGAAGCCAAAGCTGAAGCGATCTCATATGAAGCAATCCGAGCGGCGTCACCACGGCTGCAGATTTCATATGCCCCAGGAGCCTCTGAAAAAGTTTCAGTGGAACCGCACTCTTGCCCTGAATTTGTCTCAGACAAGTCAGCAGTAACTGCGCGCGCTCGCTCGTAAGCTGCGCGGACATGGCGACAGAGTCGATGTCCATACCGAGAAAAGAGATCCTCTGCACGGGGCAAAGTTTGCTCTTCTCCCAGTTGACCCGAAGGCCCAGACGAGCTAGGTGCCGGAGCACAAGGTCCCTGTGTTCGCAAACCTGATCTCGAGAGTGAGCTAGGATCAGCCAGTCGTCGAGATAGTTCAGGATGCGAACCCCGTGAACCCGAAGGGGAACAAGGGCTGCCTCGACGACCTTCGTGAAGACGCGAGGAGACAGGGCTAGCCCGAAAGGGAGAACCGCGTACTGGTATGCCTGCCCCTCGAAAGCAAACCGGAGGAACGGTCTGTGTCGAGGAAGAATGGAGACATGAAAGTAGGCGTCCTTCAGGTCGATCGCTGCAAACCAATCCTGGGGCCGAACACATTCGAAAATGCGTTCGGCGGTGAGCATCTTGAACGGCATCCTGTGAAGGGAGCGATTCAGTACGCGCAGGTCCAGGATCTGTCTTAACCCACCGGTTTTCTTGGGGACAATGAAGTAAGGGCTGTAGAAGCCGGACCTCATCTCGGCTGGAGGGACAGTCTCGATTGCACCCTTCGCCAGCAGGGTGGCAATCTCTGCTCGCATGATGGGGGCATTGCCACCGGCCAAAGTGGAGCGGACTCCCCTGAGGCGGGGAGGAGACCGTGCAAACTGAATCGCATAGCCGAGCCTGATGGTGCGGGCGACCCAGCGGGACAGATGGGGAAGCTCTAGCCAGGCTCCCAAGAACTGTACCAGCGGGGTTATGCGGACCACAGGCGTCCCCCCGGAGGCAGCGAAGCGGAGTAACTGGCCCGGACGTGGACGGCATTGCGATCCGGTGTGGGGGCGCAGTTAACATCCGCGCCCTGACAGAGGAGGCCAGGGAAGGACCAGCGTTCCACGGGGGCCTGCTCTGCCAGGGGTCTGGCGACAGAGTGGGACAGGGACGAAACGGTCCGTGGACGGCACGCCGTGTCAACCGACTCTGGGACAGAGGGGGACGAGGAGAGCACGGCTTGTGGGCGGCGCTCTGTCTCGTCCGAGAACTCAGGGGTGAGGGGGTTGTTTCTTTCTTTAACCACATTAGGGTGCTGCCCACCCGTGGTTGAGCAGCGGGGAGTGGAGAACAAAAGATTCTCCCCCGGCCCTCCACCGGGGGAAGGAGTGGTCCTGCTACCATCTCCTGAGAAACAACCATCGTCCCTGAGCAGCCCATCTCAGGAGCGCCGCTTGGCCCGGCGCTTGGCGGGGGGCGGGGCTGGAGAGGGCTGTGACGCCTTCCTCCGCGACTGGGCCTGGGTGAAGGCTGCTGCTTTGGCCGAGCGGGAGGGGCGGGAGCCTTAGCAGGGCACCCTTGGCGGGAAACAGGCTGAGGCGTCTGCCCGGCCGACGTCGAGGCAGCAGCGGGTCGGCGGGGCAGAATATGTTTGATTGCCTCTGTCTGTTTCTGTGCAGTCGAGAACTGTTGGGCGAAGTCCTCAACTGCGCCGCCGAAGAGGCCGGCCTGGGACAGGGGTGCATCGAGCAGACGTGTCCGCTCGGAATCCCACATGTCAGCCAGGTTCAGCCACAGGTGTCTCTCCTGGACCACCGCAGTGGACATCACCAGACCCAGGGAGCGCGCGGCTACCTTCGTCGCCCGGAGAGCGAGGTCGGTTGCGGCACGCAGCTCATTGAAGAGCCCTGGGTCTGTCCTGCCCTCGTGCATGTCTCTGAGCATCTGGGCCTGGTAGACCTGCAGAGTGGCCATAGCATGCAGAGAGGTAGCCGCCTGTCCCGCCGCTCTGTAAGACTTCGCCACCATAGATGACGAAAATCCACAGGCCTTGGATGGGTGCTTAGGCTCGCCCCGAGAAGAAGCACTCTGAGGACACAGTTGCATCGCAACAGAGCGTTCAACCGGAGGAAGCCCAGTGTACCCACGGGCAGCCGCCTCATCGAGGGGAGGAAAGGCTGATGAGACCAGCGAGCGGTCCCGAGAAGACAGGGGGGTCTTCCAGGACTTCGAGATCTCATCATGCACATTCGGGAAGAAAGGTATTGGGGTTTGCCGTGGACCACGGGGGTCGGCAGCCTTACCCCATAACCAATCGTCCAGCCAATCGTCCAGCCAATCGTCCAACCAATCGTCCAGCCGCGAGCGCTCAGGACAGGGTGGAGGCCTCCACTCTAGACCGATGCTCGCGGCTGCCCGGGAAAGCATGGCCGTCATTTCTGGATCCGACTCAGGCACAGCCGTATGCACACCGGAAGGTGGCAGCTGCGCTGAATCTTCACTTCCGGAAGAATCAAGCCCACCTTGTGATGCTGCTACAGACATAGCGTCTTCCTCTGTAGCTTCAACCGAAACTCGCGGGCCACCCGAAGGTCGACTCGCGAGAATCGGAGGTTCACTAGCGGGCACCGTCACCGAGGAGGGGGGCTGGGGTCGCGGACACATAGTCGGCGCCTGGTTCCAGACCGTAACCCTCAGGTCACCCTGGCCACCAGCCGAAGTAGCACTCCTTGGGGGAGCGTTAGATCGGGGTGTGGATGAGGGGACTCTCACTCTTGCGAGTTCATTGAGTCTCGACCTAAGTGACGCGATGGTCATGTTCCCACAGAGAGAACATGACTCATCCACGAGCGCTGCTCTAACGTGATCCATGCCCAAACACACTAGACAACGCTCGTGCCCATCAGAGTCAGACACCAGCCTGCCGCAACCAGAAGTGCACGGGCGAGGCATCTTTAAAAAGACGTGCCGCGTGCAAGCTCTTTTATGAGAGAAACACTCTGATGTCGAAGCGCCCGGGGAGACACGCACTCTCTGGCAAACCACTGCACAGATAAGCAGGAAGCACGCGCTCGCCAGATATCGCCGTCACACCAACACCAGAGGAACTCGTTCGTGAAGCTGACAGTTCAGAGATGGCTTGTGGAGTGAAGAGAAACTCTTGGCTCCGAAGCAAAAACATAACTGCATGTTGCCGGCGTCCTCCTTTTATACCCACGAGGTGAGGCGGAGTTATGTCATGCAAATTCCGCAGACCCATGGCATTTCTTTGCCAATGGCTCGTTTTTAAATACTCGAAGCTGATAGGCTTTCTAAGCGAAACCCCATTCGTCGTCATCCGACGTAACTCGGAGTGACAACGAAAGGGAACTTGATATTGCAAAAGAAACTTTTAACTCTCTCTTTTCCAGCACTTTAGATGCAGTTGCTCCGTTGCGCTTAAAGAAGATTAAAGATAATAGTCCAACGCCGTGGTACAAAGAGCACACTCAGGCCCTTAAGAGAGCAGCCAGAAAAGTGGAGCACAACTGGAAGAAAACAAAACTAGAGGTATTTCGGATTTCATGGAGAGATAGCACGATTGCATACAGAGAGGCTTTAAAAGCTGCTAGATCTCTTATTTTTCAACCCTATTAGAAGAAAATAAACATAATCCTAGATACTTATTTGAAACAGTGGCTAAACTAACGAAAAAGAAAGCTTCAAGCACAGAAGTTTCCGGGCAACACAGAAATGACTTTATGAACTACTTCACTTATAAGATTGATAATATCAGGGACAAAATTATAACTATGCAACCGTCTACTACAGTATCGCATCAGGGAGTGCATTGTAGTCTCCCTGAGGAAAAATTTTATTCATTTGTTCCTATAGGAGAGGAAGAATTCTGCAAACTCGTTAATTCATCTAAATCGACAACTTGTATGTTAGACCCTATACCAACTAAGCTACTGAAAGAGATGCTTCCAGAGATCATAGATCCTCTTCTTAATATCATTAATTCGTCTTTGTCTCTAGGATACGTACCAAAAACCTTTAAGCTGGCTATGATAAAACCGCTTGTTAAAGAAACGCAACTTGATCCTTCAGAATTAGTCAATTACAGGCCGATCTCAAATCTGCCTTTTCTGTCAAAGATATTAGAAAAAGCAGTATCCTCACAACTGTGTTCCTTTCTTGAAAGAAATGGTATCTGCGAGGATTTTCAGTCAGGATTTAGACCGTACCATAGTACTGAGACAGCTCTCATTATAGTTACAAATGATTAACTTTTATCATCCGATCGTGGTTGTATGTCTCTATTAGTGTTACTTGATCTTAGTGCTGCATTTGACATAATTGACCACAACATTCTTTTAAATAGACTAGAAAACTATGTTGGCATTAGTGGAATTGCACTAGCATGGTTTAAATCATACTTATCTGACCATTATCAGTTTGTAGCAGTAAATGAAGAGATGTCTTATCGATCACAAGTTCAGTATGGCGTACCACAAGGCTCAGTACTAGGACCGCTGCTGTTCACTCTGTACATGCTACCATTAGGAGATATCATTAGGAAACATGGAATTTGCTTTCACTGTTATGCCGATGATACTCAGCTCTATATTTCTTCAACACCTAACGAAACTTACCAATCCCCAAAATTAACGGAATGCATAGCTGATATAAAAAATTGGATGACTAGTAATGTCCTACTACTAAACTGAAAAAACAGAGATTCTAATTATTGGACAAAAAACTTCCACGCGTAATACCCTAGAATACTGTCTTACACTTGATGGCTGCTCTGTTAAGTCTTCGTCGTCGGTTAGGAACCTGGGTATGCTCTTTGATAGCAATCTTTCATTTGAAAATCACGTGTCTAGTATCTGTAAAACCGCATTTTTCCATACTAAAAACATATCTAAATTACGACATATGCTATCATTAACAAATGCGGAACAATTAGTTCATGCTTTCATGACATCAAGACTAGATTATTGTAATGCTCTACTGGGTGGTTGCCCTGCACGCTTAATAAATAAACTACAGCTGGTCCAAAACACAGCAGCTCGAGTTCTTACTAGAACCAGGAAATATGACCATATTAGCCCGGTTCCGTCAACACTGCATTGGCTGCCTATTAAACATCGTATAAATTTTTAAATATTGTTGATTACTTAAAAAGCACTAAATGGTTTAGCTCCGCAGTACTTGAGCAAGCTCTTAACGCATTATAGTCCTTCACGTCTATTGCGATCTCAAAATTTGGGCCAGTTGATAATACCTAGAATATCAAAACTGACTGCTGGCGGTAGATCCTTTTCCTATTTAGCACCAAAACTTTGGAACAGTCTTCCTACCAATGTCCGGGAAGCATACACACTCAGTTCATACACAGTCAGTTCAAAGCTAGACTAAAAACACATCTCTTTGACCTAGCATACACATAATACATTATAGACATCTATAATTCAATGTTAGGCTGCATAGATTAGGTCAGCCGGAACTGGGAACACTTCCCTTAAATCCTGATGTACTCGTTACATCATAAGAAGAATGGCATCTACGCTAATTTTAGTATCTTTGTTTATCCCGAGGTTTTCCCGCAGCCTACCGGATCCAGATCTGACTAGGAGCTTCGCCTGGACCCGATGACAACGCAGTGCTGAAGTACCAACTAGCCTCTCCCTATGGAGGATCCCTTTCCCACTCTACAGATAAAGCGTTGTGATTCCGGTTCGCGTACCCACCCCGAAGTGATAAAATAAAACAAAATTTTGTATCAAATTACAGTTACTGTAAATCCAGCCTCTACTTCATAAACGCCAGAGGAGAACTGGCCCCCGACTGAGCCTGGGTTCTCCCAAGGTTTTTTTTTTTTTCTCCATTAAGTCACCTGATGGAGTTTTAGGACACCAGTAGGTCACTTGATGGAGTTTTTTGGTTCCTTGCCACTGTTGCCTTTGGCTTGCTCAGTTGGGGATATTCAAATTAATTAACCAAGCATTAATACCATTGATACCAAACGTGGATGTTTTTTCCACTAAGAAACAACCATTGTGTTATTTGATTGATACTGTGAAGCTGCTTTGATGCAATTTATATTGTGAAAAGCGCTATATAAATATACTTGACTTGATATGTATAAATGTGTGTGTGTGTGTGTGTGTGTGTGTGTGTTGGGGGTTGTGATTTTAATTTATGATGATTTTATTTATTTTTTGCAATGGGGCTGAAATGAGACCTGGAGATGTCTTGGTGAGATTCCCCCATGCTTTGATCGGGTGGGATGGGTGTTGATCGTCACCTCTCGCTCATATAAGCCCCTTGTTAGCAGCGAGTCGATCCATGAGCTCTGAGCTCTCGGTCCCATGGGCCTCACCACACCTCCCTATACGGTGTGTGTGTGTGTGTGTCTGTGTCTGTGTCTGTGTCTGTGTCTGTGTGTGTGTGTGTGTGTGTGTGTGTGTGTGTGTGTGTGTGTGTGTGTGTGTGTGTGTGTGTGTGTGTGTGTGTGTGTGTGTGTGTGCGCGCAGCGCTTTGATCCTGGTTCAGGTGACTCTCTCCGCCAGTGAGGTAGAGGTAGCCCTCAGCCCACGAGGATCCCAGGGGAGGTGTCTGGTTGACCAGAAAGCTCAACTTTAGGTATCTGATACCTAAAAGATGGTCTTTCAAGAGAAGAGCAGAACTGGCATTATATTCAATCATCCTGTCAGTTCCTGGCCCGTTCCCTCCCCTGTCCTCCACAATCCTGCTAAATCATGGAGCACTGGGATAGAGATGAGGGACAGATCATTTTGATTCCCTCAAAACAGTCCGTAGTTGAAGATTAACATCCATTATACATTGGCTCCAAAATATGTCTAGGCAAAAAAAATTGTAAGAAACAAAATCGTGAACGGTTAATAAAAAAATATTTTGGTAACACTTTACAATAAGGTTCATTAGTTAACAATAGTTAATGTATTAACTAACAAGAACTAACCATGAGCAATACACGTGTTACAGTATTTATTCATCTTTGTTAATGTTAGTTAATACAAAATACAGTCGTTCATTGTTTGTTCACAGTGCATTAACTAATGTAAACAAGATTTTAATAAACATACCAATGGACAAAATATGAATTATATAATAAATAATTGATATAGTTAATAATAATCTAATATACATGTAAAATGTAAAAGTAAAAATGCAGCTGTTTATAGTTTGTTCATGTTAGTTCACAGTGCATTAACTAATGTTAACAAATATAACTTTTCATTTTTGAAATGTATTGAAATTAACATTGACCAAGATTAATAAAGTATGATTAATGCTGTAGAATATTTGTTCATGTTAATTAACTAATGTGAACAAATGAAACTGTATTGTTAAGTGTTAAGGAAACAATAACGGCCCCAACATGTATCACATCAGAAACATGTTTGTAACAGACTGTTTATGTTGAATTATTTAGGCGTTTCTTCTCTTGAAAGAGTTTCTGCTTGCATGCAGATGGTGTGGTGAATAATTGATGGAGGATATACAGGTAAAAAGAGACCAACAGAACGATATGCACCCCAGGGCACGCTTCAGTATCCAACATGAGCCAAAATACCACTGTCCTGTCCACCGCATGAACCTGACGCTGGATTCAATCATTTTCATCCGCTCAGTTTAACCCTGCATCTGAAACCATTCGCTTATTTAGGAGAGCTTCATCACAAAACTAACAATTGAGCGGCACTGTTTTTGTTTTTGTCTGGCCTGCATTAAACAAACATCGCAGGAACAGATTGATGTTGGAGATTAGCATATTTTTTCATAGGAACGACAAATGTTTTCCTTCTACGAGGCGATCAGACCGATAAAAGAGAGACAAACACATGATGCTCCAGGACTAAACCCCCAGAGCCGTCAGAAAGCAGCAGTTGTGCTGCTTCAAATCCAGAGGAAGTTGTTTTTCTTTGCCGTTGTCACATTATCAGGCCATGTGATCAGGTAAATGAGACGGAACTATTTTTCATGCCTGTTGCCCCGAGAAGGACAGACAGAGAGCGGCTCTGACGGGCATCTTCCCGTAAAACAGATGAGCTTCTGATCGTGAAGGTCCGAATTAAGAGCCTTTTTATAATCCCACACTCCTCTGAAGCTGTGCTTTTTCACCGCCTTCTTTTTTGAAGTGTTTACTAAGAAGCCGTCATAGATTTCAGCTTATGTCACTTTAGTTTGCCAGCCTGTTCGCTTGTTTCCCGCTTCGGCTTTGTTTTGCTGAATTGGATTTAGCGTGACACATGTACGTTCATTGACTCGCGCTTGTAAGTACGGCCCTCCCTCCAGCCCCTGAAATCTCCTAAATATCCCACGCTTTGGCAGGTACAGCAATTCAAATTTCAACCAGCGTGTCTACATGGCCTTATCTCAATTGGACAGAATTCAAAATTTCTTGTTGGTGTCAACTTTTCAGAAAGGAGCTTGTCAGAAAGCAGTGCTTCCTTGGTCGTGGTGGGATTAATGTGCCGCACATAAAACTAATTTGATTGCACAGTCTAACCTCTCCTTAAAAGTCACGGCAGCCAGGCAAGAGCGAATATTAATAAATTCATCCGTGAGTACTTAGCAGAATATACGCAAAAAGTTTGCTGCCATTATCGCAGCCTGGCTACTGAAGTGGCACAGCAAATTAATCAAACTCCATTTCCCCTGTCCGAATGACAAAAAAGCACTGCCGTCAAGTTTGGCTTGAGCGATGTGCAATTACAAACCGTGTGATTGCAGGTGTTTGGAAGCTGTGACAGTCTTAGCCCAGCAATTCTTGAAACCAGCTGCTTAAAACGAGGGAAAAAAGTGAAAATGGATTGCCTAAATGTGTCACATTTGATCTGTTGGTATACTTTCTTAGTTTTTAGTTGCACACCACCAACATGCATTACTCTTAAAAGAAATCTTCCAAAACATATGCGTAGGTTCGTTAAACAAACAGAACTTTAGAAATTCATTGTAAAATGCATGAAATAAATGTGGACCTTGAATGGTGTGGTGTAATATTCCGCCATATTGAGCGTTGCACTATAAGTCCCGCCTTCTAAATAAGAGCCAATCGGCGATGGGTAAAGTCAATGCGTCACTGAAGCTGTTCACATGGACACAGTCAGAAGCGCTTCCACTGCGCATTAGCTTGACCCAGCCTGAAAAATGTTGTTATCTGTCATGATTCGAGCGTTTAGAAACTAAATTTATTAGACAGTTGTTGTCAGATTTCATTGGTGAATTGTGAAAATTACTCGTAAGTTTGGGGAACAGTTTTAGAAAATTGAATGTTTCCCCGTTCAAAAAGATAGGAGCTGCACTTGCATGATTGAGAGGCGTTTCAAACATGGTCGCCGAGGGAAATGACTTGTCTTAAAGGGACTTTGGATTAAGCCAATGGAATTAATTTCACATTTTTTTTAAACGAATCATAGGCGAGTTGCAATTTTAAAGGGGAAATGTGCAGGTTTTTTTAGTTTAATTTACCTTAAATGAACAGGCCGCCGGCCTCATCGTCAGGAAGTATCGCGTGATATCAGGTCTCACGATGTAACAAATTGCTTTACGTCAAAAATATCTGCTAAATTTCTGTCATTATTGCGCTCCCTCACGCTGTTCGAACCCGAATGAAGAAGCCGTTTTAACGAATGTCCCATCTGCTTTGATGTCGTTGATCTACTAGCCTCTGGTATCGGAGAGTCGCCAACGAGTTTTTACGACAGTGTTGTCACATATCTATTCCGAAGCTGTAGGGGGAGCTCTATAGAGAAACCTGCGAGCAAAACGCGAGAATACAGCGAAGAAATTCCCAAAACTTTTTAGCGCCGCTTTAAGTTGCAAAACCATCTCAAAACCCCAATGTTTGTTTGCAAATAAGGTTGTAGGTGCAGGTTTGTGGTTAAGAAGCCGTAAAGGGATTTACTATTATTCCAACAAATCGCCGACGAGTCACAATTTTAAGTGACAAAACTGATTTGTAACCTAAATATAAGTTCATGAATCCCACCCAGAGTGGGTCGAGCAGGAATGGTTACATTTGCAGTAGAAAGGGGAAAAAATCTAATGTATTGGTGTTACCTGAGAAAACAGAGGAAAAAAGGCAGTTGTCTTCCCTTTCCTAAATTTTAGGAAAACTTCAACACCCATAATGCACTGGGCATGTTGCCATCCAAGGCCATTCCTACAGTCTCCTATGAATACGCTTACCAGAGTCAAAAACCACCTTGCTCTAGTAAGAAATACTTCTTAGCTAACCTTTAGCCATGATGGTGTCGACTTGTATTCTTCCCGGGTGCAAGAATTCAAAGATTAAATGTTTAGCGGGATTTACTTTCAGTTTCCAGTGAAAGATCCAGACAGTAGGCATCTCTACCCACATCTCTATACGTAGGCAGCGGCTAAAGGCCGCAAAGAATTGTAAATACGGAGAGATCACCGCGACAGGAAATCCGAAAAATCTGTGTTTGTAGTATTTTTTTTTTTTTACATTTATGTAAAACACTTTGGTTCAACCTTGGTTGTGTTTTAACAGTGCTATATCAATAAACAAGAACAAGAACACTTGACCACGAACACAGTGTTCTAGGCCAAACAGAAGGGAATAACTGAAAGAAATTGCCATTCTGTCAGTTCTGACTGAACAGGTAAGAAATCTGTTGCCATAGTGTTTCCGTCTTTTTACCATAAAGCTATTTAAAGAGTAGATAAAGTACGATAAAATTTTCAGCGATAAACCCCAGCAAGACACAAAAAAATGTGGAAGAATAATCTGTAGTTTTCACAAAAGCCCTGGAGCTGTTAATAGATTTTGACTGACAAATAAACATGAATTTCTCGTTCCCGGTAACACAGAGAATGAGTAAGCATTGTTCATTTACACATACTACTGACATTGTAAAAATACAATGCAGGTTGAAAATTGGCGAAGTTACACTTACACGACAAGAGATAATTGAAACCCCATCGCAAACATGGATGTAGGTGAAGGGTTCTGGTTGGTAAGCCGCAGGCTGATTCCTTTCACAATACGGGCTTGTCCGAAATCACATACTCTCTTGAGTAGATGCTTTTTTTGAAAAAGTAGTTACTTCACAACTGCTAAAAAAGTATGTTCTATATAATATAAATGTGTGTGTATGAATGTAATCTTACTACATTCACCATGATGTTATTATCATGTGACCTACCAGCCTCAGTTATGTTGCTTCACTGTCATTCATAAATCCTCTCCCATGGTACAGTGTCCATGTATCCACTCTTCAGGATCTCACTGGTAGTAGTAGGTCAACCGGTTACGTTTGCCTACTCTTTTATGAGTACTGTGAATTCAGACACACTTCTTTTATCACATATAGTTTTGGACCTACTATATAGTAAGGAAGTATGTGATTTCGGATGCAGTCAAGGTGTGACAAGCTTTGCTCCTGGGGAACCACATTTCTGCAGAGTTGCGCTCCAACCCTAATCAAACACACCTGAACAAGCTAATCAACCTCTGCAAGAGCACGAGTGTGTTTGACATTCCTGCCCTTCACTATGAAACAGCTCAGATATTTCTATTCCTCATTTATATCTAGCAATTTAGCAATGCACTTATTATTAGTAGTTATAGTGTTGCTGTTGTTATTGTTGTTGCTAATTACTATTTTTAGATTATATTATTTTATTATATACAACATCAATAATTAATGTAACTTTGATTATGAAAATATTGTAATAAATTATTGTAATGACAACAAATGTAATAATACTAATAAATAAAATACTAATAATATGCTTAATTAGTAATTGTATATTTGATACAGGACTGCAGTTTCTTTTATTCGTTTATATCATTGCCAATGTTTTGTAGGATGTCTAGATCAATTGCTCTCAAAGATATCCCTATAAAAAAGTGAATATACAGAACATTTTTGAGTCGGATCAGAGGGACAAGGAAAGGTTTCCCTAAGATCCAGCCGGAGAAGATGGAAATCATCACCTCATTGGAAACATGAGACAGAAAAGAAGAACCACCAAGCCTCCTGAGACTAGAGTGCAAACTAGTCTACAAGCCCTGCCAAATGCTGGGACTATATGAAAAGACTTCCTATTCATCTGAGCATTGGAAAAGTTCAAAATCACATCTAATTTCAGAGTATCCACGTTGATCTGGTTGTGTCCTGAAACACCATTTCAAGTTCTGTTTAAGTGAAATAAAAAAAAGGTATAAGAACTGAACAAGGTGCCCATATTTACCGGAGAGATGTATACAAGGTCGTAAGTCCCAATGAAAAAGAAAAGAAAAAAAGTTTTTGGGTTTTTAGTATGAATATGTTAGCCTAACTGTTATCTATAAGCCTGTCCTCCAAAACAATGACAAAACTCACATTTAGAAGATACAAGCATTCAAAACTTAGTCTCTCACTTCCTCCAATGATTTTGATGACATCACTTCAGCTTCTCATCAGATCTTCTGTCCAATCAAATGCTCTCTAGAATCTGAAGCTCCGCCCCAACATTATGAATTGTATCCTGTTTCAGTGGACATTACATCAACACATTAAATAATGCTGCACATTTCATAGCACTTCATGAAGGTTGTAGCTTTAAGTCATCAGACTCTACAGAATGACGTAAAGCAGATTTGTAATGAAAGAGCTAAAAGTATCTAATTTAGACCTCATGGAAAATGACTGGCCAAGTAAACCAACACTTCCTCAATAAAAATGCTATTAATTCAGGAGAAGATGAAAAAACAAGGCTGTACTGAATTAAATGGCTGAACGAGCTCAGAAAGAAAAGAAATCCTTGATCAGATGAGATTTTCGAAGTGAGCGCGCTAGCAAGCAAGCGAAGTGGAAAACTGTGGAAGAACAATCGACAAACCTTGGCGAAACTATTTCCATTAGCGAATGTTTGGATGGTATTAAAATCGATGGTATAGGTGCAACTGAAGAAGCTGTTAACCTTGGGCGCCTGGTACGGCGTTCTCTTCCACAGCAGACAGTAATCGGATGTACACTACGAGCTGGAGGTCGAAGCGTGGGCATGCAGAGAGGTATGTTTAACTTGGGGTTGTACTTACAAGAGTTCAGATTACTCAAGGTGGTGTAATTGCCAACAAGAGTAGTAATTCCATGTGGGGTTAGTTGCCAAGGGCCTTGTCTGGCCTGCTCAGGTGGAGTTTGTCCTCTCTTTACATGGTTAATTAAAGGTCTACATGTTAGTCTGATCTGTATGTCGTGGCTTTCTCTTGTTCAGAGTGAATCAGACATTTACTGTAGGAACAGAGGTTAAGGTAGGGATATGATTTGCGATCATCCAATGCACAATACCACAATCACCAATAGTCCTCAAGGTTAACAACGTGTGTTACTACCAAACTGTATACAAATGATCAGTTTGGTCTTACCAGGTGAGAAGACAAATATGATGTTAATGTTATCAAAGCAGCGGTGCATGCATTATTTAGCCCGGTGCAGATAAGAAAATTGGTGTGACCTACTAAACAAATGATTTCACATGAAGAACTTCCATCCCTGCACCCAGAAGCCTATCTGGTTTCGCTCTGGGTCAAAGTACCATGAGAATTAACAAATCAAGTTCAGGGGAACTTGCTGCCCAAGGGTTTAAGGTACAGATCTGTGATCACGTTTCACTCTGAATGACTAGGAAGCTTGTCACTCACTCTTACCACTAGACAGGGGGACATGATCTGTGCGCTTCCCAAATCATCTCAAATACACCATTTTAGGTACTAACGTGATGTATGATATTCACCCAACTTTTCCCTGCATATCATCACTGGAAATGGAGGCCAATTTGCCTAAACAGGAGTCAGGTAGATCTAGAGGGCAGGTCGCTAGCAGTCTGGGTGCTAATAATAATAATTCAACAACCGACCTTTGACTAATATCTGCTTCAGAGACATGCTGCATAATCCCTGGCTAGCCTTTGATAAAGACTGTTTTGATTATGCCATGTCTCAACTCTCCAGAGCACTGAATTATTAGTGGGGAAGATTAGAGCCTATTAATATTGTACTTTCATTGTCAAAGGCGTTCAGGATGTGCGTGGTTTATGAACTTAAGGGCCCAAGAAGGGTCCTTGTATAACAGCGTCTGGACATTGACTGAATGTCGCTGCATCGCTGTTTATTCAGAGGCCGTGCTGTTTGAGAATCACTTTGTCACATTGCTTTTTTTCTTTCCTTTTAGCACACAATTAAATACAATATAATAAAAGCCCAAAACCCGAAATCCAGTATCAGCTGGTTTTATATTTGAGAAAAACTGTAATAAAAAACAAGAAATATTGGTAAGACTTTAGTTTAGGGTCCAATTCTCACTATTAACTAGATGCTTATTATCATGCACATTACTAGGATATTGGCTGTTTATTAATACTTAAAGCACATATTAATGCCTTATTCTGCATGACCATATTCTACATCCCTTAATCACCCAATACCTAACTTAACAACTACCTTACTGACTATTAATAAACAGTAATTAGGAGTTTATTGAGGCAAAAGTTGTAGTTAAAACTATGTAATGTAAAAATGTACCTGGATATCTATTTACTTGTTTGTTAGTTCTTCGCATGCAAAACCACCACAGTGCTCTAGATGTTTTTGGTGGTTGCTCTGCAGTTGCTAAGGTGTTCTTGTGGTTGCTGGGGCATTGTTATAGTTTTTTAGACAACTGTGAGGGTCTTTTAAGTGGTTGACAGGGTGTCCTGGTTGGTTGTTGTGCATTGCTAGGCTTTGTAAAAGTGGTCTGTGTGATTGCTAGAGAGTGGTTGCTTACAGGCCAATTCAAAAGAGCCCACCTCAAGTCTCTATGATATTCTGATCCCTAAATATGTGTTGGGCCCCTTTGTAATTTAAGCTTATAGTCTATTTTTCAACTGTTGTTCCTCTGCTAGGTGCAAATTCTGATCACACCTCGACTAACCTGCATGATTTTATATCATCCATAGACGTAGCACAAACAGTGCAGGTTATATGTCCGAGTTTTGGATGAAAACGATATTAATTATGATCAACAGTGATAGTGATGAATGAAAATGCATGTATGCGCAGTACTTTTGTCAGGTCTGGAGGTGGTGTGTGTTTATGGAGGGAAATTGCTGATTTTGTTTCTTGGCTCCCCCTAGTGATGAAACTATGATATAACAACAAAAATAAATCCAAAAAGATACTCAAAACACAGGAAAAATCCTTTTCCATGGTTCATGAAAGGCATGAACATACTCCTTAAATTTACATCAAGCTAATATGTTACAAGTTATTGATATTGCTATTGTCACACATTTAAGTTCTCAGGCTCTCCTGAACTTAACCAGGCAGCTTTTAAACTGGGAGAGAGGTGAGTGATTGCACCCAAAGGGAAACATGAGTGTAAAGGGGTGTCATTGAGACTCTAGAAAGGCTGTTGTAATGTCAGCTAGGTGGTGCTCCACCACAGCACCTGGGTACAAAGCCCAGTCCAGCTCAGCTCGCACACAGACACACTCATCAGGCTTTGGGAAGCCGACAGCTTAGCATGAAAGCAAAGGTGAAACAGAATCTGAAAATTGCAGTGCAGCGAGAGAGAAGGCAGCTATCAGTGGGTTTGGGCTGAAACCCCATAGCCGGGATAGAGTTTCCGCCATGTTTTCATACCCAGGTCAGCTGACCGGCGCCCCAGAGCACCATTGGACGGCCAGCTCGCAAACCCCGTAATGATGTAACCAGAGTGTGTGGGAACCAGAGCTCGGTGGCACAGTGTGTGATAAATGCAGCTTTCCCACTCCCCTGTCCGAGAATGGACTAGAATTAACCTAACCGCCTTAGCCCTGCCACGAGTTATCACGAAATCCAACCTGCGTGTGTGGGGCAGGGGCTGTAGTTTCACTGTTTATTCCCCCCTGCCTTCATGCTGGCGGATCTCTCCTTATTTAACCACATCTCTAAATGCAACACCTTCATAAAGGCAACCAATCTTGTATTGATTTTGATGTTGCACAAGCCAATTTAACATTTTTATAATTCCATTACCTGATGAATTTCAAATTGCGTAACTTTTGAAATGGCGTAATCGGCGAGTTTTGTTCATATCGCCACACAAAAACTTCCAATCAAAACAGCCTCTTATCAATGTCAACCCTCCCACAGCGGAAAATACTTTCCCATACCTCAAGTGTTCCAGCTATATCCCGTTACTAATTGCAACAAGGTTTCCTGCCTCTTATGAATCAAGGTTTTAGCATAAAAGGTAATGAAGTAGAACATAACCAGGATGCTAAAGCTTGGCGAGAAAATGCATCCTTAATTACTCGGTAGCCTTGAGTACCGTAGCTCCTCAACTTCTCAATGCATGCAATTATGCCAGCCGATTAGCAAGGGCTTGTGGCTAGAACATTGTGTCTCTTTGCGAACATCCAGATGTTAGTGGACAATTCATTTCCACTGCATTATTACAACTTTTAATTGCTTTTCTGTTTTTGAAGTCTTTGTCAATACCGTGCAACTCTAAAAAGCGATGTCTTACAAAAGCAGAGTTGGCTTTTGTGTGAAGTAAGCCTTCGGTGTGATTGCTAACTTCTGTTCAAGACAGTCATGACAGATTAGCAACGAAGGGAGTGTTTGACGTCTGAAACGATTAACAACTCCTCCTCTTCTCCGCTCATCCATGCCATCCTTCCCGGCGCTCCCGGAGAGGACCCCACAGTCTTGGCCAATCCTGACCTTAATTAATACAAGCCTGGCTGGAAATGGGAACAGGGCCGTCTCTCAGGACCGGCCTCCCTCTGAGCCTCTCTCTGGGGTAATGAGAGAGATCGGAGCGTCGGGAGCTGCCAGCTGAGGGGAAGGGGTCACTGGGAATGGATTTGCAGGGCTCTCAATGAGGAGCCCCTCCATGCTGGGAGAATCTGGCCGGCTTACGGACACCTGGTCATTAACATTGCTAATTAGCTGCCATTAATCAGGGCTGGGGTTTTTACTGTCCCTCTGTGTGTGTCTATGTGTGTTGTGTGTGTGTGTGTGTGTGATGCTCATGAATAAGAAGATTGTTCCTTCTTACCTCCAGAAGAGGTGGGATAAAAGTGGTTCCCATCAGCTCAAGACGAGCCGGATTAGACGGAAGGTTAAACAACAGGCTGTGTGGTGAGTGCTAGAGGGACAGGGAAGGATGGGCTTCCAGTCTCTGGCAAAGGTAAAATTAATTACCAGTAATTAATGAGACAGCACTCTCAGAAGCTCTCATGTTCAACCCGCCATTTGGAAGAACAAATCATGAAGCTCCAGTTCTTGTTCAGCTTAAAGGTGATGATTATTCCCATAATAATGAACAGAGTATTAAGAGGAAATCACAATCTTGATGCCAAATCTTCAGATGGGTAACTACATATGAAGAATCAAAAAGATGTACCAGTAGGGAAGTTTGAAGTATAAAAGAATGAAATGAAATAAAAAAGTAAATATTCTTTTGGACTTTAGTTTCTATTACCTTAAAGTTGTCAGAATTCAAAATTACTTTGTACACTGTGCATTTTAATGTTCAATACACCGGCACAACTGTCTGTCTGAACTAAACCAGTGGTAGGAGATTTGCCAGTATTTTTTAAGTAAGTTAATAGGATGTCATCTTATTTGTGTCAAATTTACCTTTTCAGTCATAAGCAATGATCTCATG
The DNA here is from genome assembly GCA_030578275.1 of Meda fulgida. Lineage (NCBI taxonomy): Eukaryota > Metazoa > Chordata > Actinopteri > Cypriniformes > Leuciscidae > Meda > Meda fulgida. Next base: position 20,532,649 of record CM060637.1, read on the forward strand.
CCCCTGAATCTAAGAATTAGATATTTTTGTACATGTAATTTTAACTATGTAACTTTTATCCTAGATTTAACTTATCGCAAAGCATTGCTGTTGTGGGTGGTTTGGTGAAACCTAACCAAGTCTCTAGATATGGATTCGGCCCATATTTTTAGTAATACCACCTCTCTTTAACAAGACAAAGAAGATTTGAGGTTTCGTTCATGTCTGCAGAGCAGTTGGTGCAAAGTTACCTGCCGAAGTTTAATATGTAGAGGTGGGGTTTGTTCAAATCCCTTACCCTGAACAGGAGCAACAGGAAAAGTGATGCATGTCTTTCCAAACATCTAATTATTGTTTGTGCATAAAGTATATCCTAATCATTGTCCTTTAAAATATATCATAACAATAAGTGATAATTAGGGCTGTCATAAATAAAATATGAATCAATAAATTCATAATTATTATATAAATACTATTCATAAAAAATGATTAATTTCTGTGATTAATATGTCCTGTTTAATGCAATTAACGCAGCATCCGTTTGTCCTTTCCTGGCATACATTGACTAGCGTTACAGAATATTATCGATGCTATCATGATTCCACTCACCAGTACCGACTTGAGTTCCCTTTTGTGTATTGCGCTTGAATGGACAAAAACACATGCAAATGTCAAAATTTTGTTTTAAACATTTTTTTAATTTCTGTACCTTAAAACTACTGTTAAACCTTCTTAATCTTCTAAACCTTCAAAGGGGAAAATCTTAACGCACTGTTTATTTCATTTGTATCATTGTTCAATCGTATTTATTAGTGTTCTTGCTTGTAATTTGCTTATTTTGTTTAAATTTTTATTACTGACTACTTACTTGTCTTTAAACATGTTTGAACTTTATTTTAGTTAGACAAGTAGTTTTTAACTGGTATGTAAAAAGTTGGTATCATGACTTTATTAATATACAAAGGTTACATGGGTCAAAACCAATGGAAACAATAACTCAGTGACTTTGATTTGATTATAAAAGGTTGATGCGAATTTAAAAAGTTCACTTAAATTGAAAGTTGTGATATTTTTAAAGCCTATTAAAAGTGTATATACTTTATACACTGTAATGTTGAATGGTTATAGTTACTCATTTTATCCCCTGAAATTGAGGGGGGGGGGGTCTATTTAATAGAGACATCAGTAGCAGTTGCATCGTTGAAGCTAGCCTTCCTTAATACTTAGTAAAAAGATTTATAAAAAAAGTTTATAAATAAATATGGAGATTCAATGTGAAATTATGTACAGTATTACAACATAAAAAATATTACAAATTGAATGTTAGAATAACGATTATTTACAGAAAAATGTGCGATTGATTAGTTATTTATCAGCTCTGGTTATAATATTTCTGTACCTTTGCTTTGAGTGTGTAAAACGAGAATGTAACTTGTATCAGCTGAATACAAGCCTTTGTTTATTTCGAACAATTTCTCTCCTCTTGCACAAAATGAAGTCTTGTTCATATGATTTCTAAGATTTTCCCTGGGAAAGCAGAGCAGTCTTGGGCATATTACCAAATGACCGCGCGAGAGAGAGGCAGAAAAGAATGGCACGGCATCATGCAAATAGAGCACATTCTTCCGTTTTTCTCATGACGGATTGCCTCTGAAATTAGTGAAGCGAGCTGGTAAAATGCTAATGAGAGATGCATCAATGAGCTGTGTCATCCCTGGGGGCTTTTGGAAGGGGCAACGGGACCCTGAGCGGGATGCAAGAATTCAGTTTAGCGCTGGGGACCTTAAATCCGTTGGCCCTTCGCATCTGCATTCCTTCAGTTTTGGGAGGGACAGCGCTTAATCCAAAAGGCATTCAAGACGATGGCAAGTAACCCATAGCTTTTGGGAATCAGCAGAGGAATTGTGGGATAAATAAACTGGACTGAGGTATTCGGTCTCAAAGGCTCCTCACGTACGCCTCCAAAAAACACAAAATTTGAGACTTGTGCAACAATTATTGCTACCTAAAATTCACCGCACTTTCCATTTACTGACTGAAAACCCTAAGCTATTGTTCATTGTTACTAAGCTACTTCCAAACCAATATATCAAAACTAAACAATGGTTAGAAAATAAACTGTCACTAAATTCAATTGCAAAAGTACCGTAACACTCTCACACAAGATCAAACAGACAGTCAAGGTTGCTGTGTCAGTCTATTCAGGAAGCCACAGAGACCGCATTTGCAATTTTCAATATTTGTCTCATATTAAGCTGGGATAGGAAAAATATTTTAACATCCAAAATATTACACACATCACCTTTAAATAATTGCTCAAAAATGGCTTTATGTGACAAGCAGTCCTCATCCTAGACATTTCCCTGCACGAATATGTCTTTTAGAGCCCGCGAGAGACCTCGTTGGGGAGATAAAGCGTAGACGGTGAGTGACAGACACGCCCCCCCCCCCCCTTCGTTTAGTCATCAGTTTATCAGCCGAGGCCTTGGAGGGAAGAGCGCTATTGTGCCCGACAGAACTAGCAGGCGACGGCCTACGTGCCAGACTTGAGCTGTTGACCATGCAATGTGGAACTCATAGAATTCAAGCCCAAACGTCCTTGGATTTGATGGGAAAAAGACATGTACATACACAGTCAAGCACTGGCTGCATTCAGACGACACGCAGACATATGCAGAACGGGAACAATGGGCTGCCTTATGCAGTCCGTCTAGCTTCATGTGTCTCATTAACGCAGTTGCCCATGTTTACAGCGGACGTGGGCATTGGAAAACGGGGGGGGAGCGTGCATCTCAGCAATTACAGTGTGAATTGCACGAGAGGATTATATGAAGTGCTTAAGGATAGCCGGGACACCTTGTCTTGAGTACCAAAAACAGCTGCTTAGGGCCCAGTGCACCTGCTTGTTACCAGACCGTTTTCACCTCACATCTAAAACAAGGAGGTTTTCTCTGTTTTTTTCCATAGCGAGTCTTTCAAGACTCTCAGATGAGAGAGAAAGGGGGTGAGAAACGAGAAAATAAGACATCAAAGAGGCTGAATGTTGGAGGGGGGGGGGAGGTCTAGAGTGCAGACTTAAGAAATAAGAGCTTTCCTCTAGAAACTGCTGGAGGTTTGAGATTTGGTGGAGGGTGTTAGCAGGAGGGGAGAGTGCATTAATATTTGGGGGTAGTGAGGGAAATAGCCAGAGCTGTTACAATGTAAATGAGAGGCTGGAATGAATGGTCCCCCCCCCCCCCCCATTTACCCCTCCACCCAGAGCTTTCCTTCTCTCGAGTACTGTGGATCAACATACGCCGGGATGTTCGTGCGGTGCATAGCAATGAGGGAGTTGTGGTTCAGGGAAACGGGACACATCACTTTTGACTACTTCCACTTGTTCTGTTTATTCAAACAGGTGAAGGATGTCAGATGCAAGAATTTACTACTTAATTACTTAGTTAGTAAGTTGCAGTATCCTTACGATTTGTGTATCCTTCTGCCGGCTGAGGCGTAAAACTGCAAGCTACTCTTGGAGGAGCATTGTTTTGGTAACTTATGTGAGTTGGGCTTCGACTCAACTCTTCAACATGGATGAATATGACAGTTTGAGGTATACTGATTACGACATCAAAAATCCCCTGTCTTAAAGCCCCCCTGTAGTCAATAATTGTATCCCTTAAAACTCATCTTTGATCACCAAAATTACATATTTAAAAGTTTTTCCTTGAAAAAAAAAATCTTTATGCCTTAAATATCTTGAATGTAACTCGACACCCTTGCCTCATTTAGTATACCCGGTTCTATGAATATGCAAATGAGCCCCGCCTCCACTCACTCACTCAGAGATCCACTGGTTGACGAGCACACGTTGATCTGATTGGTTACAAGGTCGTTTGTGACGTCAGAAACACCAGCGATTTCACACCGTGTTTTTGGGACTGTTTTTGGTTCACTGCAGTTTTAAGCAGAAAATACTCAGCAATGCTGTCGACTTATGAACTTACACACGGTTTGTCTTAAAGTATATTAAAAACACCACATAGACACATAAACAACATTAAAAGCTTGATTTTCACCACGGGGGACTTTAAAAGATAAGAAAATATAAAACAAAATAAAAGAAAAGTTTTCTAAGGGCATTCAACGCCTGTGTTCTGTCACAAACTTTACGTTTTTTACATTATTAAAAAAAAAAGCTCAAAATGTCGCTCCACATTGAGCCGTGGTGGGCAATGCAGGTTCGAATCCGGGTTGCAACATTACACAATGCCATTTCCAAATGTTCCCATTCCTTAAAAATATAGTAAAAGTGACCAAAAATGCTGTGGGTGTACTGAAACAAGAAAACAGTCTAAAGTTGTTTGTAGTAATGTATACTTATCTTGACAGGGAAAAACAAGAAACTGCTTCAAATTTTGTTTCCTGCGGGATTCTTGCCAGTTTCCTCAGGATTACCGTGAGGAGGAGATTTCAGGCAAACGGGGAGGGGCACGGTCATATTATGCGAGCGGGAACACAATGCACACACTTCCACATTATGATGTCACCGTTCTGTAGGGGCTTCCTAACAAGGCCGACGACTCGTTTAAAAGTTTGTCGACAAATTGCGCTGCATTGAAAGTAATAGTGTCCACTGGGGTAGATGGTCGGCAAAGGACTGCAGGTGTTTAGATCAGCTTAAAAAATAATAATAAACCCTTCCCCGCTGGGCTTTCTTTCCAGAGTCCCCCGGCTTTTATTCCCAGCTGTTAAAGTGAACTCAGACAGGAAATTCCTCACGTGATTGGCCTTTATGAGGGACAGGGAGGCTTAACCCAAGTCTCAAAGGGGTCATTTGTAGATGACTGTGTGAATAACCTTGTAAGGACCCATGTTTCTCTTCACATCCAATTAAGACAACTGCTTACAGCCTCACACCTCTCCCAAGAGGATAGTTTATGGGCTAGCATTAAAAGCTAACTAAGGGTGATGGCGGGGTTCTTTATAAACCCTTTATATACACGCCATTCTGAGTTTGCCTGGGCCGTTTACTCACATAATCGCCATAAACACTGGCTACTGTAAAACCAGGGTTAGATAAAGTTTGCTTTTTGATGTGTTAAAGACTAGCTCAGTGTTACTATCGAACTAGCAGGCAGTGCCTTTTACGAGGGTGAATTGTCAGTTTTACCCAGTATGTGTGTGCTATTCATTTGTATGCTTGTTTGAGCATTGTGTTGTTAGCTTAGCAACAAGTTTCCACACAACTTTGCAGCATTTCAGTGAGGATGTTGGCTTAGAAGATAGTTGCCCACGCGATACTTCTTAAGTTCATCAAGCCAAAAAACATCTCAGCATTCAAAAGATCTCCAGCTAAGACAAATCACTCGCTGTGTTCATGAAGACATTTCTACTGGTCCAATTTGTGGCGCCCTGGATTATTTGATTAGTACTGCTTAACTGCTATCAAGGCACTTCAATCACACACGTGGTTAATTATTTGCAACTAATTACAAGCTTTAGCAAATACCATTATTTCAATTAGGTGAGTAATTTATCAGAGTAAACTTAGTCTAGCAGCAACAATTACAGCGTTTTGGCAATGCTTCTGTCGAGGATCAGCTGTTTGCTTCTTGTTTGGTGAAATAATATTATTAATATTACTTGGGGATTACTTTTAAATTATAATCGATAATTATATCTAATAAAATAAGTATGTACATTTAATATTATATACTAATATTTTATTTTTATTTTTTATTAAAAAAAAGCCTCCTTCAAAGGAATAGTTAAAAATTCATACCATTCAAAACCCATATGATTTTCTTATGATTATCAGTTAATAATGACTTGAATTTTGGTCTGTTATCCTACAAAATATGATTTCAGAAGACTTTGAATATGAGTCCTATTGACTGCTTTATATTTTGTCATTACTGTTGTTGTATAGAAACAACTCAGCTCAGAAATGTTATTCATCTTTTTTTTTGTTCCATGAAAGACATAGGTTTGGAACAGCATCCATTTCAATATGTTATAAAGCTTGTACACTGTGTACAAATTATTGTTCGAAGTTGTAAATAAAGAAAATATTACTGGAGTATGTTTTACACAGAAATTCCATTGCAGTATTCAAAATTTCATGTTTAATCCAATGTGGTGCTTGCCATTTCTTTGTAATTATTTGTCAAATTTACTAATTTATAAATGAAAAGATGACAACATTGTCAAAACGATCCCCATTCACACGGATCAGTGAAACCGAATAAAAACATGTATTACACATGCGCATGACGTCCGCGTGAAGTTTCAAAACATTGAAACCCGTTTTCAAAAGTTTGCGTTTTCAGGCCGTTGTCGTGTAACTGAACACATAAAATGTTTTTTGTTGTTGTTGTTGTTGAAAACGGCGTTGTGTAAACGGACCCTAAATGAACTTAAATATAACCCATTACAGCTACATAAGTCAAAAATGCTGTAGGGTTTAGTTTTTGCACTTAGACATTTCGAGTAAATTTTCTAAACAATTACAATGAAACGAGTAACAAATTGAACTGAAATGTGAAATTTTGAAATAGAAAGACTGAAATAGTATTTCCTTAAAAAACATGTCCTGCACTAGGCTTGCTACGATAGTCGGTGTTGACGGTGTTACCGGGCGATGTTCAGAAACAACACCGCTTACATGTACACGCGGCACCGCCCCCCACGCTGATTTTTTTATTTTTTTTATAAAATCATTTAGTTAGAGAACAGACCATACAATTAAAAACGTAATAAATCGTGAGCTGAACGAGAGTTGCAGCAAAGATCAGCAGCAGGAGTCAGATTTCATCACGAGAGCGAGGAGCTGACGATGATGGCGGAGTCTTTGGTGTCAAAGCGAAATATTAAAAACGCCTATTTAAGAGTTTGTCATTGTCCTGTTTTGTTGTTATGCTTTTCATTAATAATAGGCTAACTCACCATTCAAGCAATCCGCCCCCAAATTGGCGGCAATTTAAAAGCGAAACTAAAATGCGCAGCCGCTCGTGTCAACGGCACAGAGAAAACGCTCGCTCTGCTCTGCACCATTATGAATACCCATGCGGACGAGCCCATTTTACTTTTGCCTTTAAATTAGCGATTCAAAAACCCCCGCCGGTGATACCGGTATTATCGGTGTTGTCACACGTCTATTAACCCGTGGGAAATTTCCTCACGTCAAATCCCTTATTCACACCATGTCGTAATTACAATAATTACGAGATGGCAACTTGTGACGTTCACGTCCTCTGGCTCTGAATTATACGTTTCTATGGCAACACAATCAACAACAAAAGGAATCAGTCAGGTGGTACGATGCTCATGTGGTACAAGTCGGAGCTCTCAGATCCTTAATCCTCAAGTTCAGAGTTTACAGGTTGTAATTACGAGTTCTATGAGGACGTGAACGCTTTTACAAGTCAGTGACTCGTAATTAAGATTATTACAACATGGCATGAACACACCTATACTCCAATAATCTTTGTTTTTAGAGCTTAAACAAAAAAAAAACATTTTTTAGATTTTTTAAGGTGATGTAGTTACACATTACTACATGTATTTACTGTAGAAATAACAGTAAATTATGCATAATTACAACTCACTAACCTTAAAACAAACCCTAACCGTAACTCTATTGTAAGTCAGCCTGTTCTCACGTAAATGCGTCTCTATAGCACGCATTGTGTATTATCGTGTAATTTATACGCGAAAATGAGTTTTTACGTGCTTTTGATACGCAGTTAATTTGCTTGTAATACACACGCACCCCACACCACGTAAAAACTCATTTTCGCGTATGAATTACACGATAAAACACACTGCGTGCTATAGAGACGCATTTAGTGTGATCGGGTTGAGTAAGTACATGTAGTTAATTAATATCACTCAGTACTTATTTGAGTAAGTACAATTTAACTATGGCACCTTAAAATAAAGTGTAACCAAAAGTTGAACTTATTTTAACTTGAGTGCTGCGAAACGCTTGACTGACTAGACAGTCAAACATGTCTGTCTAGTGAATGTGTACACAGAAAAACAATGGGAAAGCAGTGCATTGGAATGAGAAAACACATTCTGTGTGAAATTGACAAAATTGAGTTCAATTGAATTTGTCGTTAGCATGTTGCTAAGCTAATACAGTAATTCTGTGACAAGCTCATTTAAAAAAACTAATCCTAGTAAGCTGCACACAAATTTTGGGGTAAAATCCATTTCCCATTACACTTAACTACTTATATTGATACTTTTTTTAGTATCCCATTAAATTCTTAACTAAGATCTTCTTCGCAATGCATTCTGGGATCCTTCTGCATGCATAAGGCATCAAAATGCTGCCTTCATAGTTAATATCACCTAAATTCACCTTTAACTTGAGCCGAACAAAGTCATGAAACTGCGCCATCTAAATCTCCGAGCATCAGCAGGCTGTCTGTCTGTGTGGGGTAAGATGTGCCGCCCTGCAGTCAGACAGCGAGCGAGGGCAGCTGTTACACTGATCCACAGTGAACATCTGTTGTACACGCTCGCAGCCAAAAGCCGCCCTTTTGTTTACTAATGCTTCTGAACTCACTGCGGGTCCAGGTGAGCAAACGAGGAGCGTTCCATATTTCACTGCGCCGCAGGGCGTAGCGCTATCTCTCTTTCATCTCATAATATACGCTCCAAAGCAAACACCATTACAAAACACACACACACACACACACTCATCATGACATACAAACACACTCAAAAACCATATCGCTCTGTACTAAGCTGGGAAAAACCTACAACACTGCTGAAAAGCTCCTTTACAGATTGAAAGATTTGTTGCGTTTTAGAAAATTATAATTTATGAATTGTAGCAATGGTGATATATCACATCCACAGCCTTAAGAATAAATCATGTGTTTGTTGGCCTTTCTTTCAGATGTTTTGCATGTCTGGCAATGTTTTAGTTTCTGCTGTTTGTTTGTTTTTTAACTGATGATTTTGGCTTTAAAAATTTTAAAAAAATTACACTGGATATACATGCATAAAGAAATACAGTAAACGTGAAATATTATTCAAATTTAAAATAGCTGTTTTGTATGTGAATATATAGTAAAATGTAATTTATTCCTGTGATGAAAGCTGTATTTCAGCATCATTACTCCAGTCTTCAGTGTCACATAATCCTTCAGAAATCATGCTGAGATCATGATTTCATTCTTTCCTTTTGATTTCTGATTATTATCAGTTGAAATTAGTTGTGCTGCTTAATACTTTGTCGAAACCATGATACATATTTTTTTCACGATTTTGATGAAGAAAAGGCCTTTATTTGAAATGTTTTTTTTTGTAACTTTATAAAAGTATTTACTGTTTCTTTTGATTATTTTGATCCTCACTGAATAGAAGTATTAATGTATTTTCTTTTTTTATTTCCTGTCCCCAGCAACATTTTCGGCAAGATGTCCTGTACTTGATGCAATATTAAATTATGCTAGATACATACTAGAAACTAGTATAAGAAAATGTATAATTCTATGATATGTTTCATTTACTACATAATAAAATAACTAATACATAAAGTTTTAATTATTAATAAAATAGAAAAATACATCAATCATGAGTAACTACAGATGTCAAAATGACATTTAAAAATCATAAAAAATAGATTTTAATAAAGAAAAACAAAACAACGTTGAAGCTCTTCCTTCCAATTGTAACACATTGTAAATAAAGCAGAAGTGAAATCCTCAGTTGATGAGGAGCGTATGCAGAAAGCTGAGTGTTATGACGCATGTCTTCAGCCCCTCGTTAAACAGCAGACAAGCGTCCCGACAGGTCACGGGGTCACTGAACCCATGTTCAGGAGGAGGTGTTTCAGTTCAACTGACCATCACGTGTAATTGCACCTGTCGTCCTCCATTAAGGAGCAGTGTAGAAGAAGAGCGGTTGAGGCGAGGCGCTGGCGACTGGATTCAGCTGCGGATACAGTGTGTGTGTAATTATTATTACCGATTGATTAATACAATGAACATCTGAACCTCACACTGGTTTCCCAAACGATTCAGCTTTCCTTGACATGTTCATTTGAACACACAACAGAAAGGCTTGGATGTGTGAAGTGAGGAACATATGTCCACTGTTCGTGTGCCAGCACAACCTGTTCGCTTCGCATTGAGGATTACGATGATGATGATGAAGATGATGATGAATCTTGTTGCTAGGCGTGCTGTCCTGGACCGAGTCCAAGCTCTCTGGCAGAACCACAAACAGTTGGTTTGATCTTATACACATACACACAACATGTCCAAAGCAAACTCCAGCGCACGACTGCGAGAGATCGCGACCTCCAGGAGAACAGTGCTCACGAGTGAACCGTCGATTTGACACCATTAATCCTTCATTGTAATATCTAATTACTCATCCTATTTACTTGTCAGGGGTGCGCTAGGCGCAGGCTCAGCGGGGATGTGCCCGAAGCAATGCCCCGGGCTTCACCGAACTTCACCTGCCCAGCGGCGAGGGGTCCCGGGGACGTCCCGCTCGTGATTAATGCAGGACCTCCTCGGGGTCACGCTCCACAGGCCCTGCCTGAAACGTAAAGAGACCAGCCCTGAGCGCCGTCCAGCGAGAGCCGCTGCGAGTGCAGTTAATCTGGCAGGCTTTCCTCGGGGGCCGCGAGGAACACTGACAGCTTGTTGAAGATGATGAATGCTAAACATAGCGTATGGTCACAAACCCCGGCCAACAATCGCCGGCTTTTTCGTATATTGAATTTCATCGTCTGCGCTCAGCCTACTTTGCATCTGACAGAAGGTCTTGATTTCTATAAAATATTTTGCTTCATGAACCAAAGAGTTAGGCAGTTTAAAGGTGCATTGACACCAAGAATGATGAAGATGACTTTATAGACAAAAAAACATGCTGCCATACATGTGGTGAAAATCCAGCTTTTTATGTTGTTTATGTGTCTCTGTGGTGTTTTTAATATTCTTTAAGACAAACCATGTGTAAGTTCATAAGTCGACAGCATTGCTGAGTATTTTCTGCTTAAAACTGCAGTGAACCAAAGACAGTCTCAAAAACGGTGTGAAATTGTTGGTGTTTCTGACGCCACAAACTACCAATCAGATCAACGTGTGATCGTCAACCAGTGGATCTCTGAGTGAGTGAGTGTAGGCGGGGCTCATTTGCATATTCATACAACCGGGTATACTAAATGAGGCAAGGGTGTCGAGATACACTCAAGACATTTTAAGGGATGAAGAATTTTTTTTAAATATGTAATTTTGGTGATCAAAGATGAGTTTTAAGGGATACAATTATTGACCACAGGGGACTTTAAGTGCAATCAACTGTGTAAGTCAAATCAACTTAAATTACATTAACTGACTTTTAAAAAATGAGCTGAATCTTGTATAACTTAAAAATTAAGTTTAAAATGTCTTAACTTATTAAGTTGGTGTAAAAGCATGTTGCCATGGCTTAAGGATCATATAATTTTTTACAGTGTATATTAGCATCCACACCAAGGGACAATAAAGTTCCTTTTATTACAAGCACATGCAGCAGTTCTGTCATCTGGCACGTTAAATGATTAAGCCGGATTGATTCTTATTATTATTGTTCATGAAATGGAAGAATATAATCATTCTAAAGGCCCATTCACACCAAGAACGAGATCTATAAAGACATCGATAACTATAATTGCATTGCAATCTTCTGTTTATTACAAGTGCGCGCTGTAGTTTTGTCGCCGTATTAAATGCTAAGGCAGGGTGGATTCTGATTGGCTGTCAATGTTTTTATCGTTTATCAGCTTGTGATGTGGACTTTGCTATTCTCATATAATTTGAATGAGTTTTTAAACTTAATAAGTTTATAGGTAAGGTATAGTAATCATATTTAGTGTGAACGATGTTAAACGGCCTGTTCACACCAATAACGATAACTGTATTAGCATACGAACCAACGAGCAATAATATTGTTTATTACATGTGTGCGCTGCAATCGTCTGCTTCTTTACGTGGGGATTCTGATTGGCTGTCAATGTTTTGGGGGGGAAACGTGATCCCAAAGATATCGTTCCTCTGTGTCTAGAATTAGAACAATCATTGAAACTTTATAGTTATCATCCTTGGTGTGAACGGGCCTCAAGAAATAGTTTACACAGAAAAGGAAATTCAACTATTATTTATTCATATTGATCCAAACTGTAATTTTTTTATGGAACACAAAAGAAGAATTTTCAAGGATTCTACATGACACGATCTCATCAGAAAACTTAACTATTTTAGATTTCTGTTAAATTTGTACGTACAAATTCATACGAATTTGCCTCTAATACTGTAAAATTAGGATTTTTGAGCTACAGGAATTAAACTCTTTACAGTATCACATCCTCAAGTGCCACTATTTAAAGAATAGTCTTCAACTGTAACCTGAGGCAGATGTGCTGGCAAAACATCAGTCCTTTAGATTTAGCATTTCAAGTGGTTTGCTTTGTTACTTGTTTGTGTTCCATCCTGTTTCTGGACACTCCAATCTCTTTCATTTGCGTCGCTTTTGTTTCTCTGTCCCCTGAAGTCGCTCCAGCTGGGAGAAAGTAGGCGCGTTTGCCCTCCTCGAGGAGTTGCGTGAGCTTGAAGAAACCCTGGCGAAGAAGTTCAAGACTGACAAGCCAAATCCAAACATCTTTTTGTCCAAGACAAGAAAGTAAAACTTTGACTTTCTTATTTCCGCTTGTTGACTCAGCGGACATCTATTCTCACATGAAAGCCTCGAGGGCCTCATAAACCAATGTTTACCTTCGCAGAAGGTACTAGTTCATGATATGTTGCATATACTATATATATATGAAACACTTCATCTTGTAATTGAGGTTTTGGAAGGGGACATTCATACAGTTTCTGTTGAACCCATCAGCATTTCCGCTGGCGTTGAGGAGGGATTAGCGTTATTAGAGAGCAGCGGTACTCTCACCGTCCAAAAGCAAACAAACAAGAAAAGAAATTTCCATACACACAGCTGCCGCCCCATTCCTGCTTCCCCGGGTTTCCCGCTTCAGTCACGCACGTACTAAACCACAGCTTCTCTGTAGGCAACATCAATCCGCAGTCAATTGTCACGATGCACCTGTATGTTACTTCTGATCTCTGCCCAACCCTGCCGGTATGAGCACACACTCGCCTCAGTGGAAGCCGTGTGTGCCAGAGGTTATGTGGACACATGCACTTTCATCAGGCAAAGAGATGGATTTGAATGCTCGTGCGAAAAAGTAATGTTGGTCCATCCAGATAAATAGACGTTTTCTCAGCGGCGAGCCCGCATTGTGCGCCGAACGGCTAGAGCACAGCAAACAAGCCCGAGAAAACAAAGGGATCAATTTAGCTGAACAAACAATCTTTCATGTAATAATGGCTACTTATCCATTTATGTCATGTCTGCTCAACCCGATCTCATGGGAATTCGTAAGAATTCTACGAGGTGGCTAATTCGTACGAATTCATACGACCTCACTCGTACGAATTCATACGATTTGGGCTAAAACGTACATATTTGACGTTTTGGCCAATTCGTATGAATTCGTACGAATGACCTATCCCTGACCCTGTCCCTAAACCTACCCATCACGTGGGTTTAGACAAATCGTACGAATTCGTCCGAATTAGCCACTTTTTAATCACACAATTTAATCAATTGGTCGTGGGATAGCGTTGGTCTGCCAGTCGTGCTGATCTGAGCCAGAGAGATGGTCATTATTCGCTGCTTGTACCACTGTCATCCTGAATAAAAAAAAGCCATGGATGCATCAAATAACTTCAAAAAGTGTGAGGAAAAGCATGTACTTGTTTTAAATTGAAGTTTTTTTTTTTTAATTATCTGTCAGTCTGAAGTCTGTTGTCATAGATGATGATATAATGATGAAGGCTTATCTTTATGTCTTTTTGTAAAACCTGACTACAGTTCAAAATGAGCCGTAATAGCCCAAATTGGCACATTTACAGAAATATGTGTATTCATATTTGTGCACTAAATATTAAGTGCACTGTCTCTGTAGATCTAAACTAAAAAAGTAAATAAATGAATTATAATAATATATAAACTAAATAAATGGTTATATCTTCAAAACATTATTGGCCAAATAACCTCATTTAGTCTATCTATGCATTGTAAAGGTATTCATAATGTACGTTATAATGCATTCTATATTTTCATAAATAACTAACCAAAGTTAAAATGCATTATAATATCTGCAGATTTATTGTTACGTCTGGAAATGACTGTGTGTCATGTGCTTTATTATACTTTCTAATGGTGTGTTCAATGAATAGATGAGTATTATCCTGTATTATGTATAACTGTATTTACAATTATACATAAGATCATAAAATATATTATAAGCTGCATTACAAGGCATAATTAATGCATTAAAATACTTTTATAATGCATTATATATAAGCTTGAAGTAAAATGTTAACAAAATGTTAAAGTAAATAAAAATTGATAATATTTCTTTCTTTCTTTCTTAAATGATAAGGTACGCAAAACATTATTTAATGTGTTCAAAACAGTATTTTGATCCTGTTAAAAAGATACTGGAGATTCTTTAGTTTTTGTGAAATCAATTAAATTAACCAACATTAACTGACAATGAGCAATATATTTTTCAGCATTTATTAATCTTTGTTAATGTTATAGTAAATAAAAGGTTCATGTTCATGTTAGTTCACAGTGAATTAACTAATGTTAAGAGATAAAACCTTTGATTTTAATAATGTATAAGTAAATGTTGAAATTAACCTTAGCTAAGATTAATAAATGCCGTAGAAGTATTGTTCATTGTTAGTTCAAGTTAACTAATATAGGTAAGTAATGTTAACAAATGAAAGCTTATTGTAAAGTGTTAACATTTTTTTAAAGGTGTAAATTACATTGTGCCTTGTTTACCCCTGTTTGCCACCATGCTTCAGCTCTATTCAGACTTGCTGAGTTACTGAGTGTAAAATAAAACAAGGACAGCCCATGGCAGTCCCTGCAGGATAAGTTCAGGTCCAAACCAGAGCACTGATGGATACACAGTGCCATCATCTGGCTGGAAGAAGAGCTGTCCGTCACATAACCGTCATAGTAATCAGGTTGCTTCATCATCCTTTCAGTGTTGTGTTCTCTGTGATAGAAGTAAATGATATAGTGTCTTTTTAATAGGATCAAAATACTGTTTTGAACACCTTAAAATATGTTTTAAGTACCTTGTAATTTAAGAAAGAAAGAAATATTATTATTTTTTATTTAGCTTAGCTAGTTCGAAGGTACTTTAAAATTTTGTTAACATTGTAGGCTACTTCAAGCTTATATATAATGCTTTATAAAAGTATTTTAATGCATTAATTATGCATTAATTATGCATTTTAATGCAGCTTACTGTATGATCTTATGAATAAATGTAACTACAGTTATAATACATATTACAATACAGAATACTATCTATTTATAGTATTCATTGAACACACCTTAGAAAGTATAATAAAGCACATGAAAAACAATCAATTTCAGATGTAACAATGAATCTGCAGATAATATAATGCATTTTAACTTTGGTTAGTTGTTTATGAAAGTATATAATGCATTATAACCTTTAAAATGCATAGACTAAGTAAAATAATATTTTAAACATATATTAAACAAAATAAACGTTAGTGTGAATAAATGAATGAATGACTGAAAACATTTTTATTTTGTAACTCAGCTTATTTGTAAAGTATTTTATTGATTGAGGTATTCAAATATTAATAATAATACTTTAATCATATCATACACGATGGATGGATGGATGGATGGATGGATGGATGGCTGGATGGATGGATGGATGGATGGATGGACCAAGTACAGATTAAGATAGATAGATAGATAGATAGATAGATAGATAGATAGATAGATAGATAGATAGATAGATAGATAGATAGATAGATAGATAGATAGATAGATAGATAGATAGATAGATAGATAGATAGATAGATAGATAGATAGATAGATAGATAGATAGATAGATAGATAGATAGATAGATAGATAGATAGATAGATAGATAGATAGAAAATTATATTCACAATTCTTCACACCTTCACACTGTTTAATATTCTTCTAGTATTTTTCCTTCCGCTCCTGGAGTGGGCCTTCACTGAAGCATAAGCCAGGGCTATAGCATCAACTATCCAGCAGGGTAATCTCTGCTTCGTAACCGGCAGCCCTTTAGAGTCGCCTCCAAAGCACACAAACAGCGCTCCACTTAAGTTCGGAGGGCCCGGACAGAACAAAGTAAGTTAGCGCCCTGCTTGCTATCCGAGGTGGGGAGAGCTAACAGAGTAACGATAAGGAACATATCCATGCCTGGGTTTGAGAACGACCTTACAGTCGTTAGGCCCAAACTCCAAACAGGGAGCGCACGCTCACCGAGAGTGCCTGCATGTTGCCCACATGCTTGACCAACGTTAAAGCAAGCAGCAGGGCGGTCCTTAGCGACTCTAACGGAGGGCCTCGAAGGGCCCTAAGGACAGTGGATAGATCCCAGATCAGAACAGTATGAGGGTAAGGCGGGTTAAGTCTCCTTGCTCCTCTTGAGAATTTGACAACCAAGTCATTCCTTCCTACAGACTGGCCGGCCACGAGGGCATTATGCAGTGATGGCCGCCACATATACCTTGAGTGTGGAAAGGGTATGCCTTTTATCCAGAAGCTCCTGTAAGAAGGACAGAATTGCTGATACATCGCAAAAAGGATGGGTCTTCATTCCAGACTGCACACCAGTTGGAGAAGACAGACATTTAAGAGTATAGAGGCGTATTCTAGACGGCAATCTGACCTCCGCTATCGTGCTGGCAACTATATCTATCTCCCGTCGAGGGACCACAGATGTACGATCCACAACACGGGTCGGTGATGCCAAAGGGACCCTCTCGCCTGAGAGAGACGGTCTTTCCTCAGCAGATTTGGCCACGGAGCTGTCAATGACAGCTGTATCATCTCAGGAAACCACGACTGGTTTCACCAGAGTGAAGCCACCAAGAGAACTGAGCATCTGATCTCCCCGAATCGCCTGATGACTTGAGGGAGCAGAGCGATCGGGGCAAAGGCATGAAGGAGAGCTTGGGCCAATCCTGGGCCAGCACGTCCTATCCCCTATGATCTCCCAGATCATCTGAACCGATTGGGGGTGAAGCCTCTTTTCTCCTGGAGACACCCCGTCCTGGGACAGCATGTCCGCTCCCTGGTTCAGCCTGCCCGGCACGTGGACCACCCTCAGGGAGCCCAGGTTGCACTGTGCCCATAGGAGGAGGTGTCTCGCCATCTTGTAAAGATACCATGACCTGAGGCCACCCTGGCGATTTATGAAGGCCACCACCGTCATGTTGTCCAAACGGATGATGACGTGGTCCCCCTCAACGGCTGGCAGGAAGGATTTGAGAACCAGGAAAATCTCCCCCCTGGAGGTCAGTCCCAATTGGACACCTGCCTGATATAGGCGAGGGTCCCTGCAAGGGGCCACAGCTATGACACAGCGATGGTCCACCTTGAAGAGAAACGTCCCTGATGCCAAGCATAGGGCGGAGCTCTGGCTTTTAGCCTGTACTGAAGGGGCCGCATGTGGAGCTGGCCCAATGGTACCACAGTGGAAACGGCTGCTGTCAGGGCTAGAAACCTCTGGAAAACTATGAGGGCTGGGAAGCCCCTACTTTGAAATTTGCAGCTAGCCGCTGAATACTCATGTTCCGGTGTGAGTCAGGCCTGCATCTGGTCCTTAACTGCCCCCAGGAAAGTGACTTGCCTGCTGGGAGACAGGCAGCTCTTGGCTGAGTTGATCCTGAGCCCAAGACGCACCAGGTGAGCAATGACCTGTGAACACAGAGCTTGTGCTCCAACCAGGCTAACACTAGCCAGTCGTTGAGGTAGTTCATGACACCGATTCCCGTCTGTCAGAAAGCCGCATCCATGCACTTGATAAAAGCGTGGACGCAGATGCAGTCAGAACGGTTGGACTGTAGGTTGGTAAGCCACCCCTCTAACGAGAATCTCAAGAACGGCCTACCGATAATAACCAGTCCCCTGGGCAAATTTGCACGAGGGTCTTCTTCAATGTCAACATCCTGAATGTACCGCTTCATTAATGAGCGATTCAGGAGCCTGAGGTCGAGGATGGGCCTGAGCCCACCATCTTTCTTTGTAAAGCGGAAATGGCGTCTGTAAAAGCCTGACTCGCTGCTCTCTGGTGGGACCGTCTCCCTTCTCCAGCAGACACTGCACTTCAGAGAGAAGAAAGTGAGCATTGTTGTCCTGCGAGTGAATTGAAGCCGGGCGGCAAAGGGGTCTGAGATTTTCGGGCGGCAGTTCACTGAACAGGGGCAAGGAACTGACGGACACAAAAAAACTTGCCTGCTTCATTAGAAAGTGGTGCATAGCCTGCGACACCTTCCATGCTGCTGTGAAAATCAAACACAATCATACAGTTTCTGGTCCCCATTTTCCCCATTGAAGTAAATGGCTAGTGTCAACTGTCTGGTTACGAACATTCTTCAAAATATCTTCTCTTGTGTTCAAAAGAAGAAAGAAACTCATATACAGGTTTGGGAAAATTTGAGGGTGAGTAAATTATGACAAAATAGTCACTTTTGGGTGAACTATCACTTTAAACAAAGGGGTACTGCTGAATATACTGAAAAGCATTTATGGTAAACAAAAAAATACTGTAATGTAATTTCTGTTGAAACTTACTTATATTTGTAATTACATTTGATAAAGTTATTAAGTTAAAATTTAGAGCATTTAAAATATATTAACTTGTAATATATTAAATATAATATAAAATAACACACTAATAATAATAACGCACTACAGTTAAAACTATAATCAAGTACTTTACATGCACTTTAGTATTATACACACTTCTTTAGATTAATAGAACAATATTAATTTTAAATGTACTTAAAGTACAACTATTCATTTTAAATTATTACACTTAAGTATCCTTTAGTGTAAGTAATATGTACTTTATAGTAAAATGTACACTTAAGTGGCCTTTTATTTCATTATTATTATCTTCAAGTACAATTTTTTAAATATACATTTAAGATTTGAAGTACATGAAATGAAAACATTTTTTCAAACAAATGGGACTTCAGACTTGGTGGTCTCAAGCAGGAATCAACTTGGTGCACTTGAGCGGCACAAACCCCCAGATTAACCCTCGACTGACGTCTATGAATCGCTGTCGCTCAGGAAATCTGCAGCTGTTCACTTTACAGGTGTAAAAGTCAAAGTTTAACCCTTGCTTACATGTAATTATTGCAGCTTTCTGAAAAAAAGTACAGCTCCTAACTGAGTTTGCGGTGAGATGAGCCATTGAGAAGCTGCCTTTAATCATGCCAACAACGTCTGGAAGACTTAGGCCCACGCAGCTCTGTGGGTTTCTCACTGCCCTGGCTTGTTATTCTTCCTGGCCGCCGGCCAACCGAAAGTGTGAGGGCCGCTCTGTTACATTTCTCATAGTCGCTAATATCTTTCTCGTGTTGCTCCAGCGTCGTTGGAGGCCAAGAGATCTGCCTGAGGAGCGCAGACTGCAGGTGTTTGCTGATAGTCCTCAGGCATTATTCTCTGCCATTTAAGCAGAAAAAACAAGCGAAATTGAGTGGATTAAGACACATGCAGGTACTAACAGCCCCAAGAAGATATTTGACAGGGCACTTCATGCTAACTCAAGACGGGAGCAGCAGCCGCATGATGTCATGGCACTTTCAAGACATTTAAGTGAACAAGGACAAGACAGATGAAAGATCTGACATATATTAGATGCAAATTCCCCCTGTGGTTTATGTCCTGTGCTATGACTAATGCTACAAGTACAAACATTTAAAAATACATGAATTATATAAACTAGCAGTGCATATAAAAACACTGTGCAAAAGTTGTTTGCTTTAGCATGCAAGGAGTACATAGCAATTTTAGATTTACAAACATTTATTTTTTGTTCTGATTCTGTTCTGTTTGTTTATTTATAAAGCATGATTAAAACAACAGAGCGTTGACCGGTGTGCTGTACAATCATAGTTAAATATAATTATAAAAATATGGATAACTTTTGCAAACAACAATCCAGTGAGATTATTCTAAGAATAAGGAGTCCAACAATAGATGGTATGGCCCACACTTGTGGTTGCTAGGATGGTCAGCGAGCTTGATAAGGTGTCGCTAGGTGGTTGTCAGGGTGTTACTAGGGTATTTTTAGGTTGTTCTAAGATGTTACTAGGACATTGTTAGGCCATATTAAAGGTGTTGTTTGTGGTTACCAGGGTGTTGCTAGGATATTTGCTTAAAATACAGGGTTAAGGCCCGTTTACTACAAGAATGATAACTATAAAGATACTGTAACTATATAACTATAACTATATTAGTGTCCACGTCTATGCACAATAATGTTTGTTTATTATAAAGGCACGCTGCAGTTTTGTTGTCTGCCACTTTAAATGTTAAACTAATAAACTAATAAAAATCATGTGGATTCTGATAGGCTGATATGATGCCGGAAGGACGAAGCAGAGAGAGAATCCAAGTGCAGCTAATTTAATAAAAATAACAGGAGAAACAAGGAACACAGGAACACTGAAGCAAATACAACGACCGACAAACCACAACTGAAACACAGAGGTATAAAAAGACAGGCAAACAAGCTAAACAAGATAACAAGGGGGCGTGGCTAATCAGAAACACATGGGGAGACTAATCAACAAAACAGGGAACAGCTGAAACATGAAAGGACAGGGGAACACATGACAGACAAGAAAAAGATACACAAACACAAAACCCACACCGTGACATAGCATCACACACACTGGCTCGGGAACAGCCATCACACACACTGGCTCGGGAACAGCCATCACACACACTGGCTCGGGAACAGCCATCACACACACTGGCTCGGGAACAGCCATCACACACACTGGCTCGGGAACAGCCATCACACACACTGGCTCGGGAACAGACAACACACACACTGGCTCGGGCTCAGGAACAGACAACACACACACTGGCTCGAGAACAGACACTAGAACAGTAACGGCCACAAGGACAGACATAAACACAGGAACAGACGCTGGCACTGGCTCGGGAACAGACAACACACACACTGGCTCGGGAACTGGCTCAAAACTGGCTCGGGAACAGAAAACTCACACCCTGGCTCGGGAGCTGACAACACACACACTGGCTCGGGAACCCACAACACACGCACTGGCTCGGGAGCAGACAACACACGCACTGGCTCGGGAGCAGACAACACACGCACTGGCTCGGGAGCAGACAACACACGCACTGGCTCGGGAGCAGACAACACACGCACTGGCTCGGGAGCAGACAACACACGCACTGGCTCGGGAGCAGACAACACACGCACTGGCTCGGGAGCAGACAACACACGCACTGGCTCGGGAGCAGACAACACACGCACTGGCTCGGGAGCAGACAACACACGCACTGGCTCAGGAGCAGACAACACACGCACTGGCTCGGGAGCAGACAACACACGCACTGGCTCGGGAGCAGACAACACACGCACACAACAACAGCAGACAACAGTAACGGCCACAAGGACAGACATAAACACAGGAACAGACGCTGGCACTGGCTCAGGAACAGACAACACACTCACTGGCTCAGGAACAGACAACACACACACTGTCTCGGGAACAGACAACACACACACTGGCTCGGGAACAGACAACACACACACTGGCTCGGGAACAGACAGCACACACTGGCTCGGGAACAGACAACACACACACTGGCTCGGGAACAGACAACACACACACTGGCTCGGGAACAGACAACACACACACTGGCTCGGGAACAGCCAACACACACACTGGCTCGGGAACAGCCAACACACACACTGGCTCGGGAACAGCCAACACACACACTGGCTCGGGAACAGCCAACACACACACTGGCTCGGGAACAGCCAACACACACACTGGCTCGGGAACAGCCATCACACACACTGGCTCGGGAACAGCCATCACACACACTGGGTCGGGCTCAGGAACAGACTCTGGCTCGGAGGCGGCCATCTTGTCGGTAGACACTGGCTCGGAGGTGGCCATCTTGTCCGCAGACGCTCGGCAGACGTGACCTGAGCGGTCTCTGGCTCGGCAGACGTGACCTGAGCGGTCTCTGGCTCGGCAGACGTGACCTGAGCGGTCTCTGGCTCGGCAGACGTGACCTGAGCGGTCTCTGGCTCGGCAGACGTGACCTGAGCGGTCTCTGGCTCGGCAGACGTGACCTGAGCGGTCTCTGGCTCGGCAGACGTGACCTGAGCGGTCTCTGGCTCGGCAGACGTGGCTGACGTGAAGCTCTGGCTGGACGTGGCTGACGTGAAGCTCTTGCTGGACGTGGCTGACGTGAAGCTCTGGGCTGGACGGGACCAGCGGCGAATGGGGCCCTGGGCTGGACATCACCAACCAAGGGTCGAAGAATGGCCAGCGTGGAGAGTGGTGTCGGGGCTCCTCTCGACCACCTCCTCTACTGAGGCCTCCACGTGTCCCACGAAACTTGACCAACCGGGTCCCCTCAAAAGAGTGGCCTCTCCTCCGCTCAGTGGCTGGAGAAGAGACACTGGCGAACATGCTGCTGGATTCAGTGTAGGTTGGTCGTTCTGTTATGATGCCGGAAGGACGAAGCAGAGAGAGAATCCAAGTGCAGCTAATTTAATAAAAATAACAGGAGAAACAAGGAACACAGGAACACTGAAGCAAATACAACGACCGACAAACCACAACTGAAACACAGAGGTATAAAAAGACAGGCAAACAAGCTAAACAAGATAACAAGGGGGGGTGGCTAATCAGAAACACTTGGGGAGACTAATCAACAAAACAGGGAATAGCTGAAACATGAAAGGACAGGGGAACACATGACAGACAAGAACAAGATACACAAACACAAAACCCACACCGTGACATTGGCTGTCAATGCTTTTATCTTTACTGCAGGTGAGCTTTAAAGATGCAGGAGAGTAGGATAAAAAAGCAATAATAACATTTATTAACACAATAACCAAAAACCACAAGGATCAGAATATCTAAGAACAGAGAAAGCGAGAATAAACGACTCCAACAAAAAAGCCATGTAGGACAAGAATATTGGAAAACACTGGGGTTTAAATACACAAGATAACAAGGTTCCAACAAAGGACAGGTGAAGGTGATTAGTAGTCATGAAAGCAAACAAGGGTAACTATGGGAACAAACAAGGCAGCAATGTAGTCAAAGGAAACGGGAGCAAATCACAGGAGGTGAAACGCTAGAACAAGAGCAGAAAATACACTTACAAATATATGTCCTACAACACAAAATCTGGGAAACAGGACAGGAATGTAACAGTATCGTTCATCAGCTGGAAAAAATAATATATCTGATAGTGATTCCAACGATATTGGAATCCAGGATGCATTGGTAAATCAACTATTTACTGGCTGTATTGCTGGCTTGGCTGGTTTGCAAGCATCTGTTATTCCGGATGGACAACAACGTGATGGTGGCATACATAAATCACCAGGGCAGTACCACAACTCGCCCACAGCATCTCCTTCTTTGGAGTCAGCAGCCACTCACGTTCCAGGCGTCCTCAATGGCACAGCCGACAAACCCACTACCCTGACAGGTGACACTTCCCAGAGTGGAGGCTCCATCCTCACGTCCAAGTGATCTGGAGTCGATTCTGTGAAGCACAGGTAGATCTGTTTGCTTCCAAAGAGTCCTCCCACTTAGCCTGACTACGTCAGACTTCCTACTTCGGCTAATTTCATTTCGCTCCTGTAGTCAGTCTGAGATAGCAGCCTATCTTTCAGTTTTCCTCCGGCCTGAAAACAGCCGGCCAGTCAACGAACAGAGGGCGGGCTGAGAGCCGTGACGTGGACGCTAAGCGCAGAGTTTTACATTGTAGGTTAGAGAAATCGAAAACCGAAACGACCGCGGAAACGAGACACGGGATGCAATTCGCTCTGTTATGGAGAAAATTCCGGGGGTTTTCAAACTGAAGCAAGAACAAGAAGAATGTTTGATAAACCTTTTAAATGGAGGTGATGTTGTGGCCCTACTCCCGACTGGTTTATCTTGAAATTAAGTTGTAGCATTTCCGACAGACTCGTGAGGAACAAAGAGCTGTGTTTAAAAGATCTAATCCTAAATTTAAAAGTTGGCTACAAATATTTTCTTGTTTCACTCTGTCAAAAATAAGTTTAGAGGCCGATTGTACCGTGGATGCGTAGATTAACTTCGCATAATCTGCAAAGGTCGTTTAAAGCCATGTTCACTCCGGTATTTCACTCGCATCATCAAGTGTTTACAGCAGGTTACAGTGGAAGTTCAATCATAGATTTGAGTTCGATACATGATGTCTGTGGTTCGATGCGGCTGTGTCGGCGCATAACATACGTCATAAATAAACTTATGTGATTGGCTTACGGGTTACAGACAAGCGCCCCCTAGCGAGAGAGAGAACACTTCTCTTTTATGCCATTCCAGACTCTGTGTACGAAGCAAAGTGAAGTAGCAGAGTCTGGTATTACCAGGCTACCTCCCACTGCCTTCTGTGGTATTCCCTGACCAAAGCTCCATCTGGGAGGATGGAGAGCAAGTCTCACTGGTTGCGCCTAAAGCCGGGGACACACTTAACGACTCTAAGGCCAATTATAAATGTAAATTGATACTTTCGACTGGTCATTCCAGTCATGTGTTCACGTTCTGTGTTCACTTCGGTGTTTAAAAATTTCTCCAGTCGTTGGAAACAGTCTGTAACTATGTTCAGTTCAGTCTTAGAATGTTTCAGCTAGTCGGTAAGTGTGTCCCCATAATTACTTGCCCACCCAGACTTAGTTCTCTGAGCTCACGCTCCTCGCGACAGCCTATCCCTGGCAAATTCTCCTGAGGAAGGTCCTCCTTTGCAATCTGGCCCCACGCCCAGACCTCTGGACCTGGAGATTCCCGCTCCAAGCTCGAAATACGTGACAGCTCATGAAAGTTAACATTTGTCTGTGTCTTTTGCTTAGTTTTAATAAAGTGATAAAGACCTTAACAAAGCGGCAGTATTTCTATTGGCATATTAAAAAGAAGCTTAACATTGACATAACATAGGCTACAGGATACTCATTTACATAAATACAAATACAAAAAAAGAAATAAACTTATACAAAAACAATATCTTGTCCGTTCTTTGCTTCCGTTCAATGCAAGTCCGTTCGTTGCGTTCTTGGAATTGAGGAACCGCCAAAGTCGAGTAAGTGACAGATAGGGAACTTCTTGGTTACTATTGTACTTGACAAACTTGAACTACTTGCTGAAATGGCCATGACACTGCCTCGGCTCCTCAGCACAAGCCTGTATGAGTGCAGCAAGCCACGTCCTTTACACCTGTGTGTCCAGCTAGTGGCGTTCATATTCCTCTCGCCAGTTTTCATTGGCCCTTTTAGAGGTGTTTGGGGCTCCCCTATTGTCACTACAGCCCTCAGGTTACAATAGTAACCAAGACATTTTTTCAAATATTCACATTTTTAATTAAATGTTTGATAAATTAATAAATCTGGTCAAACTAATTAGTGAGGTCTCTGCAAAATCAGCTTGATGTAAAACTGAGAGCAAGACGTATTCATATTTTATCATTGCCAATCCATTCAATCCAAGGTATTATCTTATCTCACACATGCAAAGCCTGTCTTCACCATATTTGACTTAAAGCACTGAACTTGGACAGGTTTATCAGCATGAGAAGAAAAACAAAAGACTTCAAGCAGCTTGTTTCTGACATGAGTGGAGTTCAGTTCCAGGTCTTGTGATAACATTCACAGCAACACCTGGACACTTCAAGGCATCAGATGCCCACATACTGATCATGTAAAAAAATGCAGCTACTCAAAGCTGGTCAGGTTCAAGTAGTTTTAAAAATAAATTTTGATCTGAGATCTGCAACCATCTTCTCCCTTAAAAAATAAAAAAAGAACAAAGTACATTGCAACTATTATATTATAAGTTGGATTGATGCTTCTCCCAACAATAAACACAGTTATCACCCAGAACACCACATGGCTAAAGTATCTAAATCCTTAGTCAGAAAATCAACATAGTAAAAACCGGGCAACCAAAATGAGAAGAGTATGCCTGTGTCCTGCAGGACTACAAACTACAACCACTACTCAATAAAATGAAAAGTTACTAACATTTTATGATTAAAATGGTTTAAAAATGGGGAAAACAAACATGATGAGTTATGACGCGTTCCAGGCAACCTGTAAACCCATGTTTTTCAAACCTTATACCCGTGAAAGTGCACTGGAATGGCACCCGTGAACTCGCACTAGATCGATGAACTCCCAGCTACGAGCTCTGACGTCACATAGCCCGCGAAACCATACAAAACAACAATGGCAGCCCCTACGGATGCAGTGTTCCTGCAGGTGGTACACGGTGAGAATACACTTTAGGACAATATAACTTTGCAGTCAAATTAATAATAATATAATAATGATAATAATAATACACACACGATTATGTATTACAATGTTATGTGTCTGAAACAATAAGTATGTCGTGAAAGTGTATTGCCACATGGAAATGTTAAGGTGACGTAAACCTGAACTTGACAGCATTGACAGCACTGATCGTGAGTCGTGGTTTGTTGTCGTGATTTACGTGCTCAAAAACCTGCCTGGAACACAGCATTACACCGTCAATGAGCCATGTAATATGATCAGTATGCCTTATCACTAGGTGGCGATAGTGATGCAAAGAAAGTAAAAGTAGCAGAAGAGCGATACTAACATCAGCAACATCAACGTTTCCCATGGAGAGGCCCTGATGGTGTTACCTAATTGGCTGTTTCTTTGAAGGGGGCGTAACTTGTCGTGGGTGTAAAGTGCCAAAAACCACCCAGATCACCCAGCAAGCACCTAAACAACTTAGAACAACAAATCAGCCACCTAAACCACACCCTAGCATCTACCAATACACCCTATCAACACACCTAGGTGGTTATTCTTAAATAAAACTAAGACTAAGGCTGAGTCTGAAATCGCCCCCACACCTTATATAGTTCACTATTTGAGGGAACAGCGCCAGCCATTTGTAGTTGTAGACATTATCAAGTGCACTCATTCAATCCCATAATGCACCGCAACAACAAGTTAGAATAACAACCAATACACCTGCACACTAAGTGGCAAGACACTAGAAAATACCCCAAGCACTGTAAGATGTTTAAACATCAGGTTTAAACATCTAGCCAACCATTGCACGGAAAAGAAAATGTACAAATCTACTTAACAATCACACTGAAAAAACAAAACAAAAAAAACACTTTCACCATTAAAAATGCTGGTAAGAATCCACATTCAGCAACGCAGTCTAGCGCTCTGAAGAAGTTTAGGGTAAACAGCACAGACATAGGAGGGAAAGGACTGTTAGTGGCAGCAGGACGATCCCTCTGAACCCGTCGACACTGTCTGAGGGGAACGCTCTCCAGTATGTGAGAGCATGTGTGACAGACCGCCTGCCAAAGCCTGTAATCAGTCCACCCTCTTTATCTCCATTAGTGTGTTGTGAAAGCCACACAGTGTTTTGAGCGCTGTCAGCTTGGTATCCCCTCAAGCTACGACAGGTCCTTCTGGAAATGAGGCACGTCGGTTAAATCCCGGCAGACTTCCTCTAACACCGCGCTCCCTTTAAACAAATACTTCACAAAATACCTACAATAATTCATACCATTTACAGACCTGTTTTAAAAGAAAAGCACAATTAAGAAATTTAATTGCAAACCTTGCTACGTTTTTTTTTTATTGGTCGACTCAATTACTCAATCACCTGTCAAGAGAGTTTGTAGGCCTTATTATTGACTTTTCAAAGGAAATGTTCAGGATGAGCTTCAGGGTGGAGTTTGCAGGGGAAAATTACACAATTATTAGTGGTGTTTGCTTAGACAAAGAACAATGTTACTGCCCCTTAATCTGCACATTTACACCCAAGGCGCCGCCATTTGGTTTACAACAGTGTAACCAGTTTTAACGCAAGGGCAAAAGTTTGAGCAAAGCATGCAAACTGATCTGTTGTTGCTGCACAGACGAACACTGAACACTGTTTGACCAAAAAAAAATGGCACAGTTGTCTTATTTAGACCTCAGGGAACTGTGTCAACTTGTGCAAAAGTTAAACATGACGGTACATGCAGAAGTCGATGAGATGAATCAAAGTACTCCACATCAATCATATAAATATATCCACTAATCATTCAGAAACGTCCAGGTGCATCTAAAAGTGAACCTCTTCCTGATTCTCTCCATAAGACTGCACTCGCTACTGAGATTATTTGTGATTTGTTATTGTGTTTGTTATTTGCTATCTGCCCTCTTCTGAATGGACGCGGAGCAGCAGCTCATTTGCATTTAAAGGAACACATAAGTATTCAAAACTTACAGTCTCTCACTTCCACTAAAATGGATCAGGGATTGGGATCAGGGACATCACCTCTTCAGCTTCTTGCCACATCTTCTGTCCAATCAAATGCTCTCTAGAATAAAGCTCCGACCCCTCTGCTATAAACACCACCTGGCCAAAGCAACCGTTGACACGTTACGGAGCAATATGGGTTGCTTTTATTCTGTTTTCCATTGGTTTAGAATGAAATAGCTATAGAATTTATTCACTTCTACTATTGAATCATAAGCGCTCGGATTCTCTTCCATTGTGCTGTCAAGTACGACTCGCAGCCTGTGAGGGAAACTAAACGCTATTGGCTATTTGAAAAGGGGAGGAGCCATTCAACATGTCCCACCTCAGCTCCTGTTTCAGAGGAAATCACATCAACGCATCAAACAAAGCAGCACGATCCAAGGCACTTCAGTGGGTCTTTAATATTCAACAATATTATTGATCTGCCTGCACTGACACCATTATATGAGAACTGAACCGAGCTGAACGATGACATTACAGTTTTCTCCAGAGCGGCTATATATATATATATATATATATATATATAGATATATAAATTAACTGAATTAATAACTTTTATCATTAACAGAATGCATAGCTGATATAAAAAACTGGATGACTAGTAATTTCCTACTACTAAACTCTGAAAAAACAGAGATTCTAATTATTGGACTAGAAAATTCCACACGTAATAACCTAGAATACTGTCTAACACTTGATGGCTGCTCTGTTAAGTCTTCGTCGTCGGTTAGGAACCTGGGTGTGCTCTTTGATAGCAGTCTTTCATTTGAAAGTCACGTGTCTAGTATCTGTAAAACTGCATTTTTTCATCTTAAAAATATATCTAAATTACGACATATGCTCTCATTGACAAACCCGGAACAATTAGTTCATGCTTTCATGACATCAAGGCTAGATTATTGTAATGCTCTACTGGGTGGTTGCCCTGCACGCTTAATAAATGAACTACAGCTGGTCCAAAACGCAGCAACTCGAGTTCTTACTAGAACCAGGAAATATGCCCATATTAGCCCGGTTCTGTCAACACTGCATTGGCTGCCTATTAAACATCGTATACATTTTAAAATATTGTTGATTACTTCCAAAGCACTAAATGGTTTAGCTCCGCAGTACTTGAGCGAGCTCATAACGCATTATAGTCCTTCACGTCTATTGCGATCTCAAAATTCGGGCCAGTTGATAATACCTAGAATATCAAAATCGACTGCTGGCGGAAGATCCTTTTCCTATTTAGCACCAAAACTCTGGAACAGTCTTCCTACCATTGTCCGGGAAGCAGACACACTCTGTCAGTTCAAAGCTAGATTAAAGACACATCTCTTTGACCTAGCATACACATAATACATTATAGACTTCTATAATTCAATGTTAGGCTGCATAGATTAGGTCAGCCGGAACTGGGAACACTTCCCTTAAATCCTGTTGTACTCGTTACATCATAAGAAGGATGGCTTCTACGCTAATATTAATCTCTCTGTTTATCCCGAGGTTTACCGCAGTCCGCCGGATCCAGATCTGACGAAGGACCAGCACCTGAACACGAAAACAACGCAGTCCTGAAGTGTCAACTAGTCTCTCCCTATGGAGGACCTGCGCCTAGACCCATCCCAATGCATCCTGAAGTGCCAGCCTCATCAGCCCTGTGAAGGCCTCATCGACACGACAGCCATCGGCACTGATCCTCAACAACTCGTCTCCATACCGGCGTGATGACTTCAACTTCCAACTAGATGGAAATGGATAAATAATCTAACTGTTCCAATGCAATCTGACCTGTAATGCTGCCCGAATCGTTATCATACACTGTTCGTTCGCTGGCCAGAGGAGAACTGAGTGACTGAGTCTGGGTTCTCCCAAGGTTTTTTTCTCCATTCTGTCACTGATGGAGTTTTGGTTCCTGCCACTGTCGCCTTGGCTTTTGGCTCGCTTAGTTGGGGACATTTAATATTCAACAATATTATTGATCTGCCTTACTTAAGGTGGACGATGACGCAATTTTCTTCTAGAAACAAACTTTGTTGTATTATTTTCTTGTTATCACTTGAAGCTGCTTTGATACAATCTGAATTGTAAAAAGTGCTATATAAATAAATGGGACTTGACTTGACTCTAAAATTGTCATGTGTTGTAACCATCAAGTAAAGAGTAATAGCATTTTCTTTAACAGTTGAAAACGTTAGTATTGAGTAAAAAATCAGTAAATTTATTTCAAAGTTTAAAAAAAAATGTTTTATATAAATTTATATAATATAAATAAAAATAATGTTTGGTAACAGTTCTTCTAACCCTAATTGATGGAGTGTGTTGCTTTTCATTTCTTAAACAACTAGGAAGACACATCATGGCCATATCCAGATTCATCAGGCTCAAACTGTGGAAGAATGGTTGGGAGGAGCATGAAATACAATTTTCACACAGGAATTGGCACCAGTCCAGATCTTAAACTCATTTGAAGTCTTTGGGATGTGCTGGAGGAGACTTTACAGAAATCTGGACTTTGCTTTGACAATACTGGATCTTGACCAAACATTAATGCACCTCTTAATGGAGTTAATGTTATAAATAACTACATTTTTTAAAGTTAACTCTCAAAGATTAAGTTACATTTTTATTTTGCACTACACAGACATGTTAATTACACTTTAATTCAAATATTGAATAAACTAACTTAAAAAGTATGTGAACACTAGCATGTGCTAATATAATATCAAAGAGAATTGCAGTATATAGTCTTGAAGATCTGCAGCCCATCCTCGGCCTATAACCACTGGCTCTACTCTTCAGCACAATGACAACATAACAGAAGATTAAATACTAGGGAACTAGAAATCTGCTGCGACTAAGTAAGTTCAGCTTAATATTGTCCCAAGATGAAGATGAAGGTAGACTGGATCCAATATGAAGTGATCTTAATTTACAATAAACACAGGAACAGACAGAAGGTTTAACAGAGCGTGTGTGAAACATGGGGTAAACACACACACACAACAAATGTGACGTATGAAAACTAAATGAAAGTCCATGAGAACAAAAACTAAAGATTAACAAAACTGAGTGCGTGTGACAAATACAATCAAAATTTGAGTTCACATAACTTTCTTCGATTAGGTTCAATGAACTTTCAGTAATATTCGAGTGCAATGAACTTAAATTTCATTTAATTCATTTAAACTGTTCAGTTTACAGTAGAGGTAGTTTACAGCATCATAAACTGTTTACAGTAGAGGTAGTGCATATGCAGATGGTAACAGAAATTATTTATGGATTTTTGTCACAGATTTGTCATGTATTTAAATTTTTACATACACATTTGGAATGAACCTGCAATTTAGTACAATTAAGATTGAAGTGTAATATTGAATAACATACAAGAGTTAACATTTATTTTCATGTACTTTAGTAGTCAACACATCTAAATAATACTTGAGAGTGTACTTTAAAAAATGCTTTTAAGATTTGAAGTACACTACAAGTGCACATTCAACACAATTAAGCACACTTCTTTTTCACAAGGCTATGTAATATATTTGCATCAGCATCATAAGTTCATAACTAGCATAACAGGAATACAGGTATTAAACACCTTGCAAACACACTTTTTACTTAGTGAATGCATGCACTCGGAGACCTACAGCGAATTCTGTTTGGTCAGCCATGTAAAATATGTGTCTGTATTTGAAGGCCGATTGTGTCTTGCTGTGGGTCAGTGGCTGTTAGAGATGCAGGCAGGAAGGATTAGTTCCTCACGAAACCCAACCCAACACACTCTCAAAGTGCAGAGAGCTTGCCAGGTGCAACCAAGCAGGACCAGCAGGAACCCAGCTTTCAGATCCTAAGTGGCCAATTACAAGTATCTTCCATTAAATAGGATTAACGACAGCAACAAACAGAAACCAGAACTTTCTGTGTATTCAAAGAGAAGCGCTGCCTTCAGTTCAGTTTTCATGCCTTCAAACTTGGCAATCGACTGGATTCTTACAACATAGATATTCCAGTGCTGTAATATTTGTTGTTTGCACATATCATGTGCCAGTTATTCCAGCAGGTGGAGCTGCAGATTAACCAATATTATTGCAGAAAAATGCTTAAAGTCCCCCTGTGGTGAAAATCCAGCTTTAAATGTTGTTTATGTGTCTCTGTGGTGTTTTTGATATGCTTTAAGACAAACCACGTGTAAATTCATAAGTCGACAGCATTGCTGAGCATTTTCTGCTTAAAACTGCAGTGAAACGAAGACAGTCTCAAAAACACGGTGTGAAATCGCTGGTGTTTCTGACGCCACAAACGACGTTGTAACCAATCAGATCAACGTGTGATCGTCAACCAGTGGATCTCTGAGTGAGTGAGTGAGTGAGTGAGTGAGTGAGTGAGTGAGTGAGTGAGTGGAGGCGGGGCTCATTTGCATGTTCATAGAAACCCATATACCAAATGAGGCAAGGGTGTTGAGTTACATTCAAGATATTTTAAGGCATGAAGAATAGAAAAAACTTTTATATATGTCATTTTGGTGATTAAAGATGAGTTTTAAGGGATACAATTATTGACCACAGGGGACTTTAAGATTTTTTTTTTAGCTACTAGTGCATTTAAATAATTTAGAGGATATATACAGACACATACATGTTGGGATGAGAATGAATAATGTGGTATGAAAGATACATAAAATAAAATAAAAAAGTGGGAAAAAAGGAGGAATCCGAGTCATATAGAGACCAGAAATCTTGTGCATGGACTCTTTTGATTTGGCCAGCAAGTTCTGTAAGCACCTAGCAACCACAGAGTATTCCCTAGCAACGCACAACCACGGCCTCCTTGAACTCCTGAGCAACACTGCTACAAACTACATTAGCAACCGCACAGCAACAAATCTCAAAAAATCTCAAATCTGGAATTGATTCCATTCATTGGCGAGAGATTGATAGTTAACCTACACGAGGTTGTCAACCTTAAGTTCATTATGATATTTTTTAATCTGCACCAGTCACTACAAGTTATGTAATCATATTACCTTTTTTTTCAAGTTACTAGTAAAGTATTGCATCACTTTTAAATTTACAACAAAATATCTGAGTTACTTTTTAATATAAGTACACATTTAAAACACATTCAATATTCCTCATGGTGAATACAAACAGTGGAGTGCCAACTAAATAACTAAATATGTTAATCTATGTCCTTAATCTCACTTTATCAAGCATTGTCTTTCCTACAGACCTTCGATGATGCAAGTCAACCACATAAATAAGCAAAAATGACTTTAGATAAACATCACGCTTGTGTTAAAAGGATATTCGGGACATGCTGTCATTGAACGAGCCCTGACTGTCCTGAATCCAGCTGGAGAGCAGTGCTCCTCAGACACTTCCAGGGTTGACAGACACTCGTTCTGCTTCATAACAATGAAAAAGTATTTTGTGTCTCAACACTATCTTTAGCATTTTTTTAATTTCACACTGAATAACATACAACATTTTATAACATTGTCTAAATCTTGTCTAAAAAATAAATGCTTTTTTACACGGAGATGAATATGGTGTTAAACTTTTACAGAAAGAATTGAAGCAAAAAAATAAGGAGGCCAAACTACAATATAAACGTACGGTCAAGGAAAAGTTTACAATGGGTAAATAATGGGAAGAAATCAGAAGCAACACAATATCAAGTGCCCTGATCCTGCCTGCTTTACTACTGCACTGAATCAATGTTATAATAACTATTCAGATGAGCACTGGACTCCCAGGGCATCATGACTTTCCCCCGTAATAATCGAGGAACAGACTGTGGAAAGGGTTGATTTAAAGTTGATTTAAAGTGCTCCTACTGGTATGCCAGCCATTTCTTTTAGTTTGTCAGTGCGTTTTGTGGTGTTAGGAATTGTTTTACTGCGCATTTCCGCACTAAATCAAAACGTGCGTACATGTACACCACCTCCTGAGCCGGCGTAGGATTTGAGCGTGCCGTACGCCAACGTCCATATTGATAAATCTCAAAGTCACCGTAGTTTTGGGTGTACGCTGGAAATTTGGTGTAAGCACTTTTGATAAATGAGGGCCACTGTGTTTCTGCCCCTTTTGGGGTCAGGAACGGGGGCAGAAAAGGTGGAATCCTCTCCCCTATTCTTTTTAACATGTATGTTGATGAGCTCTCTGTCTGCTTGAATTTGTGTAACACTGGGTGTATGATAGGTAACACTTTAGTGAATCATATTATGTATGTAGATGACCTTGTGGTCTTCAGTCCTAGCAGTGCTGGTCTTCAACAGCTTCTTAATGTTTGCTCTGACTATGGAACTGTTCATGACATGAAATTTAATACAGACAAGAGTGCGGTGATGATTTGCAGAACAAAGGAGGATAAATGTCAAATTTTTCCTCCTTTTAAATTGGCAGGTAATACCTTGATAGTTTTGATCAAAAATATAAGTATCTTGGGCATCTCTTTACAGACCAGTTGAAGGTTGACCTTGACGTTTATAGGCAATGCCGCTCTATATGCTCAGACGAATAGTTTGGCTCGCAAGTTTGGTGGGTGCACAGATAGAGTGAAAGTTGCTTTGTTCAGAGCTTACTGCACTCCTCTCCACAATGCCCACTTGTGGTCTAGTTTCAGCAAAGCTAGCTTGCATAAACTTCAGGTAGCTTACAATGATGCACTGAGAATTCTGCTGAGAAGACCACGCTGGTGTAGTGCCAGTCAGATGTCTGTGGCTGCAGGTGTTAATACTCTGCAAGCCACATTGAGAAATGTTATATACAAATGTATATGTCGGCTGAATAACTCAGATAATTCAATTAAATTCAATTCAAACTTATTTGTATAGCGCTTTTCACAATGTATATTATTTCAAAGCAGCTTTACAGAAAGTGCATATCAGAAATGTACATGGAAAAAATACATGTAGTTAATCATGTGTTCATTTAGGGCATAACATATCGCCGGCGTCGAATCGTCTCTTCACAGGCGTTTAGTCGTCTCTTCACAGGCGTCGAGTCGTCTCTTCACAGGCGTTTAGTCGTCTCTTCACAGGCGTTTAGTCGTCTCTTCACAGGCGTCGAGTCGTCTCTTCACAGGCGTCGAGTCGTCTCTTCACAGGCGTCTAGTCGTCTCTTCACAGGCGTCGACTCGTCTCTTCACAGGCGTCGAGTCGTCTCTTCACAGGCGTCGAGTCGTCTCTTCACAGGCGTCTAGTCGTCTCTTCACAGGCGTCGACTCGTCTCTTCACAGGCGTCTAGTCGTCTCTTCACAGGCGTCGACTCGTCTCTTCACAGGCGTCTAGTCGTCTCTTCACAGGCGTCTAGTCGTCTCTTCACAGGCGTTTAGTCGTCTCTTCACAGGCGTCGACTCGTCTCTTCACAGGCGTCTAGTCGTCTCTTCACAGGCGTCGAGTCGTCTCTTCACAGGCGTTTAGTCGTCTCTTCACAGGCTTTTAGTCGTCTCTTCACAGGCGTCGAGTCGTCTCTTCACAGGCGTATAGTCGTCTCTTCACAGGCGTCGAGTCGTCTCTTCACAGGCGTTTAGTCGTCTCTTCACAGGCGTCGAGTCGTCTCTTCACAGGCGTCGAGTCGTCTCTTCACAGGCGTCGAGTCGTCTCTTCACAGGTGTCTAGTCGTCTCTTCACAGGCGTCGACTCGTCTCTTCACAGGCGTCGACTCGTCTCTTCACAGGCGTCGAGTCGTCTCTTCACAGGCGTCTAGTCGTCTCTTCACAGGCGTCGACTCGTCTCTTCACAGGCGTCGAGTCGTCTCTTCACAGGCGTCGAGTCGTCTCTTCACAGGCGTTTAGTCGTCTCTTCACAGGCTTTTAGTCATCTCTTCACAGGCTTTTAGTCATCTCTTCACAGGTGTTGAGTCGTCTCTTCACAGGCGTTTAGTCGTCTCTTCACAGGCGTCGAGTCGTCTCTTCACAGGCGCCGAGTCGTCTCTTCACAGGCGTCGAGTCGTCTCTTCACAGGCGTTTAGTCGTCTCTTCACAGGCGTTTAGTCGTCTCTTCACAGGCGTGTAGTCGTCTCTTCACAGGCGTCGAGTCGTCTCTTCACAGGCGTCGAGTCGTCTCTTCACAGGCGTTTAGTCGTCTCTTCACAGGCGTCGAGTCGTCTCTTCACAGGCGTCGAGTCGTCTCTTCACAGGCGTCTAGTCGTCTCTTCACAGGCGTCGAGTCGTCTCTTCACAGGCGTCGAGTCGTCTCTTCACAGGCGTCGAGTCGTCTCTTCACAGGCGTCGAGTCGTCTCTTCACAGGCGTCGACTCGTCTCTTCACAGGCGTCGAGTCGTCTCTTCACAGGCGTCGAGTCGTCTCTTCACAGGAGTTTAGTCGTCTCTTCACAGGCGTTTAGTCGTCTCTTCACAGGCGTGTAGTCGTCTCTTCACAGGCGTCGAGTCGTCTCTTCACAGGTGTCGAGTCGTCTCTTCACAGGCGTTTAGTCGTCTCTTCACAGGCGTCGAGTCGTCTCTTCACAGGCGTCGAGTCGTCTCTTCACAGGCGTTTAGTCGTCTGAATTGAAATGTACAAATTAAATGAATTGCAGAAAATAACAGTGTAACAGATAATAATTTCTGTGAACATTTGATACCACAGTGTTTTAACATATATATGTATATACATACACACACTACTGAGGGTCACTGTGGTGGACATAAGGGAATCACACTGAGGTCACACACATACACACACACACACACACATTCACCTACTGTCTCTCAGGCTGTGGCACACACACACGTATCGGGCAGCCAGTGCTGCGGTCTGTCCCTCTCCTTGTAAGATCTTTGTCTTTTCTTCTTCAGTCATGGCTGTAAAGTTCTGTATTAGGTTATGAAGTTTACTGAAGGAGAGGTCTCTAATCGAGCTGTATCTGTGACAATGGAGGAGGAAGTGTGTCTCTGTCTCGATCTCTCCTGTCCTACACTGAACACACACCCTTTGCTCTCGGGGAAATAGCTCTTTCTGTGTCTGCCGGTCTCGATGGCTAGACTGTGTTCACTCAGCCTGTACTTGCTCAGGATCACACACACACACACACACACACACACACACTAACACACACTCAGCCTGTACTTGCTCAGGATCCGTCTCTGCTTTGTGTCTCTCACACTCTGGAGATATCCCTCCATTTCATAATTTGATTTCGATTTCGATAGAATTGTAGTTTACTTTGTGTTTTGGTTTCCTGATCCCAATGCTCCAGATATGTATTTTTAGACTGTTTGGTAATTTGGTTTATTCTGATGTGTGTGTGAGGAGCAGTGCTGGTCTGAGACTGGTTAGTGTTAGTAGGGTTAGTCGGGTTAGTTAGTCTCAGGACCAGCTGACTGAGGAGACTCTTTTCGGGGTTCAGTTCTTGGGTTTGTAATGCTTTAAAATGTAGCGATTCTGTGGGACTAGATTTTAGATGCATCCAGAATTTGAGGGATCTTTTTTGCATATTGATAATCAATGGGAATCGGCCTAATTCTGCCCTACATGCATTATTGGGTGTTTTCCTTTGTAGTTTTAGTATCATTTTGCAGAATTCTGTGTGTAGGGCTTCTGTTGGATGTCTGTCATCTAGTGTAGCTCTGATCACTGAGTGGACCCCACACCTCACTTCCATACAGCGCAATGGGCTGAATCACACTATCAAAGATTTTACACCAGATTGGAATCGGTAATTCAGTGTTTTGGAATTTCTTCTTAATGGCGTATAGAGCTCTGCGAGCTTTATCTTTAAGAGCATTTACTGCCATACTGAAACTCCCCGATGCAGTGATGACCAGGCCGAGGTAAGTGTACTGCATCGTGTGCTCGAGGCCGGTGCTGCCTAGACTGAACTGGTATCTGTGTTCCTGACATCTGGGCTTCTTCTGAAAGACCATAATGTTGGTCTTTGTGAGGTTGACTGCCAGGGCCCAGTTCTGGCAGTAGTTGTGCAGCAGGTCCAGGTGCTGCTGTAGTCCCTGTGCAGTGGGTGACAGCAGCACCAGGTCGTCTGCGTACAGCAAGAGCTTGATGCTCCTGTCCTGTAGAGTGAGGCCAGGGCCTGTAGACTGCTCCAGCTGCACCGCTAGTTCATTACTGTAGATGTTGAACAGCGTTGGACTCAGGCTACAGCCTTGCCGCACTCCTCTTTTCTGGGGGAAGAATTTTTATGTTTGTTGCCAATTCGTATTGCACATTTGTTGTTCGAATACATTGATTTTATAATGTCATAGACTTTACCCCCTACACCACTTTGTAAAAGTTTGTAATATAATCCGTTGTGCCAAATAGAATCAAATGCTTTTTTGAAGTCGACAAAGCATGCAAATATTTTTCCGTTTTTGGTCCGTTTTACGTGTTTATTGATTAGGGTGTGTAGGGTGTAAATGTGGTCAGTAGTTCTGTGGTTTGGAACGAAGCCAATCTGACTCGGGCTCAGGACATTGTGTTCGTTAAGGAAGCTTACAATTCTATTGTTTAAAATACTGCTAAATAACTTCCCCAGATTACTGCTCACACAAATGCCTCTGAAATTATTAGGGTCCAATTTATTTCCAC
The DNA here is from genome assembly GCA_030578275.1 of Meda fulgida. Taxonomy (NCBI): domain Eukaryota; kingdom Metazoa; phylum Chordata; class Actinopteri; order Cypriniformes; family Leuciscidae; genus Meda; species Meda fulgida. Next base: position 20,571,634 of record CM060637.1, read on the forward strand.
TCTTGTGAATTGGGGTAATAAGTCCTTGGCTCCAGATGTCAGGAAAACAGCCTGAACGGAGTATGATGTTGAACAGTTTGAGCAGCGCCGCCTGCAGCTCCGGTGTGCTGTGTTTCAGCATCTCTCCCAGAATGCTGTCAGGACCACAAGATTTATTTCCTTTTTGGCTTTTGAGTTTGTTTGCCAATTCTTCATGTGTAATTGGGAAGTCAAGTGGATTTTGATTATTTTTAATCGTCTCTTCATAAGTTTGTAGATTTTGCTTGATCAGATTATAATTGTCATTGAGTTGTTTTGATGGGATTTCTTTGTATATGTTTTCAAAATGATTTGTCCATATTTCTCCATCTTGTATTGGTAGGTGGTTGTTTTTAATCATGTGGTTTAGCGGTGCTCAGATTATTCCACATATCCCAGAACTGATTCTGATTTATTGAGTGTTCTGATTCTTGTATACTTTTGGTCAGATGGTGTTGCTTCTTCACTCTAATTGTGTCTTTATATATTTTTAGTTTTGAAAAGTATTCAGTTCTTAAGTCAGTGTTGTTTGGTTCTTTATGTTTCAGATTTGATCATTTTCTAAGTTGTTTTCTCAATGTTTTGCAGTCTGAGTCAAACCATTTTTCGTCTTTTGGAGAATTTTTTGTGTATTTTTTGCCTTTCTTTTTCAATTCACTTTTCTGTGCTGCTTTATTAAATATGTTATTGATTTCATTTGTAGCCGAATTAACACCATCTCTAGTTGTTTCGAATATCTTAGTAATAAATGTATTTATTTGATTTTTTAGTTCTTCAGAACTGAGGGCTCTGCGCTGTCCGGAGCCCATCTGTATCTCTGCTGGACCTGATACATTCGGCAGGTTTCCAGTCTGTTTTGTTCTGGTATGTGATGTGTTTTGACATAAATGTTAGTTTGGTTATGGTGGGAAAGCGGAGTTTGCTGTTTGACAGTGAATGCATTGAAGGAGGATGGGTCCATGTCAGTGATGGCGTAGTCTACTACACTAGCTCCAAGACCTGAACAACACGTGAACCTCCCTAAAGAGTCCCCTCGGATCCTGCCGTTCAGTATGTACAGGCCTGAGGCTCGGCAGAGCTGCACCAGCTCTCTACCAGTTTTATTTACTGTCTGGTCTAGGTTGTTTCTTGGTGGGAGTTTTCCTGTGATACTCGGGGGGCTTTGGCCAAAGACATATTCATTACCCTTTGGATCTATGTCATCAGGTTCAGATCCAGTTCTTGCGTTGAAGTCTCCACACAGCAGCACGTTTCCCTGGGCCTGGAAATGGCTGATTTCTGTGTGGATGTTGTTGAGGTATTCCTCCTCATGGTAAGGGGATTCTGCAGGGGGAATGTAGATGGCACAGAGATATGTTTCTCTAGTAGAAATGCCAGTTTGGTTTCTTTTTAAGCAGCAATGAAATTTTCCAACTGAGATAGTTGAAATGTGTTTGGCCAGATCCTCCCTGTACCACACCAGAACTCCTCCCGAGTCTCGTCCACGGTGGACTGTACTTATTTTGACTGAGGGGACAATCACTTCGTAGTAGCCTGAGGGACAGTAGGTAAGCGCATCATTTCGACACCAGGTTTCAGTGAGGATTATGATGTCAACATCTTCTATATGTTTTAGAACCAAACGTTGAAGAGTGAAGACCCTGAATATTCCAGCAACTTATTTGAAATGAACGCATTCGTATTCTAAAAGATAAACCTATTTGGTGAGACAGAGAGAAGATAATTTGAAGTAGGTTACCTGTGAAAATATACACGGCAAACAATTTACATTAGTGCAAAATTATATATACAGTATATATATATATATATATATATATATATACACACATACAAACATACATACATGCGCACAAATATACATACACACACATGTCTATCTATCTATCTATCTATCTATCTATCTATCTATCTATCAATCTATCTATCTATCTATCTATCTATCTATCTATCTATCTATCTGTGTCTGTCAGTCTATCTATCTATCAATCTATCTATCTATCTATCTATCTATCTATCTGTGTCTGTCAGTCTATCTATCTATCTATCATCTATCTATCTATCTATCTATCTATCTATCTATCTATCTATCTATCTATCTATCTATCTATCTATCTATCTGTGTCTGTCAGTCTATCTATCTGTCTATCTGTCTATCTGTCTATCTGTCTGTCTGTCTGTCTGTCTGTCTGTCTGTCTGTCTGTCTGTCTGTCTGTCTGTCTGTCTGTCTATCTATCTATCTATCTATATATGTAAGGATCCTTTAACGGGACCAGAGTTTCCGCCAGAAAAAATGGTGCCGGTCAGAGTGACCGGCAGAGGTTTCGTTTTATGGACATTTTGATGATATGCCGGTCAAATATATCGCATCTTAATTAGTCAAGTTGAGGAAAACTGGAGGCAGTCTATGTAACTTAACAAAATGACATAATCAGGCCGTATAGAATGCAACATGTTATTATTAGCTTAACTTTCAAATAGACGGAAAAAACCATGAACATGAACCATGAACGTCCGATTCAATCAACGCCAATTGTTTTTTACTGTGGTTTCACACACATTCACTTTTTGAAACATTGAGGCACGGATTTACCTAATACATATAAATAAAACATCTCCAGTTAACTAGCAGATCATTATTTTAGCCTGTTATTAAATAAGAGATCTAGCGCTAAAATCTTTTGTTTTTGAGATCAAGCTGAGTGCTCGTGTCCGCTGCTATCAGTTGCATGGACGACGCGCTGCGCGAGTTGCGCGATCTTCACTAGGACACGTTCCAATCTATCGCCGTTGTGGAGACTCTATTAATTCCGGTGAAATCACAAAATAAAATTCCTGATTCACTATCGTCTGGCCTCTGAAAAAAGCTTTTAAAGCTAGTCTGCCTGGGCCTGGCCATATTTGAAACGTCTCACTCAATCGTTCGTTGTTTAGCTCTATATTGCAGCCATTTTAGTCGTGCGCTTTATTTGAAATGCAGCATGCGATGTTGTTTCATAACTTTCAAACAATAGAGCCTATTCCTTTATAACATAGCAAAAGATCGGTGTATTTTTGCTTTACCCGTTTTAGGCTTATTCTCAAATTCAGATTGTGTTAGGGGGACAGGATTATTAGGCAATTTTAATCGGACAATTTGACCGGAGAGATTTAATTTTGTCGGACATTTAATTTTTTTACCGGCCAATGTCCGGTAATTACCGGACAATGGAAACCCTGAACGGGACTGCTATTTTCCTCCTGGTCGGCAGGTGGCGCTTCTCACCTGACACCTGCTGAACACTACTTCTCATTATGCCTAATCTATCACACCTGTGTCTTGCCCTATTTAAGTGTGTTTGTGCCATGCTTTATTGTTCAGTCTTGAGCCTATGTTACCAGTTGCAAGCCAGCCTGTTAATGTTTAAGTTTATATCGTTGGACCCTTTTGTCTGTTTTTTATTTTTTTTATACTGTTTCTTGGTAGCCCGGCTTCCTTTGTTTTGTTGTACTTTTTATCAGTAATGTTTGTCTTTCATTGAAGATCTACGACTCCTTGCTTTTTGACCACCTCTGCTCTTGGATTAATCCATTTGGGAGTTAGCCCAATCTGTTAATTCAGTGTCTTAGAACACAAGAGACCCGGGTTCTATTCCTACCTTGAACAGCCTCGTTACTATCTATCTATCTATGTCTATCTATATTTATCTGTCTGTCTGTCTGTCTGTATATCTGTGTCTGTCTATCTGAAAAATCTAATCTTTTTTTAATCAAAAAATTTGCATATTGTGATAGTTAATTATTTTCCATAATGTAATGATACAAATTAAACTTTCATATATTTTAGATTCATTGCACACCAACTGAAATATTTCAGGTGTTTTATTATTTTAATACTGATGATTTTGGCATACAGCTCATGAAAACCCCAAATTTTTGTCTCAAAAAATGTGCATATCATGAAAAGGTTCTCTAAACGAGCTATTAACCTAATCATCTGAATCAACTAATTAACTCTAAACACCTGCAAAAGATTCCTGAGGTTTTTAAAAAAACCCAGCCTGTTCTCAAAACTGCAATCATCTGTCTGTCTGTCTGTCTGTCTGTCTGTCTGAATATAAATTGCATCAAAGCAGCTTCACAGTATCAATCAAATAACAGAATGTTTGTTTCTTAGTGGAAAAAACATCCACGTTTGGTAGGGCTGATCAATGGTATTAATGCTTGGTTAATTAATTTGAATATCCCCAACTGAGCAAGCCAAAGGCAACAGTGGCAAGGAACCGAAAAACTCCATCAAGTGACCTACTGGTGTCCTAAAACTCCATCAGGTGACCCACTGGTGTCCTAAAACTCCATCAAGTGACCTACTGGTGTCCTAAAACTCCATCAGGTGACCTACTGGTGTCCTAAAACTCCATCAAGTGACCTACTGGTGTCCTAAAACTCCATCAGGTGACCCACTGGTGTCCTAAAACTCCATCAGGTGACCCACTGGTGTCCTAAAACTCCATCAGGTGACCTACTGGTGTCCTAAAACTCCATCAGGTGACCTACTGGTGTCCTAAAACTCCATCAGGTGACTTAATGGAGAGAAAAAAAACCTTGGGAGAACCCAGGCTCAGTCGGGGGCCAGTTCTCCTCTGGCGTTTATGAACTAGAGGCCGGATTTACAGTAACTAATTTGATACAGAATTTTGTTTTATTTTATCTCTTCGGGGTGGGTACGCGAACCGGAATCACAACGTTTTATCTGTAGAGTGGGAGAGGGATCCTCCATAGGGAGAGGCTAGTTGGTACTTCAGCACTGCGTTGTCATCGGGTCCAGGCGAAGCTCCTAGTCAGATCTGGATCCGGCCTGGATCCGGCAGGCTGCGGGAAAACCTCGGGATAAACAAAGACACTAAAATTAGCGTAGATGCCATTCTTCTTGTGATATAACGAGTACATCAGGATTTAAGGGAAGTGTTCCCAGTTCCGGCTGACCTAATCTATGCAGCCTAACATTGAATTATAGAAGTCTATAATATATTATATGTGTATGCTAGGTCAAAGAAATGTGTTTTTAGTCTAGCTTTGAACTGACAGAGTGTGTCTGCTTCCCGGACAATGGTAGGAAGACTGTTCCAGAGTTTTGGTGCTAAATAGGAAAAGGATCTACCGCCAGCAGTCGATTTTGATATTCTAGGTATTATCAACTGGCCCGAATTTTGAGATCGCAATAGACGTGAAGGACTATAATGCGTTAAGAGCTCGCTCAAGTACTGTGGAGCTAAACCATTTAGTGCTTTGTAAGTAATCAACAATATTTTAAAATGTATACGAAGTTTAATAAGCAGCCAATGCAGTGTTGACAGAACCGGGCTAATATGGTCATATTTCCTGGTTCTAGTAAGAACTCGAGCTGCAGCGTTCATTTGAATATCCCCTATAGCTGTGGTTTATTTATTAAGCGTGCAGGGCAACCACCCAGTAGAGCATTACAATAATCTAGTCTTGATGTCATGAAAGCATGAACTAATTGTTCCGCACATGTTAATGAGAGCATATGTCGTAATTTAGATTTATTTTTAAGATGGAAAAATGCGGTTTTACAGATACTAGACACGTGACTTTCAAATGAAAGATTGCTATCAAAGAGCACACCCAGGTTCCTAACCGAAGACGAAGACTTAACAGAGCAGCCATCAAGTGTTAGACAGTATTCTAGGTTATTACATGTGGAAGTTTTTTGTCCAATAATTAGAATCTCTGTTTTTTCAGAGTTTAGTAGTAGGAAATTACTAGTCATCCAATTTTTTATGTCAGCTATGCATTCCGTTAATTTTGTGAATTGGTAAGTTTCGTTAGGTTTTGAAGAAATATAGAGCTGAGTATCATCGGCATAACAGTGAAAGCAAATTCCATGTTTCCTAATGATATGTCCTAATGGTAGCATGTACAGAGTGAACAGCAGCGGTCCTAGTACTGAGCCTTGTGGTCCGCCATACTGAACTTGTGATCGATAAGAGATCTCTTCATTTACTGCTACAAACTGATATCTGTCTGTCTGTCTGTCTGTCTTTGTCTGTTTGCCCAGAAATCAACTGAATAGGCAAAGCTATTAATGCACAAAACTGAACATTCATAATCATCGTTTTATTTATCCAATATATTCGGCAGTGATATGACAGCAGATCCTCTGCCAGCTGTGGTGTTCTTGAAATAATCCCGAGACTCTCACTGCTGACAGTGTAGCGCAGTGCTCTCTGTCAGATTAATGCTGTACACAGGCTTCAGTGCACCTTGCCCCACTGCCATAATCTCTGCATCTGTTCCCCATAATGCCTCTGAGTCACAGGATCAGGACAGAAGCATTCTTTTGGGAAAAACAAAATAACCATTTCTAGGACTCCTTAGTTCAACATCTGAAGTAATAAATATTAGATAATAACAAGGAATAAAGGCTCCTCTTTTTCTGCTGTTTACACTGTTAGTTAAATTTGTGAGAAATTATTAAATTATTTGAATAATCGAACATCCATCGTTATAACTTTTATTAAAGCTACAATTTTTTTTTCCCCGCTAACCTCTTACAGTAACAAAGGCGTAGGTTGATGATGCATTGCGGAATTATGGAACTTGTTGTCATGCTGATGGATCTAATAATATTTATGGATGAGTGAATAAATTGATGTTTATACCATGACTGTTGTATGAAGCAGGACGCGATTGCTATTGAGAGACAGATATAAAGGAATAAGAATATTTCATTCTACCGAGCTAGCCTACCCGCAAGTGCTGAATTACTAGTTACTCGCACTGGTCAGTTTATTAGACGAATGAAGCTTGTGAGGGAACGCAACGCTGTTTCACTTGGTCTACACTATCACACTAAACTGCATTTGAGTGTGTTAAAAGTTATAATGTTATTCTATGTGTTCGTTTGTTGGCTGTGTGAGACTAGCAGTAAGCTAGATCAACATTAGAATAACATACTGATCATATTATAACATTTCATCATGTTGAGCTATATAACATCGATTCGTTTTTTTGTACATTTGCTCACCTGTCTAATAAAATATCTCTGTCGAGTCGAAGTTAGTCACGGACGTGGAACTCTCGGCATCTAGAAAATGCCACGCTGATACTGATATTTAGTTCTCCTTTTGTCCCAAAGTCTGCTTGCCATGGTCCATAATGTTTGAACGAAACAACAACAGTGTGAGGTTATTATGTCGGATACTACGTCATTGACAGGCGACAAGAGAACATGGACGAGCCATTAAAATTGTAATTTCTCTGAAATAAAAAATCTTTGGGAACTTTTGGGATATTGTAAGTAATAACCCTGCAGAAAATATATCACACTGTGCAAGTAATTTTTGGATACTGTATTACTTTTTTATCTGCTTTTTCAGTGATAAGGATGTGAGAAATTGACCAATAATACCAGTTGTTTCATAATATTCTATTCACCACCTTATTTTAAAGTCAGCATGAAACAGAAGCTACACTTGTTTTTTTTGTAGGGCGGGGCTTGATTTTACTGGTTGTAGTTTGCTATTGGCTGATCTCATGTGAGTGACAGTTTGCCCCGCCCTTGCACAAGTGAAAACCGCATCAGAGAAGAGATGTTGCTGCAATAGGGAGGGGAAGTTATTCTCATTCAAGATTATTATGAGGAACATGAATAAAAAACAAAAACAATGATGTGCACAGATTAATCATTTATAAGAAACACTGGCTACATAAACACAAACAGTTGTCCATTTTGATTTCATGGTGACTTTAAGGCTATCAATAATGGAATATGTCACTAAAGTTACATAAACACTAAAATGACATGAAAATGACATCATAATATCAGCTTTATTCTATATCAAACCAAACCTGAATGAAATATTCTTACCCTCCTTCTGGCACTACAAGGAAAAAAAGAAACTCATAGGGTGTGGAACAACATGGGGGAGTAAATAAAGACATAACGTTCATTTTTGGCATAGCTATTCCTTTAAAGTAAAGATTATGTGGTGTCAGTGTCAGGAATATCAATGTGTATATTTAGTCTACATTCTTTGTAGGATATCACTGAAAAACACTCAGGCCAGTGTTTACATTTAAATCAGTAGAAGGAGGAATTCCTGTAGCACGTGTGACATAACTTTCGGCCGTTGATGATATACTCATGCGGTGGTGGTGACGTCACTTCCGGGATGTTGTCAGTCAGAAGTCATCTCCGTCTATCGCAGTCGGTGTGTGTTTGTGTTCGTGTTTCCACTTCACCGCACTGGGTTCGAGTGGCATAATGGGCTGGGATCTGTGTGTTCGGGGTGCACACTCGTTTTGACGGTAATGCAGAGAGGAAGACTCGTCCGGGGAAGCAGTTTTATTGATGTTGCGGGGAATTGTGTCGGTGAAGCGGGCTAGCTCACTGCGCTAGCTCCAGACAGGATGATTCGCTGGATCCGACAACAGCTGGTACGGTTCTTTTAAACTAGTTTATTATTACACAATCTCAATTCTTTGGTGTTGCTTCGTTTTATCAGTGCGTTAGCTCTAGGCTAGTGTGCAATGTCTAGCTAATTAAACCTAAATTAAACATCTCATAACTAATTAAATTACGTTTAATTAGACAGACTTTCGGTTTGCTTAAATGAAACGATGTAACGTTATATGTTGTAAGATGTCATCGGTTTTTATTCTGAAGCAAATGGTCAGATATGTCGTTATTTTATGAGGGCATGAAGAAAGAGTTAATGTAATGGTTTTGTTTTTAAATGGCTTTGGAGGGAAGCGCGAGGGGTTTGCAGCAGAGCTCGCGCGCAGCCCCTCGTGATTGCGGCTGGTTTATTTGTTTGTTTTGTCTGTTTATGCTTTGATTCAGTTGATGACGGTTGTATTTCATAAATACAGACTTTTTTCTGCAACATATGTCACAAGTGATGTTTCTCATACGCTTTAATAATATTTCTAAAAGTTTGAACTTGATTTGTTGACTGCAATCTGTCGAGATCGACTTGACTGTACGTGCTTTGTTGTACAAACCAAAAATTACAAAATGCTTTAGATATCTGAAATATGCGAGCAGAATATCCCTGTAGTGAATTCCTCTTTTCATGTCTTTTGATCTATTTGTAATCTGTAGCAAAACTATTGTTCCTTCCAAAAAATGTGTTCGTTTGAAAAACACAAACATTTTCTTGCTAATGTGTTCCTTCCAAAAACATTTGTTTGTTTGTTTGTTTGTTTGAAAAAAAATCACGTTTTCTCGGAAAACTTGCTTCTCTAGTCTAGAGAAATCAAAAGCACTGAAATGTTTTTTGCCTCCCACCTCATATTATTTCCCTTTCAAATGTTTTGCCAGCGAACAAACAGACTATGACTTGGATATATTGTAAGTAAACCCCTGATTAATCATAATATCTGGTTTGTGTAAGGAAGTGTTGTTTCAGCGGTGGGTGTTGTTCTCTGCTACCCTGTGCCTGCTAACTTGCTTTTGACTGTATGTTTAGTGGAGATGGAAACCGTTGGTGGTACAGAACCACATCTGTGTTTTTCTCATGATTCAGGGGCTTTTCTTGTCTGTAAATGGGATTGTATTGAGTATTTGGTATATGTTTAAGTGATGAAGCGTTCCTGTGAAAATGAAATGGATGCCTGTTCAGAGATTTCTGAGCTTCCCTCGTTCGACGGCACTGAAGTGACACACTGCCCAGTGTTTATTGTCATGTTAATGTCGAATATGAGCATCCAGTGAGTAGGTGTTTTTTTTTAAGTCTGTTCATATTATAGTCAAGTGGTCACATTTCGGTAACACACCTTGTGGATTCAGTTCCTTTCTTTTTTACACACATTATTGTGTATATCCTAAAAACACCTCTGGAGCACGAATGCATCCGTGTCACCCTTAAAGAGATAGTGCACCCCAAAAATAAAATGTCTGCCATTATCTACTCACCCTCATGTTGTTTCAAACCCATAACAAATGAAGATATTTTACACACTTTTACGCCACAATGAGTTGTTTTCGCAGTTTATTGGGCTTTAATAACTCTTTTTTTTATGTCAAGCAAGTCACACGTAACTGAAGTCACGACAGCATTCAGCGTCATTATCAAAAATAGCGATGCCCATAACACCGGGAAGTTGTATCACAGTTAACAGTGTGCTATTAAATAAACGAGTCCAATCAAGGCAGACTTCACCCATCAGATATTTTAGGGCATTTTTACACTGGCAGTGTAGTTCGGAACGGCACGGTTCGCATGAAAAATCTGCATATTTATGATATTTAACCTTTATAAAGGGCATTGATGATAATGCCTATTTTTTTCTGGACAAGCAAATATTTAACTCGGACATTTGAATGACCGTTTTACTTGCCCGAAGGACAAGCGCATGAAAAGGCTCAGTGTCAAGCCCTGGTCATATAGCGTAGTGCTATTGTGAAATCACAGAGTCCATGATTCAAGAAACAAGTATATATGCGCTGCGGGTTTCAGAGTGAAACGCAACACTTCATTGAAATGCATGCAGGTTACGTGTTTTAACAGTTTATTTGAACAGTTTTATATATAAAACCATGCTTTTGATACTTTTTTGAACCAATTATTATTGCCTCATTGTTATTATGAATTTGAAATAATTTTACAGGCTATTGTTCACTTCATGTCTTTTTATTACCACAAACTCCTCGATTACTAAAATAACAGCTAATGACAGCCCTACTTTCAGATTATTACTGTTACTTTTTTCTTATTAGATTGACTAAATGCAGTGTTGGTGAGCAGAAGAGACCTCTCGAAACATCAGCAACTCTTACCAACCCACACTTTTGAGCATTAGTGTGCGTCAGTATGATGATTACAGCAGATGCATGTCATTTTTTGGTCAAGTCTTTTGCTTGATGGGTGTGTTCAGGTGCTTGATTCTGTCTATTATCATGTACGATTGGTTCATATCTAAAGACCAGGATGGCCTTTAAACAAGTCAGTAACACCCACTGACCTCAAACAACATCCTAGCATCGTTGTGAGTTTTGCAACCTCGGATTTTCTTCAGAATTGGGCTAAAATCTAGCTTGTATGTAATTGAGTGGATCCGTTTATGCAGAGCTTTACTGAATTGCCTGTAAAGTGATCTCCTCTCTCGGCAGTTTACTACTCCTCCTTCCTTCCACCCTAATTTACACAAAGCTGCTAATGTCTCTTCATGTTCGTGTGAGTCATGGGAAGTGTGTGAGTCAGGGCAGAGCGCTAAAGCTAATGTGATCTGTGTGCTTTTCTGGTGCCGACGTCATCTTACACAAGCTCATCTGCGGCCATACCAGCTGTTTCCAGCGCACAGGCACATCCGAACTCAATACACGGTAAAAACATCATATAGCCTAGTGTTTTAATAATATGTTGGGACCCAGGAAGAGACTTTTGTCTGTAGTGGACATTATATTTGAGTGTATTCCTCTGACAGCATGCACGTCACAGTTGTATTCTGTGTGTCCTGTGAAGAGCAGATCCAGGGCTTTACAGAGACACCAGATGTGTGGAACTTCTCCTTGGTCTTTAGAAATGTCTGACATTAATTTGGTGATCAAATAGCACTCTTATGGAAATATGAGAATAGATATTGTAATTATAATTTAAATCAAACTACGTTTCAAATTGTATTTCATCAACCAATATCTCAGGAAAACATTATGGGCTTTCAAATCAAAAAATGACTTTCTGTTACAGAACAGGCATTGGTCGCATACATGTCCACTGTAGAGGACACCAGGACTTACAGCATGTTTATCAGGCATTCTGGGACACACAAGTGAATATGTAAATAAATTATACATCAATATTCCTATGAAATATTAGGTATTATTATTAAAATGTTGCTAATTATCCAATTCTTGCACTTCTTTTTTCAGTACATGTTGCTCCAAGAACACATTAATGTGTAAATTAGATAGTGTATAGATATATTGAATTGAATGTGAATATTAATTTATACCCATTTTACCCATATTGCATAAAGTAAAATGGTGTATCAATTAATTCCGTTATATTTTTCATAACATAGTTGAGAATCATCTATACAAATTTTGGTTTAAAAAAAATCCTGAAACCCCAAAATGTACTGGTGATTGAAAAAAACCCCCATTGTTTTTGCCTACACATATAATTTTATGTCATTTAATTGGTTTAACAACTGAGTCCTGGTGTCCACTACAGAGGACATAGCATAACATATGAATAAAATATAATTTTTCAAAAATATTTTTTTACCATTTGTTTCTTATGCTCTAAACAATGTGATGACATGAAGAAAAGAACTAAACTAAAAAAAAGTGTTGTTGATGTGTAATATGTTAACTATGTTAATGTGTAATAATGTGATCATTATTCCATTGAATGCATTTTATGTAAACAATGGTTTCCAGAAGTCAAATACAATTCATTTCCTCAATCTAGATTTTTAATGATAACTTCTAAACCTTTAAAGACAGGCTTACTGTGGACTATCAGTATGCTTCTGTTGAAGCCATCAGCTCACACTATTGTGAGAAAGTTTGCAAAGCAGTTTCATACACGATAACTGCTGTTTCTTGAATGTTGCGGTGTGATTTTGTCCAGCGTGTCATGCGCAAGATGCTGTAAAATACACGAGCGCAACCATTAAAGACGTCCTCCTAGTGCTTATTTACAGAAAACTATGGCACATTCTGACCCAGGCCAACAACAATATAATACAGGCATTTGCATCATATATCATTTATGCAGAGATATGGTGCCCACATATCTTCAATAAAGCCAGCTTCCAAAAAAAAAAGATACAGAAAAGTATGTGTGTAGGGAAATATTGGGTCAAAATCGTGATTAAAATGCAAGTCATGATAGTGTTTTTTTGTCCATAACGCACAGGCCTAGTGTGAAGATTGAAAACTGAATTTTCAATCGTTTTTTGTGTTTTTTGCAAGTTGGCCAGATGTTTCACAGAAAACAGTCAGCTGTGGACGGGTCACTCCAGGATGAGTCTGCGATGGCCCTCCTCATCTCATTAGCTGACTCAATGAGTGTTTAATTAAAGGTGCTTTACTGGAGAGGCAGACTCATTCTTCACAATGGAAGTCACAGACGGTTACGTGATGCGCAGAGAGGAACGCCCTCTCGAACTGTCTCTTAGTAACTGGGCAATAAGAGACAATATAGACCGTGAACTGAAGCCGTCACAGCCGTGCGTTAGATTTATTTGTTTTACACGCTTTTCTGTGTAAGGATCGGTTCGGAGAAGAGATGTGGCATCACTTGTTCTCCAATTAATTTGATATGCTTAATTAGCCGCCTTGTTGTGCTCATTTATTACAGCCTGTGTTTCATTATCTCTATAATGTGGATTATTAGCGCATGAGGAAAAAAACACACATAATTAACACCCATAAAAGTACAGTCACAGGTCACAGAAACTGTTTTAGTTTTGTGCATTACGGACCGGGTCCAATTATTGAAGTGTAACAAAATATGACCCATACTTTTTTGCCTAAAGGTGAAGACCCAACTCTATGCATGTTTTGTAAGATTCCCCTAACTGTTAAACATATGTTATTAGATTGTCCTGGACTTAATACAAGTAGAATGCTTTTTTTATGAAGTTACTTCACTTAAGGACTTATTTAGTAAGATTGTGCCTGAAAAGGTTTTGGATTTTTTTTTTTTTTTTAATCATATGTTAATTTAAAAAATCTTGTATAATATGACTTGCTGTTTTTGTTTGATTTGTTCTTATTGTATTTATATGATATTTGTATTTTTGTAATTTATTTTTTGCGATGAAAATAGCCTTGGATGCTGACATGGCACTAAATAAAACAATCTGAATCTGGTCGCAGGAAAAACGGTCCAATGAATCGCACGGTTTGTAATGCGTACCGAACGGCTCCATGCGAATACGTGCGTCGTTACACTCCTACAAAATACCCAGTTCAAACAATCGAACATCCACTGATTAATACAAAGCAATTCAAAACAGATTAAAATGTGTCCAACTGAACGGAAGATTCAGCACAGAAAAAGTTGCATGAGTTGGGCATGATATTATGTTTTCAAAAATGCAGGTTATATCTCAATGTGAATGATTGTTTCTTCTTTTTCCCCTCGATAATCCTTTCCATTTTTTCTCGTACATCACTATACTGAATAAAAGATCTGTCGTTGCTTCTGTTTCATCGTGACGAAATATGTTGTGTGCCAGGAGGTCTTCCTTCCTCAAACATTTTTTTATGCATTCTTTAAAAGTATTAGTTACTTTCCTAACAAATCTATCAATCAGTTAAGATGGATTGGTAAGAACAGCACAGTTTTGAAAAAAGGAGCTCAAGATGTTCATGTTGGCCCAGAACGAGTCCCAGCATCTTGGAAAGTGTAGAGGGGAAATGAGGATGAGTCCAAAGGTTCGGCCTGTCTTGAATGCATGTGTTGCCAATGGGGTTGGATGACGTGGCTGAGATTTCTCTGCTTTCTCTTGGCATGAATCAGTGGAAGACACACCAGCTGTTCAGATTTCAGGAGAATTTGCATAAAGCACCAGGTGGACTGAGAGTTTGTGTCATGCAAAGAGCCATCACATGCTGTGGTGTTCAACAGGTCAAAAATATTCCCAACAAAACATTTCTTAAGAATGTTCTCATAATTTTTTCTTAAAAGTGCGGTCATATATGCTGAATTTCAGTGAAATCTGATGTGCAAAACAGGTCTGTTGTCAATAGTGTAGTGATGTATGAAGCAGCTCACATGTGCGTCTGAAAGCAATAGGAATTCAATAGTAGGTGATTTAACTCTCGTGTGCCGTGAAAGCGCTTCACAAAATGAATTGTTTGCTGCACACTAGCTGAATTAATAATGACTTTGGCAGAGCGTTATGCGCACCCATCAGGCTCTCAGCTTCAGCTTACCATTTTTCCATAAGCTTTACGATTATATCACTGTTTCAGCAACATGTATTACGTTATACCTCTAGATGAAATTCTGACCATGTTGTTGATTTCTCGGGCCTGTCTGTGTCTCAACGCCTGACCCGTCTCTCCCCATCTCTTCCAGGGCTTTGACCCTCCCCATCAGAGTGACACACGCACCGTTTACATAGCAAACAAGTTCCCACAGCATGGCCATTATGTTCCTCAGAGGTTTGCAGACAACAGGATCATTTCCTCCAAGGTAAGAGTGCAGATCTACACTCACGTGTGCTTGTGTTTCATGAGAATTTGACAGTGAAATCCTCCACACTGTTGTTGTTTTCTGTTTGTAGTACACCATATGGAACTTCGTGCCCAAGAATTTGTTTGAGCAGTTCAGAAGAATTGCCAATTTTTATTTTCTCATCATCTTCTTAGTTCAGGTAAGCTCTCAGTTCACTCATAAGCTAATTCATATTCACAATATGCAATTTTGGAATGCAAATTACACTGGTATATATGACTTGCGTATCTGATTTGTGCAATTGTTAATCTAATTTTGTGAATATAAATGTGGTTGTGCATTTGCAAATCATAGTTTGTGAATATGACTTAGTTTTAATAAATTTCTCTTTGCAAATATACAAGCTTTCTTGTGAATGTGAATTAGCTTGCAGATTTGTCAGTAATGTTTTGTAAATACATTTGAGGCTATTTTAGCTCCATAATCTTTGGTTTGAATAGATAATGCGGGTTCAGCATCATCAGTGTTGGATGTTTTCCAGTAAGTAAAGATTATGTGCACTACAAACACTGCAGTCGTAAGTACAACACGAGAACAAGCACTGGTCATCTTTCAGTCTTTCTGTGTCATGAGAGCAGGAAATAACATGATATTTTGCTCTAAATGTGTTATTTTACTTAAAATTGGAGTATAATGTACAACATCTTTAGGGCTGCCCAGATCGACTATTCACGTGTTGGATATTAATTTAGTTACTTAAATTATCGGAAAATGAGTTTCAGAGCTGACAAAGAATATTATATGTAACTTTGTTCTACATTACAGAGAAATGCTAAACCAGAATAATGAGACATTAAAATGTAAATGAAGCACTCAAATGCACACAAAGCTTGCCACAGCACACCAGCAAAAAGTATTGATTATGATTGTGTCGGGGAAAACAGCAAAGAGACTGTCTGTACATTTTAATAATGTATCAATAAACGTGTCTTCTGAGTTAGCGTTGACTGCAGAGATAATAGAGAGAAATGCAGGTTATGTTAAACATGTCAGTAAGCACTGTACTAATTCAGCGTCCACTCTCCGCACAAACACTTGGACACATGCTTAATAATAGCGCACAACATTTTCTAAGTTAACATCAACATAAGAGCGTGGCCATATAAAATGGCTAACGTTGGGCTACTACGTGCATGTTTCAAATGTAAGCCTTGTTTGAGTTCAATCGATCTTAAATGCACGTAACCTTACGTTAAACGTGTTTCCTTGATCTACCAAAGGACATGTCTGCGGATAGTACGCAGTATATGGCACTGAACACCGTTTCTAACCAGAGACTCTCTCTCCCCTACAGTTGATGATTGACACACCCACTTCCCCTATAACTAGTGGACTTCCCCTGTTTTTTGTCATCACAGTAACTGCCATCAAACAGGTGAGCGTTCTCCAAATGTGGTGTTTCGACAGCTAATGTAGACTGCCAGTGTGATTGGAGGATGACCATTTAGTTGTGTTTTTTCATAATCCTGCTCACACACACAGGGGTTTGAAGACTGGCTGCGGCACAAAGCTGATAATGAAGTCAACGGAGCACCTGTGTTTGTTGTGCGCAGCGGCAGTCTGGTCCAGACCCGGTCCAAGAACATCCGAGTGAGTTCAGGCCAACGCCACCGAGGAGCTCATTGAACAGACGTTCATAAAACACCTCATACTTGCAGTCATGTTATGTTGGTTGATCTTCCTCACTCTGAAGTTCACCCTGTGTTCTCGTAGGTTGGTGATATTGTGAGAGTAGCCAAAGATGAGACGTTTCCTGCAGATCTGGTGCTCTTATCATCGGACCGGGCCGAGGGGACGTGCCACATCACCACTGCTAGCCTGGACGGAGAGACCAACCTGAAGGTCTGCTTTCTGCTCATGAACACTGGACTTATCAGAGCGCTTAATCAATCAACATGTGACTCACTAACTGAACAAGTTGTCCTCACTTTCAGCGGTATCCAAACAAGGCACTTTTTGTGTTAACTCAGTGTATTTTCTGACTGACTCTGCCACTAAGCTCTGCTGTCAGGCGTAACGGTTAGACTGAGTTAATGATGCACATACATTTTGGTGAAATTGTTTTCGGCCCAAACAGCAACTTTTCAGTTTCGGCAGAAATAGTGACGTTTAATTAGCATTTCTCCAACGGCGGCACATTTTGACTGTCTGTTTCATGCACACAACATAAATAAACAACAGGTAAACATGTCAGCTGTGTGCAAAATATCAATTTCTTGATTTTAATCGATACTGAAATGGATTCTTAAACCTCAAGATCAATCTTTGAGTCTATAAGCTATTTTTAGGGGTTCAATGTGTAGAGCTGAAACCATATTGTAAAAAGCCATGATTATACCCCTGCAGCACAATTCTCGAGACTCTCTAGGTCAATATTTATTTAAAAAAAAAAAAAAAAAAAAAAACTGTTGACCTTTGGATAGCTATAGCTGGGGCATTTAGAAAACAGGCATAGCCAAGTCCACCCAAAAGTCTAATCAATCCTAAATGAAAACTCGAAACTTCCTAAAATTTGTGAGAAAATGCGACATATGATTCTAAACAAGCATGCACACTTTAATGGGGATCGGCCAATAACTGTTAAAAAGCTTTAAAAGCGCCTGAATTGGCTGTAAATGGTGTTTTCCATCAATGATCTCGGTGGTTACAGACTAGTTAAAGAAAACATTATACCTTTTTACGCTTGTGCTTGAAGGCCTTAACTCTTGAACCCAGATAATTGCTGCTAATTTTATGCTTTTTTACATAAAACTACACAGAACACTAAACATTAATTGTAGCTCACCTGACAGAATAAATGCATTAAGCGTTTCAAATTCGGTCTGTTAATCTTAAACTACAAACAAGAAACACTGTTTTGCTGCTCTTTATTGTGTCGTGACAGATCGCTGTAGCGGTACGGGAACCGATTATCTCTGCCTCTTTCCTATTAGTTACAGCACCAAATAAACATGAAGGAATGTTGAAATATACAGCACAACTTACTGAGAACTGTGTCATGTCTCCTGTAATCGATCAGTGTTTCAACCGCAGAAAGATGTCAATAAAACGGCTTGTAATCAATATCACTCAACGTTACATTTACCTCAGGAAAGTCATTCAGTGCCCATAAACGTATTACTTAGCAAGAAAGAATAACTCTAGAGAAGAGCATTCTGATAAATAAATGCACTATATTCATTATAAAATATGAATTCTTAAGATGAACAGCTGGTGTTATACAGTGGGGCAGTTGTATAATAGCATGCATGTGTGATCTAACACTGGATCTGCTGATGTGCAGACTCATTATGCGGTGCCAGAAACGGCTGTGTCTCAGTCGGTGTCGCGGCTCGAGTCTCTGCAGGCCGTGGTGGAGTGCCAGCAGCCGGAAGCTGATTTATACAGGTGACACCTCTCAGCTTTACACTCATATTCATACACATTTGATTTTACAAGTGCTGACACAGCACTTTCTTGCTTATCAGGTTTGTCGGGAGAATAACAGTTACCCAGCAAGGAGAGGAGATAGTCAGGTAAGACATCTGAGAGGAACACGGCTTTCTCTGGGTGATGGAAAGGCTCAACACAAATGTATTTAAAATATGTGACCCTGGACCACAAAACCAGTCACATGGGTCATTTTTTTATACATCATATGCTTTTGAAATTCTGAATAAATTAGCTTTCCATTGGTGTATGGTTTGTTAGGATAGGCCGATATTTGGACAAGATACAACTATTAGAAAATCTGGATTCTGAGGGTGCAAAAAAATCGAAACATTGAGAAAATCTCCTTTAAAGGTTTCCATTTATGTTCGCGATTGTGCTGCATATATTTACGGTAGGAAATTTTGAAAATATCTTCATGGAACATGATCTTTACTTAATATCCTAATGATTTTTGGCATAAAAGAAAAAGGGATAATTTTGACCCATACAATGTATTGTTGGCTATTGCCACATATAAACCCGTGCTGCTTGTGACTGGTTTTGTGGTCCAGGGTCACATATTTATAACATGTAAATTGATGAAATGTAAAACTGTTTATTTATAATCTAATTAAAAATGTTTATTTATTTTTAAATATGTTTTTTATTACGTGTTTACGTTGTTTATTTATTTATATTTATATTATTTGTTAATCTTTTCAGACCTTTAGGACCAGAAAACCTCCTGCTTCGAGGAGCAAGATTAAAAAACACCAAAGAAATATTTGGTACGGCATTATTTCTTTCCAACGTAGGGCATTTAGAGTCAACATGAATTCAAAATGGACCATATTTACTTTCATAATATATGTTTGCAACTTACTGCAGGTTACACCACAAAAAAAAAAGTATTCTTACACCATAATTGTGAACTTGCTCTGAAGCAACTTGAATGCGTGTTAATTCTCAACCTCCTGTCCTTCTCTATGTAATGTCAACTGAGTGGGTGAATATTTAAAAGCAGTAATGATAGGGGGAGTTAATATTAGTACGTTTTATCAGTATTTATGCTGTGATTTCTGAAGTCCTCATTGTTTGGTGCTGGAGTATAACTGGTGGCATCATGCAGGTGTGGCGGTGTACACGGGCATGGAGGCCAAGATGGCTCTGAACTACAAGTGCAAATCCCAGAAGAGATCTGCAGTAGAGAAGTATGTGTTTCCTTCATCACGACTGCTTCCCAAAGCAGTTCATTGATGCTCTTTCATGACTACATCGTGTCTCTGTGCAGATCCATGAACACATTTCTCATCATCTACTTGGGCATTCTGCTGTTTGAAGCCATCCTCAGCACGATTTTGAAGTACGCCTGGCAGGCAGAGGACAAGTGGAATGAGCCGTTTTACAATCGCAAGACTGATCAAGAGAGAAACAGCAGCCAGGTCACTTTAATAAACTGTTTACACTTGCCTTATGATGGTTATATTAGTACTAATGCTGTCAATCAATGAAAAAAATGAACTAGATTAATCACTGTGTTCAATCGCAATTAAAAACGCTTATGTTTTTTATGTATTTTATAATGTAATAATTTCATAGTTAATCTCCAAATGAATGTAGACAACATAAAGACAGTATATTTTAAATACTTGTTCAATGGCATCTTTTTATGAATGAAGGCCAGTGTCTGTAGCCGCGTTACCATTACCCTTCAAATTGCGCAAATTGAAATTGCCAATTGAAAACACGCCCAATGGAAACACTGCAATTTCACAAAAACTCCCATTTATCACAAAAAAGTTTTTACGCTCGCTTGAGGTGGTTTTTCAGGCAATTCAAAAATTGCCTGAAAGTGTGTGTGTTTGGACAGAATACGAGACAGAGTTCTTTATTAATCTCATAAAAGACAAAAGAGTGACAGGAATACTGGACTCTAAACCTCAAAGAAACGCCACAATCACGAGCTGGAAGCAGAAATGAGGAGAAACACCAGAAACTCCTCATACGAGCCGCTCACAGTATAAGAGGCTTTCCAACATCCGTCGTCATGATTTCTGGAATGACTCGCGAGAGGAAAAAATTTAGTTTTAGTCTCATAACATCGGTTAATGGAAACTTAACCGTCATTTCGCAAAAGTTTTTTAAAAAATCTCTCAAAAAAAGTTTTGCGCCAGTCTGTAATGGAAACGAGCCTACTGATACCAATACAGCTACTGACTGTAACTCTAGCCAAAGGATGCATTGCATGTGTTAACGTTGACAGCCCTAATTATTACATTTAAAAATGACACTTTAACATGTGTGGCACCTGGTGGCTCTTTGATGGCTAGAGCCAAAACTAGAAGGTTTTATTCAAGTTTGGTGGCCATTTCTCTCCTCACAGATTTTGAAGTTTATTTCTGACTTCCTGGCTTTCCTGGTGTTGTACAACTTCATAATCCCAATCTCGCTGTACGTGACGGTTGAGCTGCAGAAGTTTCTCGGCTCTTTTTTCATCGTTTGGGACTTGGATTTATACCATGAAGAGAGTGACCAGAAGGCTCAAGTCAACACGTCAGACCTCAATGAGGAGCTGGGCCAGGTGTGTGTGTGTGTTATTAGAACTGTTTGGCCAGCTATAGTTCTGCCTGAGATGAGGGAACCTACTAATGTCGTGCCCGCAGGTGGAGTATGTTTTCACGGACAAAACGGGAACCCTCACTGAGAACGAGATGCAGTTTAGGGAGTGTTCCATCAACGGTGTCAAATACCAGGAGATCAACGGGAAGCTTGTGCCTGAAGGAATGACAGAAGATTCACCCGACGGATCGGTGCCTTGTTTGGTAGGCTTCATTTCTCATACAGTTCTGTTGGTGAGGATAGTGGCGCAGATATTAAACACTTCACCTTTAATTTGAGATAAGCTCATTAAAAAAAATTCCATTTAATTTTCACTGTAGTGAAGTAAAAATTATATTGGTAATAATTATAGCCACAAGCAGCAATTATCTGGGTCAAAGCACAGAACTGGTCCTGTGGATGCTGTGTGTTTGCTACACCCGTGTTTAAGTCAGATCTCAACTTCATTCATCACAGTTGCACTATTAGGAGTTTAAGAGTTATTTATAGCATTGGAAATTCATGAACTTTGGCAGGTATCCTCAGAATGTTTGGATGATGTGATCACAAGATAATGCAAATTAGTCCGTATTTGCTGGGGGCGTGGCCAATGCACCCAAAAGCCTATCATTCCTAGACGAAAACACAGCACATGCGACACACGATGCTAAAGAAGCATGCAAACGTTTATGGAGATCGGGCCATAGGTGGGGCTATATCTGATGAAAAGATTTAAAAAAACATACATTTCCTTAGTAAATTAAATTTACTTAAAGTGCTTGAACCCCCATAATTGCTGCGTGCAATTTAAATTGATAGATTATTTTTTATTTAAATTTAAATAGATTTTTTAGATGAAATAGGACCGATTTTCTTGAGAAATGTTAAACATTGCAATGATCATATTCTTCAACCAGTCATGTTTTAAGCTGTGTGTGTGTGTGTACTCATTTCAGAACAGGGAAGAGGAGTTGTTCCTGAAAGCCGTCTCACTGTGTCACACGGTGCAGATCAGTTATGATCAAACAGATGGGCCGGGAGACCCGTTCTCACACGCCAATGGCTTCTCGCCTCAGATGGAGTATTATGCCTCCTCTCCTGATGAGAAAGCACTAGTGGAAGCCACCAAGAGGTGAGATCACAGTTTCCATCTCACCTACTGCCAAACACACACTTCTGACCCTAACTGTTGAAATATTTGATCACTGTTTGAAGAACATTTTGTGTGTGTGTGAACAATTCCTTTAAATTATGTTTTTGACTGCAGGATGGGTGTCACATTTCTAGGAAGCCATGGAGAAATCATGGACATTAAAACATTTGGAAAAGCAGAGAAGTACGTCTAACTATTCGGTTCATAGTTGGCCACTAAATGGGAGGCGAATATCTAAGGTTGTCTCGAGTATCTTCACAGCTTTGGGAGTTGTTTTGAACATCTGTCATCCTGCACGCAGGTACAAACTCCTCCACGTCCTGGAGTTCGACGCGGACCGCAGGAGGATGAGCGTGATTCTGCAGACGCCCTCAGGCATGTGCCTCTGACACGCATGTGCTGTTTATCATTGAACCATATAGTTGCCTAATGATGTGCCGTCTCTCATCAGGTGAAAAGCTGCTGTTTACAAAGGGAGCCGAATCAGCCATCCTCCCCTACGCCACGAGCGGCGAGATCGATAAGACCCGAGTCCACGTGGATGAGTTTGCTCTGGTGAGCGCTCTAGATCATGCTCTCATTCTTGCCTTCTAGCTCATTCTAGATGGTGACGCACAAAATAACAGCTGATTGATTGGTGTTCCTTGCCGAAAATCCGCTGGGAAACTTAGTAAAAAACTACTAAAGACTATTTTCACACCGCCTGCAGATTGGTAATAATAGTGAATAATAGTATTCACACTGTTTTTGTTGTGATTGGCTTGTTATTTTAAAGAGTGTTTCATTAATTTGCACTTTCTTGCACTCTCTCTCGAATGGTGTTATTTTAGTATCATTCTTAAGAAATGTTTTTGGGAATATAAAAAATAAGTAGTCGAAGGCACTATGTATGACTTTTGGATTCAAATATCCAAAAACCACTAAAAAAAAATTATTTATTTTGTTGACTTGTGTACTTGCATGATCCCAAAAACGGCCCGTGTCATTGCGCCGCCTGTCAATGACATCAGATCTGCGTTACCCTCTATTTCTGGTTTAACTTCCATAGAAACCATGAGGAAAACGCTTTAATATATTATGTGTTTTATTAGATAGATGAGCAACTGTTTGGGCTCTGTATCGACAGAAAACGAATCATTGTTATATTGCTCAACCAAGTTAGTCTGATAGCTTGAATCTCTTGTTTTCTTGATTTACCGCGAGAACCATGTTTGTACCGTGTCTCACAAACAACACTATTCTTTCAAGAGGCTAACATAACATAATCAGAAAGAGCTTTACTTGTAGTAACAATAATGCAGAATTTTCTCCACCATACAATGTTTTAAAATGAATTGCAAGCCATTTAGCAACAAGTCATTCAGCCTTTATAAAAATTTGATATTTTAATATAAATCTAGCTTTACTGCAACAAGAGTCTCGCTGCCACCGAGTGAACACTGAGTAACGTTATAACAACTGTCAACTCACTCAAATGTATTTTTAGTATGGTTGTTTTGACCAAGTAAAACAGCGCTGCGTTACCCCTCAATATTAATTCCTCAAATTTGCGGCTGTTTCAATAGAATTAAATAAAATTGTGAATTTAAGTGATCAAATGCAACTAACAAAGTTCAAGGAAGGAGGAGGTGGGAACCAGCAAATGTTAAACGTAACTTAAATTGGGTCAAATAAACGGCAAAATCCCCATTGCTCCTCCATGGGACTCGAGGAGGGCGTGAATCGTAGAAGTCTGCCGCTAGTGTTCACTCCTGCGGCTCTCGGCCGCCCTGCTTCATACCACAGTAGCGTTAAACCCACGCTCATTCACTGCGCCATCAACTACGCCGGTGTTATTGTTGAGAATAAGCGCCGGAACTTACATACTGTGCCTTTAAGAAAAAATGATATTCTTAATAACGTTTAGTCAAGTCAAGTCAAGTGTATTTATATAGCGCTTTTCACAATATAAATTGCATCAAAGCAGCTTCACAATATCAATCAAATAACATAACAATGTTTGTTTCTTAGTGAAAAAACATCCACGTTTGGTAGGGCTGATCAATGGTATTAATGCTTGGTTAATTCATTTGAATATCCCCAACTGAGCAAGCCAAAGGCAACAGTGGCAAGGAACCGAAAAACTCCAAGTGACCTACTGGTGTCCTAAAACTCCATCAGGTGACCTACTGGTGTCCTAAAACTCCATCAGGTGACCTACTGGTGTCCTAAAACTCCATCAGGTGACCTACTGGTGTCCTAAAACTCAATCAAGTGGCCTACTGGTGTCCTAAAACTCCATCAGGTGACCTACTGGAGAGAAAAAAAAAACCTTGGGAGAACCCAGGCTCAGTCGGGGCCAGTTCTCCTCTGGCGTTTATGAACTAGAGGCCGGATTTACAGTAACTGTAATTTGATACAGAATTTTGTTTTATTTTATCACTTCAGGGTGGGTACGCGAACCGGAATCACAACGTTTTATCTGTAGAGTGGGAAAGGGATCCTCCATAGGGAGAGGCTAGTTGGCACTTCAGCACTGCGTTGTCATCGGGTCCAGGCGAAGCTCCTAGTCAGATCTGGATACGGCCTGGATCCGGTAGGCTGCAGGAAAACCTCGGGATAAACAAAGACACTAAAATTAGCGAAGATGCCATTCTTCTTATGATGTAACGAGTACATCAGGATTTAAGGGAAGTGTTCCCAGTTCCGGCTGACCTAATCTATGCAGCCTAACATTGAATTATAGAAGTCTATAATATATTATGTGTATGCTAGGTCAAAGAGATGTGTTTTTAGTCTAGCTTTGAACTGACAGAGTGTGTCTGCTTCCCGGACAATGGTGGGAAGACTGTTCCAAAGTTTTGGTGCTAAATAGGAAAAGGATCTACCGCCAGCAGTCGATTTTGATATTCTTGGTCCAACTGGCCCGAATTTTGAGATCGCAATAGACGTGAAGGACTATAATGCGTTAAGAGCTCGCTCAAGTACTGCGGAGCTAAACCATTTAGTGCTTTGTAAGTAATCAACAATATTTTAAAATTTATACGATGTTTAATAGGCAGCCAATGCAGTGTTGACAGAACCGGGCTAATATGGTCATATTTCCTGGTTCTGGTAAGAACTCGAGCTGCAGCGTTTTGGACCAGCTGTAGTTTATTTATTAAGCGTGCAGGGCAACCACCCAGTAGAACATTACAATAATCTAGTCTTGATGTCATGAAAGCATGAACTAATTGTTCCACATTTGTCAATGAGAGCATATGGCGTAATTTAGATATATTTTTAAGCTGGAAAAATGCGGTTTTACAGATACTAGACACGTGACTTTCAAATGAAAGATTGCTATCAAAGAGTACAGACTTTAGAGATTTCGTGCCCAGAATATCATGGAGATTTGGGCTGAACTGCCTAGAGATACACTAGCAATCATCTTAAAATGCCCTAGCATCTTCTCTCAAGCAGGGATGTGCAGCACCACTTTCTTCACAGCGTTTAAAAGTTTATTTGGGAGTTTCGAGGTCTGGTCTGAGTTCACCTTTTCTAATTCAATTGATGTTGATGAGAGCGGTGCAGTTAATTAGCTCAGTTTGGTGTCCTCATTATCAGCTAAACCCATGAGAGTGTCTGCAGACCCACATCACCACTGTCTGTCACACACACACACACACACACACACACACACACACACACACACACACACACACTCACTCACTCACTCTGGGCAGTCTCACAGGATTGCATTGAGACTCCTGGGATGTTTCAGACACAACAGCCTCATTGAAATGCTCGTCCATGTGCTGAATGCTCCTATGTCTGCGCTTAAAAGCATTAACTTAATTATGGTTGTGGATCTCAAGATTGTGGCTTTCAAGCAACTTCTTTGCCAGCAGTTCCCTGTCTGTTCTCCTTTGCATCAACGTTCGTATTACATTATTTTGTGTATAATTTAGAAGATTGTATCCTTTGTTTGGACACAAATCATTAAAATAGAGAAGTTTTTGTGAAACTTTTGCCAGCGCACTAAATTATGTTGGTATTCGGTTTTCTGCGTGACTTTTGCAGAAGGGTTTGCGGACATTAGTGGTGGCCTGCAGACACTTCAGTGTGGATGAGTATCGGGAAGTGGACCGGCGGATCCATGAAGCCAGGACGGCTCTGCAACAGAGAGAGGAACGACTGGTGGAGGTCTTCAACTTCATCGAGAAAGACCTGGAGCTGCTGGGAGCGACTGGGGTGGAGGACAAGTGAGTCAACACACACACACACACACACACACACTGATGGTCAGATGAGGTTTCTTTGACAGCTGCATTTAAACTGTGGTTGTGTCTGTCCTTAAACTTTTTCATACATGTTCTGTGCTAAAACCGGGCTGATATTGTGTATTCTGAGCGTGACGTAACGTGATGAGACGCCAACAGTAAACCGATGCTCCATTCTACAGGGTCCCGGCAGGTTACAAGTCTTAAATTCAGTTTTATTTAAGATAAGGCCATACAAAGTCTTAAATGTTTTAATTGGTATAAGGAAAGTTGAATTATCATTTCATGAGGTTTTAAAGCTGCAGTCGGCAAGTCTGGCAGATTGAGGGGACTTCAACTTACAACTCTCACGCCCCTCCCCCACACCCACGAGCCCCCTCCCACTGAGTCCGCGTGTGCAGCAGATCTTCTGTGAGCGCGCCCGTCTCTTCAGCATCAAAGCATCTTTCCCTTTTCTTTGGTTGTTTTGTTCCTCCTTCTGGTTGTTAACCGAGGAATTGGAAGCTTGTTAGTTAGCTTGATTTTCTCTCCGCCATCACGCTTGCGCACTTCAGGCGTGTGCGTGTGATATTGTAACGTGCGTGAGGGGGGTCTGTGGCATGTGCACGAACTGTGATTGACAGTCAGATCTCACACAGCCCTGCGCTGACTGGACCAGAAGGAGGGAGCGGTGGATTTTTGCAAAACAAATAACAGGCTCAGGGGGAGGGAGAAGCGCAGGGTTTTTTCTGAAACCGTCTGATTTATGTTGTTCTGTCGGAGCATAGTGCCGGTTTCAGTGAACATTATCTTCAGCTTTAAATTTGGGAACTGAATAACAGGAATCGCAAAGTGGGTTAATATGATTATTAATTAACCCTAACTTCAAAAGATGATGATTTAACGATTAAAGCGCTGCATGTTTCAAAGTACACACGTGGCTTTGTTGCGCTTTCAAAGCAGGTTGTGTTTTCAGTGAATACGATGCGTTCATGCCAAACGATTGCTCATTGATCTACTGTTGATGAGTTATGACCATGTTAATCTAATGGGGTTATAAATCATATTTTAAATGAACATCAATATACTAATTACTACTTTTGACTAATCGCTTTATTTAAAAGCTAAAAGTGAGGTTTATAATTTTAGAACACTGTTTTTGTCGAAACCTGTATTATTTGAGCTGTAAAGTAGTTTGTCGTCATTGTAAGGTTTGGATGTTACTCTAGATGTTGCTGTTCACCACGCATATGGAATTCGTTTTATTTGTGTAGGTCTTTAAAGGTCCTAAAAAGGCTTACCTTCTATTTCTGATGTATTCTGAAACAGTATGTATTTCTCAAGCTGTTGTAGACAGTATAATGCTAGCGGTCGAACGCTATCAGCCATTAGCTGATCAGTTTTCCTGTTTCCCCTTTAGTGTCAGAAGCTGGACTTTTATTTTGACAGCGCTGAAAGTTTGCATTGTAGCCTGCATAAAAATGCATGTAGTCTGTGTGACAATTAGTGGTGAACAGTCCGTATGATAGTGGCAGTGGTGTGATCGGCGATTACACTCTTCCGACACGCGCTCATGATGATGGACGGCCTCTCCTGCGTCGGGGACCGGACCCAGCCGTCAGCCAGTGTGCGGCGGCTGGTAATGCGGGCTGACGTGCCGCTGTGACTCACACAGCTCTCTGTGGACTTAAGATCAGCCATCAATCTGTGTGTACATGCCCACAACAGCATCATTCAGACGATGAAGGCATGCAGGGACACGGGAACGTGTCTGGGATCAGGCTGAAATGACCGTCGTTGGGATTTCCATGAGCCTTTTGACAAGCCATTAAAACTATTATACCACAGAGGCACATGCACATCCTCCACAGTCTACTCAATGAGCATCTTCAGAGACATGATCCTCACACATGCTCTTCCCTGAATTCATCACAGAGGAACTGTATATGTAGGATTTAGCAAAATGCAAAGTATCACTTTTTTATATTCTACAATGCCAAATTTCCTGATCATTTTCCCAGTATAATGTACAGCTATAGCTGAGATCATTTCTTTCTCATGTGTCCAAAATGGACTTTATAACTGTGTATTCTATAAAATGCTCTGATTTCCACAAGGAATTTCTGCCAGATATCATAAACCAGGTTTGCCCCTACAACGTTCTGTCTGAAGGTATGGGCACAGTCACATTTTTGAAGGCAAAATCCAGTTGTTTCAATAGAGTTCCAGACAATCTTGAATTTTTGTTTTCCCCGGTTAAGCATTAGTGCAAAAAAAGTCTGAAAAAGTAAAGTAGTTAATAATTAACTGGATATAAGTCTCTATTTCATGTTATTGGTGAAAATAAAATAAAAAATGTAGAAAAGTACATTTAAGAATAAATATTTGATAAAATATAAATATGTAATAATAAATAAAATAATTTTTGATTTATATATATATATATTATTGGTCTGTTTAATGTTTGTGCAAAAAGTTTTTATTTAAAAATACTATTTAATGGTATTTGCTCATTTTAATCTGGTCACTTTTCATTAATTGAAATGAAATAAATATTAACTGAAATAAAATGTTTTAACAAACTAAACTTATTTCATTAAACTTACACATTTGGTTCAAGCTGCAGTGCTAAAATAACTTATACTAACTAAATTAAAATATAACTAACTAAAAAACTATATAGACATTTATGCATATTAAAAAAAGAATAACTGAATTCAAAACTAATACAGCAGTTCACATGTCTTCACCACAACATCACACTATAGTACTTTTAATTGTGTGTGTGTGTGTGTGTGTGTGTGTGTGTGCATGCGTGCAGGCTGCAGGATAAGGTCCAGGAGACGATTGAAGCGCTGCGATTGGCTGGGATCAAGGTGTGGGTGTTGACCGGTGACAAGCACGAGACGGCGGTCAGCGTGAGCCTCTCCTGTGGGCACTTCCACCGCACTATGAACATCCTGGAGCTCGTGCAGCAGAGATCCGACAACGAGTGCGCGGAGCAGCTCCGCAGGCTCGCCAGGAGGTACAGCACATCCGCCAACCCACTCTCAGGCAGACCGTCACCTCACTCGTGCTCACATGATACTGATGCCAGATATATGTGACCCTGGACCACACAACCAGCCACAAGAGTCCATTTTACATTGAGATGTATATATCATCTGAAAGCTGAATGAATAAGCTTTCCATTGATGTATGGTTTGTTAGGATGTATATTTGGACGAGAAACAACTATTTGAAAATCTGGAATCTGAGGGTGCAAAAAATCGAGACATTGAGAAAATCTCCTTTAAAGGTGTGCATTTATGTTCCTGATTGTGCTGCATTCACTCACAAAAATAAATGTTTTATATATTTATGGTAGGAAATTTAGAAAATATCCTTATGGAACATGATCTTTACTTAATATCCTAATGATTTATGGCACAGAAGAAAATGTTATAATTTTGCCCCATACAATGTATTGTTGGCACAAATAAACTTGTGCGACATGTGACTGGTTTTGTGGTCCAGGGTCACATATAATGGCCAATAAGGCCTGCACTCTCAAAAAACAACGAAAACTGTTACTATTTTAGGTTACACTTTATTCTAAAGTGTCATTGTTACAATGTACATCATACATTTAAGTACTGAGTAATATGAATTGACTACATGTACTTACTATAGTATAGGGTTAGGGTTTGTTTGAGGGTTAACTGCATGTAATTATGCATAACTTACTATTATTACTATGGTAAGTATATGTAACAAGGACACTGTAAAATAATGTTACCCTATTTTATTTATTTATTGCATTTTGTGGTGGTGCAAGTGCAACATTCATCAGGGCAAGTGGAAATGTGACCATTTTAAGGCTTCGAAAAAGCCCTGAACTAATGTGTTGTTGATGGAGAAATGTTAAGCTGGTGTGTTTGAGATGGGTGTGATGGTGTGCCTGTGTTTGTCCAGGATCAAAGAGGATCATGTGATCCAGCACGGGCTGGTGGTGGACGGGGCGAGTCTCTCTCTGGCTCTGCGGGAACATGAGAAACTCTTCATGGATGTGTGTAAGAACTGCTCAGCGGTGCTGTGCTGCAGAATGGCTCCTCTCCAGAAAGCCAAGGTGAGTTACCTTACCCCTTCGTGTGTGTGTGTGTTCAGGTTTCAGGCCAGAGGTCGCACACACTTATACGCTACATTGCCCCACACTACCCTGTTGTTTTCATAGCGCTGGTGTTAAAGGCTCCTGTGTGTTTGGCAGGTGGTGAGACTGTTGAAGACTTCCCCGGAGAAGCCCATTACATTAGCCATCGGAGATGGAGCCAATGATGTCAGCATGATCCAAGAGGCTCACGTTGGTATCGGTAGGTGCCCGAACAGGAACTCAAAGGGATGGTTCACCCCAAAATTTAAATTAGCCCATGATTTACTCACCCTAAAGTCATCCTAGGTGTATATGACATACTTATTTCAGTCGTGTATGGCTCCACTTCAGAAGGCCTTAATTAACCCCCTGGAGCCGTGAAGAGCACTTTTATCATGGATAGAGGCACTTTTATCATGGATAGATGCACTTTTATCATGGATAGAGGCACTTTTATCATGGATAGAGGCACTTTTATCATGGATAGAGGCACTTTTATCATGGATAGATGCACTTTTATCATGGATAGATGCACTTTTATCATGGATAGATGCACTTTTATCATGGATAGAGGCACTTTTATCATGGATAGAGGCACTTTTATCATGGATAGAGGCACTTTTATCATGGATAGAGGCACTTTTATCATGGATAGATGCACTTCTTTTTATCATGGATAGATGCACTTCTTTTTATCATGGATAGATGCACTTGTATCATGGATAGATGCACTTTTATCATGGATAGATGCACTTATTACGGATAGATGCACTTTAATCATGGATAGATGCACTTATTACGGATAGATGCACTTTAATCATGGATAGATGCACTTTTATCACGGATCGATGCACTTTTATCATGGATAGATGCACTTTTTCATGGATTCATGGATAGATGCACTTTTATCATGGATAGAGGCACTTTTATCATGGATAGATGCACTTTTATCATGGATAGATGCACTTTTATCATGGATAGATGCACTTTTATTACGGATAGATGCACTTTAATCATGGATAGAGGCACTTTTATGATGGATAGATGCACTTTTATCATGGATAGAGGCAGTTTTATCATGGATAGAGGCACTTTTATCATGGATAGATGCACTTTTATCACGGATAGATGCACTTTTATCATGGATAGAGGCACTTTTATCATGGATTCATGGATCGATGCACTTTTTCATTCGTCTGAATGAATGAATCGGATGTTATTGCAGGAATTTCAATGACGCTAACTGAATTAAACTCTATACAGGAATCATGGGCAAAGAAGGAAGACAGGCCGTGAGAAACAGCGACTATGCAATCGCGAGGTTCAAGTTCCTCTCCAAATTGCTGCTTGTACACGGACATTTCTACTACGTTAGAATAGCAACCCTTGTGCAATACTTTTTCTACAAGGTACGTTTTCTCAGAGTGGAAAACTCTTGTGTTGCTTTTTGAGAGATTTGCATTTCTTATAATGCTCTTTGTTTTCTTTTCTTGTAGAATGTGTGCTTTATCACTCCCCAGTTTTTATACCAGTTCTTCTGTTTGTTCTCACAGCAAGTAAGTGTGTCTTGATGTCATGTCGTATGTCAGTGTTGTACAGTCCTTAACCTTCTGTGTGTGAGTGTATCCATCCACACATGCTCAGGTCCGAGACCTTTGTCTTTGCAGGCACTCATGTAAATATGTGAACATGATGAACATGCTCCTGAACACTGAATGTTTCTCTTATTTTCAATCTCCCTCCTTCATTTTCAATGGATGGTCATTTTTGATTAGTTTAAGCTCAGATCAGTGAGGACTACATTCAGTCAGTTTCAAAAATAAATACAAAACCCATCCTAATTGAAAGAAAACAAGTTGACAAAAAGATTTAATCCAATATTTGGTGATAATCTAGCATAACGAGAGATTTATAAGATATTTTTTGTAGGCCGGTCATTTTTGACCAGGAACGCCAAAAGTCTGACTTTGTGCCATTTTGTACATGATAAAAGCATTTTGACAAAAACGTTCGGGTTAAACATTAAAGCACACTAGTGTGATAAATTGTACAGAATATTTTTTTTATTATTTTATTAAATTTTACCCACAAATAATGTTTTCTGTTAACATCAAAAATTGAGGTGCTTAAGCTCAGAAAAAGGAGGCTTATGATCAATCAGATCCAAAAATAAGACAAAACCTGTGCTCCTTAAAAGAAAACAAGGTGACAATGTTTTTCCCCATAATTTTGGGGAAGTTGTCATACCCTGGGTGAGTAAAGCCAGTATGTTTTAACTAGCATCCTCTCCGGTTAACAATGACCTGAACACAACGGCTGAGGGTAAAGCTGCCGTCACATTGACATTTCAAAGAATTTTTGTGGGCAAACGTCCATTGTCTGTTGTCAATAGTGTAGAGATGTATAAAGCACAGCTCACAGAGAAGTCACTTTCAAACCAAGCAGCTTTCTGTTGGTCAGCACAGTGAATCCATGTGACCAATTTACACCCGTTAAAAACCTGTGAATTTCTTGAATTTCTATTGAAATGACTGGATTTCGCTCAGGAAAATTTGCAGAGCAATGGTGATTGCATCTTTACTAAGGCAAGCTTCATTATCACTGTTGCTAATACGTAAGGTTCCTTGGGAATCAAAGCTGTGGCATTGGTGTTGCTCTACTGTTTCAGCTACAGGAAGGTTTTAAACCGTCTGACTGGTGGACAATAAATGGTGGAGAGAGAAAAATCCCACAGATTTGGATTGCAAGAAAGGGCATAAGCCATATGAGACCTGAATATCATAGCATATGCATAGCATTAAATTGATTAATTCTTAACAAATAGAGCTATTCAAATCATCTGGTGAAATGTTCATATAGCAGGAAAATGATTTCAGTTTTTTCCAATATCGTGCAGTCACATTTCCCATTGTTCAAGCGAATTATTTTTACAAGCAAAAGCCAGTCATGTCAGTAGGAATGAGTAATAATGTGAATTTTCACAACTGGTTAAAGTCGGTCGTGTGGATCCCGCTGTGTGACCTTTCCACTTTAAATCGATTCCTCTTTATAATACTTTTTTTTTTGTTGCTCAGACTATACACAGAGCCTTTTGTGTCTAATTGTACGGTCTTTGAAATGTTGGTGAAGTCTGGAAATTTCAGTTTGACCTTTGACCTTTTTGAGGTGTGATCAGTGTGTGTGTGTGTGTGTGATTTCTCCTGCTCTCTTGTTCTCGCAGACTCTTTATGACAGCGTGTATCTGACGCTGTATAATATCTGCTTCACCTCTCTGCCCATACTGGTGTACAGTCTGTTTGAGCAGCTGGTGCACCCACATGTTCTGCAGAGCAAACCAGCACTTTACAGGTACACCGCACACGTCACTGACGGCTCGCACCTGGACACAGGAAATACAGTCGATTCTGTAAACTTTAATACCAAAACACTGTTAGGGGAAACGATTAGTGAACAGCAGATTTTTAAATCAGTCCATAACATGGTGAAATTAGCAAATTTCTGCAATTATAAAATCATATAGATTAAACCTAAGCTCTCGGGGCAGTTCCGGTTTTGTTTTATTTGACATTTTGTCAATATTTCATCATGTATTAGTCATTTTAATCAGTTGTACTCTGTAGTTGTGTAGTTAGTGAAAATAATTTTAAATAATTTTAAAAATATTTTTTTATGATCTTCTTTCTTCTTTTATCAATGTAGTTAATAAATAGGTAAGTAAATTTAATACCAGTGTTATTGTTAACTAGTTCTGCTAGTTGTACAGCAGCATTACCTCATTTTTGTTTAGGTTGAAGCACTCAAATAACTAAAACTTAATAAAAACTATATATACTTCTTTTTTTTTTACTAACAGAATTTCAAAAACACACAACAACATTTCTAAAGCTTAAAAAATAAGATGAAAATGAAAAACAGGACATAAAAATACAACTTGATTCAAAATTTTAACCAAAAAAGAAGACGTTTAGTAGTTCAGTTTAATTTGAAATAAAACTGAAATAAAATATAAATAGATGAAAACCTCAAACAAGAACGTAATTTAAATGAATGAAAACTATTTTAGTAGTTTTACTTTGGCAATAATAGCCCTTAGAAAATGTACCAGCTCTTTTTGTGCAGTGAATGGTTGGTTTTAATTGAATGGTGACTGTAATTTGAGCCTGTATTTTCCCTTCATCAGAGACATCAGCAAAAACTCCCAGCTCTCCTTCAAAACCTTTTTGTACTGGACCCTCCTGGGCTTCTGCCACGCCTTCGTCTTCTTCTTCGGCTCCTACATCCTGATGGGAGAAGACACCACGCTGATGGGAAACGGACAGGTCAGCTTTACCTCTGCGGCTTTATCTCCTCCTCTCGTCCTGTTCTGTCATTCCAGCTCATGTGTGTCTGTGGCTCTACTCGCATGAAAGTCTTAGAAATCCTCCATAAAGCGCTACGTATAGATCTCAGAGATGCTATCTGAATTATTTAGCTCGAAGGCCTTAAGATAATGAATGCACGTAAACATTAATAACCCTTACTTAGCCTTAGTGACTATTGATTAACTCCAGCTTACAGACACAAAGCATCAATCCTCAAACTAATTACGCCGTTATCTGGCACATTTGTACCACACTGTTAGGTGTCAGTGGATGTTGGCTTTTACTACTTATCCAGATTCTCTCTTTTTTTCTGCTTCTCTTTCACTTTCCTGCTGTGCATGCTCTCAGATTTTGCGAGCTAACAGGCAACTGGTAAGAGTTGAGTGGATTCCAGTTGATGCATGTGTCTCTTCTAATGACCAGCTGTCTCTGTGGTGTGCTTTAGCACGAGTGGCTCTGATCTGTGTGCTTTTGATACACTGCCATCCTCTATTACGACAAGTTCTGGAAGCGCTGCCTCACAGCAAATGGCTTCCGACAAGCCGGAATCTCTCTGATGCAAAGCGATTGAGCAGGGTTTATCACATGTTTCATTTTGGAGGAATTTATAGCCTCCAGATATTTCGTTTGCAGAATCGCACTGGGGTGGGAAACTAAGGGTGCAATACGATGGGGGATACGATAATGCAATATGATAATGCAATGGGGGAATATTTGTGGGTCCTGATAATGCCAAATGTCTTTTACCAGTAAAAAGAGGCCTACATTATTTTAAATATATCTAGTCAGAGTGAAAGCATATTCGTCTAAAATAATTCAGTATTTTAAGCTTCAGAATCATGAATATTTTTACTCTGGTTTTACTATTGTCCTGACATGAGGCTATCGCTACACCCATACGATACGGCAATTTTGCAATAATCAATATATTGCTAGACAATCCTATGATACCTCACGTTATCTGTCTAACTGAAACTGAAGAAAAAATGCCTGTGAAAAGGTTAAGTGCAGATTTTCTCTTTATTCAGGTCCAAACTGTTCAAAAGTAAATCAAATTTATACACATTTTAAGTAAATTAAACATTTTATGCTTATACTTTTTAAAAGCTTAAACTTTTCTTTGTTTAAACTGACACATTTAGCTGCTTATCGACTTGTTTTATATAAACCTGGTACATTTCAAAATTGACCAACCTCTTTTATTTAAACCTGGGAACATCTCAGTGTTTACCAGCTTCCTTAAAAATAAACCTGGGAATAGTGTTGTTAAATAGGTACTGACTTTGGGTATTTTAAAAATGTGACTACACCAGCATTTCCCTCTAGCATTTTGAGCGCTGTTGCGTTTAGGTTCACGTGCTCATCAGATATGCCTGTGATTGGCTACAATGATCAGCGCTTCCAAAACATGTTGTAAATAGACATCTTTGACGCGTCTATCAGTGGATATATTAAGGATCCGCTGATAGACGCCTAAAGATCTATTATCGCATCGCACGGCGAACGGCAACGACATGTCGCCCTATCGATATTTTCTCCCACCCCTAATTCGCTCTATACAACCTCAACAACCCGTTGGGCTAATCTTTTGATACACTCTTTAAATATGTGTTTGTTTCTTGCAGATGTTCGGAAACTGGACGTTTGGCACTTTAGTATTCACTGTGATGGTTATTACGGTAACGTTGAAGGTAAGTCACAGGTTATTGCCACAGCGATGGGGTTGTGATGAGCCGTGGGCTTCATGTGCACCGTTCTCTCCACAGCTGGCCTTAGAGACGCACTTCTGGACGTGGATGAACCACTTCGTCACATGGGGCTCCATCGCCTTCTACTTCATCTTCTCCTTGTTTTACGGCGGCATCATCTGGTACAGTATTGCCGGTGTTTTCCCATAATGCCTACAGAAAAACAAGCAAGTGTTCTGCGTATAGGTTGTTCTCATGAAATGGTGGCATTTATTTCTAACGGTGTGCTTTTTTTTGTCTCATTTGAAAAGGTTAATCAATTAACTTATGTTTTCCAACTTCATATCCAAAGTATTTTAATCTTCATAGAAATTATGAGTCTACCTTAGAAGAATTAAGGTTTTTCCCATTATTCAGATTAGTGGTCAACAAATATGAGTTATCATTATCCCCAATTCTAAATATGCGGTTACAGCCTTGCATTGAAGGGATGTGTGTGGTGTACATGACCAGTAACAGGCTTCTGCATGGTACAGGAATGATGAATTGGTGCTCAGACGCTGTCAAAATAAAAGTCTGCTTCGCCTTAAAATTAAAGTCCCGTTTACGACACATCGACCAAACGGAAAGCCACTGGTGCTGCTACTTTAAATATCGGTCAATATATACGTATATATATATCGGTTGACCACTAATTATTAAACTTTGAATCAATAGCCGCGTTTCCATTACCTTCAAATTGCGCAAATTGAAATTGCGAATTGAAAATACTCCCAATGGAAACACATCAATTTTGCAATCAATCTCCCATTTATCGCAAAAACACTTTTTCTTTTTTTCATGCTCGCATGAGGTGGTTTTCTAGGCAATTCGAAAAAGAAATATTTCGCAAAACTACAATGGAAACAGTTTTTGCGCGTTTACAGTCGCCTGACGTAGATGACGCGGTGTGTTTGGACAGAATACGAGACAGAGTTCTTTATTAATCTCATAAAAGACAAAAGAGTGACAGGAATACTGGACTCTAAACCTTATCGCGAGAGGAAAAGTTTTAGTCGTATAACATCGGTTAATGGAAACGCCATCATTTCACAATAGCTTTTTGTTGACATTTAGAAGAAATCGCAAAAGTTTTGCGCAAATCTGTAATGTAAACGCACCTACTGACAGTTTGTTAACCTGTCGACTGAACTAGTACAGTTAATTACATTTAATTATTTTTAAAACATGGGATGTAGTGCAGTGGCATGGAAATGAATGCAGGGTCTTAAAACAAGTTTTTTTAAAGTTGATCTTGTAACTTTACACTCTGTTTTAAAAACTACATTGACGAGATTCTAAAATCTTAGATCTGTTGGAAGTTAAATGTGTTATTAAAGATTTTGCTTCAAATTCTTGCGCTGTAATCTAGAACGATTCAAGTCTCTTTTATTTGTGTCCTGTGTGAGAAAGTGGAAGTCAGGAACAATGTCTAAATTGGTTGTTTTCCCTTCTAAACAGTGTTTATTGAATTGCATGGATTTGCAGGTAAAAATCATGTGCTCTTTGACATCGGCTCCGGTCCCACGTGACCAGCAGCAATGTACTGGATATTAGTCAAGATGGTGTGCTCAAGATTTGGCTCTGCCTCTGAAACAAATGCTCATTATTTGGGTATTTGACCGCACTAGTATCAAACCCTTGTTGGTGTCAACTAACTGGAGATGTTTCCCCCTCCGCTAGGCCGTTCCTTCACACACAGGACATGTACTTCGTCTTTGTTCAGCTGCTGTCCAGCGGCTCGGCCTGGTTCGCCATCATCATCATCATCATCACCTGCCTGTTTCCTGATGTCATCAAGAAAGTATTTTACAGGCACCTGTACCCAACCAACACGCAGAAATCTCAGGTGAGCGTCACACTTCAGACACTGATTCAGATGGAGAGAGAGATGCCAATAATGTGCTAGATTCCTGCTTTTCTAAGTTGACACAGAAGCATGTGGCTCACGTCACCGCATGAACTCTCACCAGCAGCTTCGACTCCCCTTCACTTGAACTCACTCAGACATACTGCATTACAAATATTAAACATCTTCTGCGTATGTCTGGACTCTGGAAGGGCAATGCATCTTGTCTGGTTGAATTATGAGAATAATGGCAGGTTGTAGTGTCCCGATTATTTTTAGTGGTTACTTTCTGTAAATAAGTATTTTTGTGAAATAAAACGTCCTCACTGACAAGATGTTAAAGTTCCTAATTTACGTGAGATAATAATTCCTAATTTGAGTGAGTCTACGATTGTCAGCATACCAAAATGTTAGTATTATTAATACAAGTAGCCCTTACCAATTCCAGTGATATTCCATGATTAATTTTGATACCACAGCAAAAATCTCAAAAATTTGAGATGACAGCACACCTGCGATATCGTTTGAGGTGGTGTATCGGGGACTTTCTCTGATTATGCGCATTCATTTCTGTTGTGTATGAGAAACTTCAAACGGCAAACACTCCGAAGCTGAAGAAGACGCTGCTACCCGTTTAAAGCAAGCAGTGCGGATTTATCTAGCTAGTATATCAGGGAAGTTAAATACATTAATGTAATGAACCTTTGGCTTTAAGTGCAACTATAAGTTCTAATTTCTAGTTGTTTTTAGGTTACTGTTTTGCACTTGTTTCAAACTCAGTTTTAAGTTTAAAGGTTTAACTAAATAAATAATGCAGATAGCAACCAAACGCCAATATGGAAATATTTGGGCTCGACGTTAACGCTTCTCTGGGACAAGTGGATTTTTTGAAGAGGCTAGTGAAAGAAAGTTTTACTCACCCGAACGGATAATTAGCCTGATTGAAAGGTCATTAACAAAAAAATAACTAGAATCACCAAAACGTGAGTGATTCTGATTTTATTACCTTTAGTCTAAGTGGCGATTAATGGTGGATAACAATATGCATAGTGTACTGACGGTAACAAGGCTGCGCTGTTGAGGCGTGCACAGCCAAATGAAAAATGAAATTGTGATTTTTTTTTTCAGTGTAAATGATTTCATTTTATTTGTAACAGCCCTTTATTATTCTAATTTAATTTATTGATCACATTTAAGAATTTGAAATAAAAGATGAACCATACATTTAAGGGGGAAAAAATGCCCTTTTTAAAAGTAAAAAAAAAAAAAAAAAAAAAAAAAAGGCTCTCTGGGTAAATATCACAAATATGCAAATTTAAATGTCAAATGATTGGAATATTGCTTCAGAATAAATGATATTTACAACAATCAATTTCTTTCCGGACAAGCACCTTTTTTACTCAGACAGGCGAATGAACGATTTATTTGTCCGAGGGATGAGCACATGACAAGCTCAATGTCGAGCCCTGTTTGCATTTGTGCTGAATGAGAGAGATGAGCCCAAAAATTTGGATTATGCCATATGTCGGCTTTGTATTATAAATATTTGCAATGTTTTGTTGTTATTTGTGTAGGATAGTGCGAGGGGTGAAAAGAACTCTCACTCTCTGCCTTTTTATACAGGGAAATTAAACTTCTTTCTTTCTTTCTTTCTTTCTTTCTAATCCTTACATTTGCCACTTCTCCTCCTCCCCTGTGTGAGCCTGTAACTGAAGTATTGTGGCTGTGTGCCATCAGCACACGCTGCCCTGCGGATGACACCCGATCGCTCTGAGTGCATTCTCTCTGTCTCTCTCTCTCTCTCTCTCTCTCTGCGTCGACCGCTTGCTTCCTGTTTCCTGTTTTTCTCATCTCTGAATGTGTGTGGTTGGTGCACTGTGGTCTTGAGTGTTTAACTGCACATGTGACTCTTCCTTCTCTTTACTGACCCTCTGTGTGTGTTCTGTAGATGTACACCAACCGTGTTGCTATAGGTGACGACTTCATCGCACTTCAGCCTCTGTCCAGAGCCAAGAATCAGCTGGGCAAGATTAGGTAGAGTAGGAGACACTCCCACACTGCATGCGGCAGGACAAACTAACAAGCATTCGAAGAGGAGCGTGGAATAAACAATTCACCCTGCATGCGTAACCCGCTACCTGCAAGTGCATGAGTGTGTTGGTCAGATTTAAAGCAGACGTAAGCTTCCTCGTGCAGCACGGGCTTGAGCTCACTGCTCTTTGTATACCAGCGTATGAAAAATGACTGCATGCTCCCAAAACTATTGTATTTTTACTCTCTACCAACGAGCAGAGAAATGAGCTCCTGTCCAGCTACAGCAAGGCATCATTTAAAATTTGAATTTGACTGCTTGGAAATTCAGCAAACATTCCAACTTCTAAGGCAGCATCATACACTCTTAAATAGAGATGTGGCTTTTCGTCAATGCCAAAGAAGAGCTATTTTGGATTCCTTTCAGTCAGCAGATCTAAGAAGAACTTGAAGAACATTTTAGTAATCTAAAGCAGGGTTTCCCAAAGTTTTACATTCCAGGACCCACCAAGAGAAATATAATCTATCTCAAGATCCCCCAAGTGAAAAGTTAATATACCAAAATGAATTTGAAATACATTTATTTAATGCAAAGTATACTACAAATACATTTACATATTTATGCATTTAATATAAATACCCTGCAATTGTACTATTAGTATACTGAACTGGTATACTGTTAATTTGGAACAACTCATTTTGTGTTTAATGCACTTTAGTTATCCGGAAATAGTGCTGAGTATATTTGATTGTGCTAAAGTAGAACTATTGCAAGTATACTTAGGTACACTTTAAATATCTTGCATTCAAGGACTGATATTATAACACATTTTAGGCTTAATATTAAGAAATGGGCATTGTTCAATAAAGAAGTACTCCAAATAAACTTAAATTATAATATTTAAATCAGTAAGTCTCAAGTGATATGTCAGGAAATATATTACTTGATTTGTAGTATGCTTAGTATGAAGTAAATGTATTTTAAATGTACATTTAATTTTTTTTCTCTAGGGGGACCAAAATATTTGAGATTAGAAAACAATTGGCATTACTATAAACTTAATCAAAATTGTCAATAAAAGCTTGAAACGCGCTGACTCCGGTCCGGATATGAACTGTAATCCGTGCTGCGAGTGTTAAACTCCCCACAGTGTTCAGCGCAGAAAACACTCTCATGCTCGTTTCGTGTGTGTACATATGAAATGCTTTTTACTGACCGTTTCCTTGCGTGTTGGTCGGTAGCCAAATGCACATGAAGGAATGAAAACAACGCACTCTTCATACGTCTCTGAAAGACAACAGCGATGAAACAGCCTTTCGTGAAATTTGAGTTCTCCGGTGTAATACAATATGCATAATGCAGAATACAGTGCAGTGATTGGAGTGAACGAGTTTCATATCATTAATAATGCGGACCGAGCCACTTGACAATTCGCTGCGCATGTGCGAGCTTCAAAACACGCAGCGCAGATTTAAATAATTCAATTGTGGCCTTTGTGATTCGAAAATCACACTAAGCAATATCACGGTTTCTGATTAATTCAAATTTAGCTGCAGCCAAGCGACTTTTGCACGACCTAACTTTTCCCATCTGTGACCCAGTTTGAAAACTCCTGATCTAAAGAACCCTTTCCACTTTTGTGGAATGGAAGCGTTCCAACATTCCAAACGTTCTTCATTAATCCAGATTCCAATAAAGAACCTTTATTTTTAAGAGTGTAACTGAAATGAAAGCTCTTAAGAAACTGATCTGGAACCTAGTCCAGAACATAGTCTAACGTGAAGTGCAGAGGCGGGTCGGCTCAGTTGTCTTTCACACAGCAATCCCAGTACATTACCGTAAAATTACCAGACCGACTTTACCGGTAAATTCAAAAATGCAAAGACAAGCAACAGCGTTCTGGCTTTTTACCAGTAACAGGTAAACTTTGTAATGATGTCATGAACCGGAAGTGATCTCCAAAGTTGTTGACAAATCTCTTCATCCGACCCGGACGAGGAGAAGCGCTTTAGTTTCGGTATCATTCCAATTTGAAGACATTTGTAAACAGTGCTGAGTAAACTCTATTGTAGAGTTGTAGATGTAAACATCTGCGTCATAATTTTATGAATGGCCCAGAGCCGTTGCTCTTTTAACTGATTCTGATTGGCCAAAATCACTTCTTACGTCAGCACGTTCTCTGACCTCGTACGTGCAAAATACACCGGTACTGCACTCACACAGCTCATATACTGGTAATTTACTGGTAATGTTACAACTTCCCTCACTGGTAAATTGCCGAAACTAATTTTCCGGTTTATTTGAAGTCCTGTTCACACATGATCTGTTACCGGTAATTTACCAGTAAAAACTGTATGTGTGAAAGGGGCTAATGGCACTAAGCATAAAGTTGTGTCCACATTTACCATTGCAAGTGAGATCAGTCAGTTCAATGGGAATCTGCGCAGTGAAGAATATTGCCTGATGGACCATACATTTCCCTTCGTGTATTTGATGTCAGGTGCAAGTTTGGTGAACTTTGACGCATAAATGTGCATCAACTGACCAATAGCAAGACTCTTGGTTTGGCAATGTCATTTATGTGGGCGGAAATTCATAATGTAGGAACAAAGCAAAACGTATGATCCACAATGGATGGGGTACTGATGTCTACTGAACCATTTTTGTACAAACCTGCACTTTAAAATGATAAAATCCATAAAAAAAAGAGGCTGTTGGGAAGCAGTTATTCAGGGTTGGTTTGTTTGCTAGGCAGCGGATTAGCTTTAGATATTTATTTTGACATTATTCCCAAATCATTCAGCGTATTCAAACAGTG
Source organism: Meda fulgida (assembly GCA_030578275.1). Lineage (NCBI taxonomy): Eukaryota > Metazoa > Chordata > Actinopteri > Cypriniformes > Leuciscidae > Meda > Meda fulgida. The sequence continues at coordinate 20,615,148 of CM060637.1, forward strand.
TGTTCTCTGTTTGCTTTCTCCACAAAAAATATGATGCTGCCTTAGAAGGTGCCCTTGAAATGCTCTCTGCGTACGCAGGCCACTAGGTTTCTCAACAGAGCCTTTTCTTGCAGTGGACGTGGGGCGGTTTCATGCTCGTTCACCTTTCTTCTGTTTTCATCCGTTCGGGAGACTTACCGCGTTGTTTTGTCCTTCCAGATGGAAGCGGATAAGGTTTCAGTCAGCTCAGAATATGACTCTGCTGAAATCGGGAGCAGAGGCGAGGACAATCGGCCACTGATCGCTGCTTTTCCTCCGCCTCTGGGTCAGCCCACCCTTCCCCTAGGTAGTGCTACCACCCGCCTGTGTGTGTGCGCAGGGTCATGGGACACTCATTCTCCCCGTGATGTAACCAGGAGCGAGGGCTGCTCTGGGAGGCACTTAGCGCTGGCATGAGTCTTAGACCTTTGTCTGTTACATTACCATCCATTCGATGGACTAATCTAATCTCAAGTGCCTTATGTATGCATGTCTTTATAATCATCTTCATCTTTTCAACTCCATCATTTTGACATTGTTTTGTGTTTAATAACATCAGTATTAAAGCAATCACTTGTAAGTGTTTCATCAACTTTATAAGTCATTGATTGGATGAGCTGCTGTTTTTCCATCATGAATGAACAGTTGCTGACATCTATGTGTGATTCATTAATGCTTGCGTTATTGTTATAATAGCATGTTTTTGTCGTACTACGGTCATGTACACTGCAGCCAAATATGGTTGTCACTTAATTTCGTTAAGTGCACAGTTTTTAGTAATTAACTCCTGAAAAATTGTGGTAGCGACAATTAAACTTTAAATGCATATTCTGATGTTTAGCAAAACTAGTTGTTAATGCAGTGTAAGGCTGCGTCTAATGATTATTTTGATGATCGTTTAATCTGTCAATTATTTATCCGATGAATTGGAAGAAAATCTGACCAAAATATAAAAAATGAAACATTTTGTTTAGTGTTGTCGAAACAATGTGCGAATTGAATGCTATGAAAACAAATGGAGAGAACTCGCATTAAACAGCACACTTATCTGTCAAAGCAACTTGCAGGGTAAAATGAAAAGTAATAACTACATGTTCATTGAAAGCACTTCATATAAAGCTTTCTCGTGTTTTGGACAGCTTGGGTTGTGCACTTTCCCCACAGCAGCTCATTTGGTCTCCTCCACTGTTTTCCAGATGTGCTTTGTCCATAGAAATGCATCACTCACTCATAAGTCCAGTGACTACAAATGTTTTCATTGATAAATCCATAATCAAATTTGTTTTCAGTATTGATTTTATCGATTAGTTATTGCAACTCTAATTAAGTGTCACTTTTTTTTGGACACCAAAACCAATTGTTTTTTGGTTTACAGTTCAGGAGTGACTCCTGTATTCAGGACACACACACAGAGTAAAAGATTTGGTGAATCACTCACAATATTTACTGCAAACCCTAGTTTCACATCTGATTTGACTGGTTGGAAGCGGTTTTCCCAGTTCTGGTATGTATCGCTCTGGTTGTGACCAAGAACTCGAGCATTTGCTACAGTAAGTTGCAGTTTCAGCCACAGTTGTTCATATGACTCTCTTACCTCTACAGATATTCAATGGATAAATGTGATTTATGATTTATTTTTTAATGGCTAGCACATTTATTTGTAGCTGAGATGAAATGACAGCAGCATCATTTTTCATCTGGTGGTTATTCCTCAAACCCTCCAGTGATTACAGGACACGGTTGAAGTCACACTGCATTTAATCTTTCAGCTACTTCCTGCATATTGATTTATTGCAGAACTACCAAGGTCCATGTCCTAATAGCTAAATCTTTAACACGGCAAACCCAGGTTAACAAGAAACCTGAAATCAAGGAAACATGGCTATTTCTCCCGTGGCTGGGCATTACTTGTCTGTCATTGTAGCTCATGCTATTTGTGAGCTAGTAGGTCAGTCAATAAAACAACCTTTCCTCTAGAACGATGTGTGCATGTACCCAAACTCCTCGTTTATGCATTAGTCAACAAACACATTTGTCTCAAGACTGATAATTCTGCAAGGCATGCTGAAGAGGGTCAAGAGGGATTTAATGTTAATATTGGTAGTTTGCATAATGCCTAGTCAGGTTTCCTGAGCGAGATCAGAGAATTGACTTCCTCAGTTCTGGCTGCATACACTCTTTTTCCTGTTTGGGTGGTTTTTGAGTGCATCTGATTTGAATTAATTCTTGTTGGATCGCTCAGGCTGTAATTTAACAAGCACATCTTCAGTTATTGAGTATTGAATAGAGTTAAGTGGAACTGTAATTTCTATCCAGCCAGAGGGTAAGGATGTCTGTGTTTCTGAAGAGACGGCATCATTTATCACTTTTAATCTATTCTTTTTTTTTATTTTTTTTAAGGTTATTCATTGTCTCATTTCAGACCTCTCATGTGTATTTAAAACCATGCACTGCATTTATGAGTTGAGTTCAGTGTTTCAAGCAATGCTTCCCATTATTGGGATGTCCAGATGTCCCGTATTCGAGGCTCTGTTCAGGTGTTATTATTTAAACATATATGTTATTTTAACATGTGACACTTTCCTCAAATAGTGTACAAATTGGTGCATCATTACTTTAATTTAAAGCAATAACGGCACAAATCCCAAATATTACATTACACACCACATAAAGACCTTAGTGACCATCTCAAGTTCTCTGACAAAATCTATTGAACTGACATTAAATTCATTGTAGGGAAAAAATATTCGACTCGACTGTTTTTTTCTCAAATAAAGTGTATGCAAACTGATCAAACTAATGTTTACTGAAAGTTTCATTTAAGTTTATCACTACAAACTGAAAATCAAATTGTGACTTCATGTAGCTGAAAATAATGAAACTAATCCACAACAAATTTCATTATCTGTAAGTAAGGTCTGTATATTGTGCTTCTCACATCACTTTAAAACCAAAGTTTGCTTCAGTTTTACCATAGACTGTAAAAAACATGGTTGATATGTCTCCACTTCTTTCCACTATAGAAAAGCGATGCGAAAATAAAAAAAGCTGAGTCTGTGCATTTTTATCGCTCATATCTTCTGGACAAAAATAATGCGTTCTAATGCGCATGTGTCAGGCGCCTATCTATGCAAGGCTATGTGTTCTCCAGTATGCATGTGCTAAGTGTTCACTTCAAAACTGAAGTATACTTTGGGCTTTTCAGTACTTAAATCCACATTTCTATGGGCAAAGCTGTTTAATGCGTACAAGAAGACACCGCAAGCAATTACAAAATAAAGAGCGAGGCCCTTTTTAAACACCCTTAAAGGGATTGTTCACCCAAAAACTAAAATGCTGTCAGTAATCACTCCCCCTTATGTCGTTACAAACTCGCAAGACTTTCGTTCATCTTCAGAATATTCAGAACACAAATTAAGATATTTTTTATGAAATCCAGCAACGTCACTGCAACTTTCAAGGCCCAGAAAGGTAGTAAAGACACTACGTTGAACCAGGAAGCGCTGGACTGTTTACATCACGTCAACAGCGTAGGAGAATGGCTTGGAAGAGAAGACCTTATTGAAGAAAGTCGTTATTTTGTTGGTTTTTTGTGCACAAAAGGTATTCTCGTCGCTTCATAACATTTAAGATAATGTATTCTGTAGTCACATGGACTATTTTAACAATGTCTTTACTACCTTTCTGCGCCTTGAAAGTTGCAATGAAGTTGCTGGATATCATCAAAAATATCTTAATTTGTGTTCCGAAGATGAACAAAAGTCTTACGGGTTTGTAACGACATAAGGGGGAGTTAATGATGGCAGAATTAACTAACTCTTTAAGCCCAATTTTGTGCCCTTTTTGTGAAAGTGGTGTTGTAAAATATAAAACAGATTATACATTTTGATGTGTAAAGAGTCTCCAATATGACAAAATTAAGACATCTCGTCATTGCCCATTATGAACATCAAAGAGCAAATGACAGAAATGTTTGTTAGAAGCTGTTTTGCTTTTCTGTTTGGTGTTCTGGCTCACCTCTTCTTTTCCTCTTGCAGTTTATTGAGGAGTACCAGGGCATCGGATGCGTGGACTCCGTGTGCTGTTTCTCGGAGGGGCAGAACGCCTGCTCACGGCTGGGCCAGCTGGTGGAGCGCATGACGGGCCGGTGCGACCCCTCGCGGGCCTCCAGGTGTGACCTCTCTCTCTCCCGCCTCTGCTGTAAACACATCTCCTACAAGCTGGAGCACGATGAGCCCGCGGCCCAGGACCAGTGAGGCCTCGAAGCACTCAAGCATTCCCTAATGATTACAGTGTAGAGCTTAAGACGGGTGCTTTCATTTGCCTTCAATGTTACAAAGATTAGCTAGAAGTCTCCAGGTACGTACGTAAACAATGAGACGTGAATCTGCCAACTCAGTGTCTTCGTCTTTCATCGTCTTCACCTTCTTTCAAGGTGCGTCCTTCTTTCCTGGTGTTCGTGTCTTCTCTGTGTTGCAGATACATGTTCTCTGCTGAAGATTCACCTTAAATATTGTGCCTCCATACGAGTCCGTAATCGCTGAAGTCGTCTTATCACGCCCAGTTATTAGCAAGGCAAACGTTTATAGCGCCAGTTTATGCAAGTATATGCTTGTCGAATGTTGGACTATATGACTCGATTCATGTCATTGCGTGTTCAGAGACGTTGCATCCCTGTTGAAGTGTTTTAATCCGCGTCTTTGCCTTGCGTGTGTTCCTCTCGGCGGAGGGGCTTGTGATGATGGCATGCAACTGTAATGCACTCCTAAGCCTCAGCTCTTAGCGTAATCGTCTTGACTGTCTGTATCCGCACTTTGAGAAGCTACTCCGCAGTGGTGAGATGAGGACAGGGAGACCTGGTCTCGCTAAACAAGACTCCAGCTCCAGTTTAACGGCTTGAACACTGCCATTGAAGCGCAGGGTACTAGAGGAGTCTCTGCTCTGACTGGCCAACGGGAGCCACTGGCTCATTTATTGCAAAGAAACAAGGGACCACATCGTGAGTGAGTGAGACACTGGTAACTGTAGTCTTTCGAGAGGATTGCTATTGTTCGTCGTCTTTTTGTTACTTTTAACTCAAAGCCTTACGGAAGTCAAATCAGTCTGTGTAACTGCATGAGGGCAGCGTTTCATATTCAAGTATGTAAAGTAATCGACGAACGCCAGAGTATGTGTTCTACCTAGATGCTTTACTCTGCTTTATCGATGTTCGTTGACCCTATTATTTCTCTCTCCGTCTATGCTGTCTCAAATGAAGCATCTAAACTATTATAAGTTGTTGCATTTTTGTTGCAATGATCTGTGCTGCTTTTCTTCCAGTGGTTCTCAACTGGTGGGTCCAAAAATGGCTCATGTTGCTGTTTTAAATTTGTTACAGTTTGATAAGAGTTTAGTGTGACAAAAGCACAATGTTGTGTTTTATTGTGAGTGTACACAAATATAAGTAAACACTTTGCAGTTTGAATCATGTCCTGTATGAACAAAATGACGGAGTATGTTTTTATGTTTCCACAGTTCGATCGCGCCCGCGCCTCTCTCACACACAGACAGAGTTCGATCTCGCCCGCGCCTCTCTCACACACAGACAGAGTTCGATCGCGCCCGCGCCTCTCTCACACACGCAGACAGAGTTCGATCGCGCCCGCGCCTCTCTCACACACAGACAGAGTTCGATCGCGCCCGCGCCTCTCTCACACACAGACAGAGTTCGATCGCGCCCGCGCCTCTCTCACACACAGACAGAGTTCGATCGCGCCCGCGCCTCTCTCACACACAGACAGAGTTCGATCTCGCCCGCGCCTCTCTCACACACAGAGTTCGATCGCGCCCGCGCCTCTCTCACACACAGACAGTTCGATCGCGCCCGCGCCTCTCTCACACACAGACAGAGTTCGATCGCGCCCGCGCCTCTCTCACACACAGACAGAGTTCGATCGCGCCCGCGCCTCTCTCACACACAGACAGAGTTCGATCGCGCCCGCGCCTCTCTCACACAGAGACAGAGTTCGATCGCGCCCGCGCCTCTCTCACATACAGACAGAGTTCGATCGCGCCCGCGCCTCTCTCACACACAGACAGAGTTCGATCGCGCCCGCGCCTCTCTCACACACAGACAGAGTTCGATCGCGCCCGCGCCTCTCTCACACACAGACAGAGTTCGATCGCGCCCGCGCCTCTCTCACACACAGACAGAGTTCGATCGCGCCCGCGCCTCTCTCACACACAGACTGAGTTCGATCGCGCCCGCGCCTCTCTCACACACAGTCAGAGTTCGATTGCGCCCGTGTCTCTCTCTCTCTCGCGGGGCTGAAGCCAACTTGATGTGTTGAATGCTCAGAGCACGTTATAAAAGCGTATACTTAAAATAGGCTACACATTTCTGTTTTAATAAATGCTCATAGTAAATCATAGCATATTGCCTAAAACATAAGGAAGGTACAAAAATAGTCAGTGATACATTTGCGACCCATTAAAAATGAGGGTCGCAATGGCATTTCTAAAGGTCGCAGTGTAGTTCCCTGATCCAATCACACTCTGTTGGTTTGGCACAAAATCCTCCGTTACTTGGTAGCATGAAGCCAACATGCCCTCATCCTCCTAAACAATCAGTGTTTCTTTTACCTTGCGCAGCTTTGTTCAGTGTACAGTGTTCGGGGTACTTTTGTATGCCTTTGGTACATCACTTGATGTCTACAGCAAAACCAGTTGAGAACCACTGCTTTAGACAATGAAAGAGATTGTTTACTATGGTATGAAGCCACATGTACCCTGAATATGCATACATTTAATGACATAAATGCGAAAACACGCTCTAATTTTTTTACTTTTTACCTCTTCAAGATCTTAAAACGGTTGTCATCATCTGCAACATATGAAGATGGTACTTTTCATTTGCCCTCTACTACCTTCTTACACGTGATCCAAAGATAATCGCATTACTGTAGCTATCGGTGTATTCTTGATCTTATACAGCATGGATCTGTTTCTAATATGGCTGATCTGTTGATGAAGACAATGCCCTCTGGTGTTCAAGAGTAGCAGGTCTGGTGTTTGAGGAACATGGCTTTGCAACGGCTCCGATCCTCAAGGGCTGCTTAATTCCACCATTTACAAATATTATATACATTTTATAGTAAACCTGTATACACATATTTTTTTACAAGTACTAGATTTATGTTATGAATTGGTTTCTACTTATATACTGTAAATTATCTTAGTTTCATATATAGGTACCATACCCAACATATTATGCCTAGGAAAAGGTTAATACTTTCATGAGAATGTAATCTATGTGAATGTCAAGGCTGTGGAAGGATGTTGTGTTTATATTTGTTTATTGTCCATTAACCATGCCCATTAACCCATCTTGCACTAGCGTTTCCACATCCATTTCTCCATTGGCTGTGACTCTTGTCTGTTTCTTGCTGATCTTCATGCACTAAGAGTTAGCTGGTTAAAGAGAGATTTAGAAATATACTCTTATAACCCAATAATTAATAACTCATTTACACAATGGCAAGACCGTAATCATGGAACGTAACAGGATGCAAAAGCTGAGCTAAAGTTATTAGAGATAGTAAATGCCTTTTAATCCATCCTTTGAAATTATTTCTTAGAAAAAATCCATCCTGTTAGGTTAAAATGAGCAGATTTCTTGTATTATGTCTATTTTAAAGTGAGAAATCAGTTAAATCAAGTAATACCAAATATTAAGGACAGTTAAAGGGTTAGTTCACCCAACAAATGAAATTCTGTCATTAATTGCTCACCCTCATGTCGCTCAGAACACAAATGAAGATCTTTTTATTTAAACTGGAGAGATTTCTGTCCCACCATTAAAAGTCTATTCACCCAAAACATTGGCATTTGAGAAAGTCCATGAAACAAAAGCTCAACTGTACTTGATCAATGCATGAGAACAAACCTCATTGGTTCTTGCAGAAACTAGAGCTTGCTTCCGTTTACCATTTTGTATGTGTTTTATATATGTGTGGATCAGTGTTACTTTTACAATGTTTTTGAAGCACTAAATTGTTGGTGTAATAGACTGAAAGAAGGAAAGCCTCAGCCTCAGGCTTTATTCAAATATCCTCATTTGTGTTACGAAGATGTCTTACGGGTGTGTGACGACATGGGAGTAAAGGATGACAGAATTTTAATTTTTGATTGAACTCTTTAAGGATTTTAAAAAATATATATTAAGACTTCTAAATGATGGGTTTTTTTTGTAATGATTGATGCAGATCTAGATGTCGATATAATGTAGATATATTCATTATACAATTTAATAATTTGCATTGTAGTATACTTAAGGGTAACACTTATTTTGAGGTAGCGTAGTTACGCGTTACTATATGTACTTACTATAGTAATAAAATATTATAATAGTAAATTATGCATAATTACAAGTAACTAACCCTAACCGTAACTCTATAGTAAGTACATGTAGTTAATTAATATTACTAATACAATGTAACTGTCACCTTAAAATAGTGTAACATACTTAAGTTCTAAACGAAATAAGACTTAAATGTAATCTATGATAGAAAGGACAGATGTCTTTTATAACATTGTATAAAAATAGTCTACTGTTTGAATGGGGGGGGGGGGTATAGCTTGATATCAATCTAACTTCTAGTATTCAGGTCGTCACAGGTTATGAATATAGAGCATGTGTGAATTGAGCTCTTATTGAATCGTGATGTTCTGAACACAGAGCTGTCCACACTGCCCCCCTCACTGTTCGCAATGTCCTTGATACTTCCAGATCTTGGAGCGACTCTGAGACCTTCTTCTCCAATGACCGGAGCATCCTGACGCTCTCGCCCATGGAGGTCTCTCATTGTTAATGCACCCGCCCCAGTCTGGAGCCTGAAGATGCCTAGCCTTGACCCCTTGACCCCTTGTCCAGTCACCAGCCAGACTTTCACTGATGTCTCACTTTAAGAGCTATGTTAATCAGAGCGTCACGTCATGTGTGATTAGCAACAAGAGATACACAGAAAAACCAAAGGATGTGTCTGACTTGAACGTTTCTGTGTTTCCGCTGCTCGTAAACCACGAAACTGTACGAAAAGGGCCACCATCTTTCCTGAGGAAAACGAAGGGGTCTGTTTGAAGCCATAATTCCCTCTTTTAATTGCCTGATTTTCAAGGTATTAAATGTGAGTGCACTAGCTCACAAACCTGTAGCCTCCTACCCTAAGATGCCTACCTGTACTTAATCTGTACAGATTATCATGATGCATGAATGTTGCAGAGTTCTCGATAACCTCGCATATATCGTCCTTGAACTCGGTCACTTTCACCTCCGTCAGTCATGTGCCTGCATATCATTTCTGCTTTCCTCTGTCTTGCACATGCTAAATGTTCATTTCTAACTATTGCCATCATTTAATTTATCATTGTTGCCGTGTTCATTGTTTTTTTGATTGTGTTGCTAACCACTTGTCAAAGCTGTTTGATTATTTTCTTGTTTAGTGTGTATGCGTGTGTATTTAATCACGTAAGAGGGCATAGTTTGGGTTATTGTAAGGCCGGAGCATTGAGACAACCGTTTTAAACTTGCTTAGATCAACTATATTGAAGTTTATGATATCCGACTGCATGCTACACTTTGGTCAATGCTACACTAGTCTTGAGGTTTCTCTTTATTTTTGCTGCGAAGGCCAGAAATCTGGTGCCGTGACCCGGGTGGCAGTTGGAGAATCAGGTTTTATGATGGAGAACGGTTACATTATGAATTGTGGATTACTCTATTTTGGTACTTTTTCTCTAGTTTTTATTTGTATATCACTTCTCATGTCAATGTTGGTCATAACTGTTTCAATTCTTGCGTTAAAATCAAACGGCTGAATTGGTTTGCTATATAATGTGTTTTCATGGATTATATAGCAACACAGTAAATGCCACTTGTTACTCAGAGACATTAGCAATAAGACTCGATCTAGACTGGAAATACCTGATCTAGCTGTGATGTCAATCATCCATGTTGCGGTTTCATTTTTTTTGTGTGTAAACATGTTCTTCTAATTGTACTCTCCTTACAGTGAATATGTTTATTGCTGATGTTATGAAAGTTCTATTTACGGAATAAATACATTTATAAAATCTAGTGTTTCATTGTTATTAATCCACATTTCAGTTTTTGCTAAATTTCACGATGCAGAATAACCTTACGATTGTTTGGATTGATTTTATTTTATAAGATAATGAAGAAATTGAGAACACTTAATTGGCCAGACTAAACTAAAAATTTAATCAAAACAGATTATTGAAGAGTTTTACAAGAAACTATTTCAGTCTTTCTACTTAATTTCTTCATTTACTTCAATGTGTTTCTTGCCGTATCTTTGTAATTATGAGTGCAAACCATTTTGTCCAGTGTAATTGTGAACTCTATTAACCGTGTCAATAGGGAACAAGACTCAAGAGACTTCTCTGTGCTAATCTGTTTTTTCAAGAGTATTTTTAAGTAGCGCTCGGGCAACACCAATGTTTGAAACTACCCTTCAAACAGACTTGTACAGCATAAAGTGATCATCATTTACTGCAGTGGTTTGGTTTTGCTGAAATGCAAATACTTGCAAATGTGTTTAATGGGAGAGATGGCTCGCCAGTCCACAGTCATCCTGAGGTGAACCCAGAAAAATAAGCGTTTCAGACGGTGGACATCCAGGAAAATTGGGCCAACAAACCCATCTTTATCTACCAAACAATGACATCATGGTACAAAAGTGATGGCACATACTCAGAGACCAGTCTGACAAAGATGTTTCTTAAATAAGAACATTTCTAGCCTTCATTTTAGAGGAAACTTCCCAACTGCAAAACTATAGGTTGAAACGGAAATCTCAAAAGACTGAATTATTTGTAGTGTTTTGTTAAAATCTTGTATTGAGCAGTAATTTCTGATAAATCTTCAGGTTTAAACCATTTTAATGTTCTTAATCTGATATAGTTTACTTTGCAAAGACAGTATGCCAATATAGCGACACACTACTGCCATAAAATTGTATACAATGTATATGAGGGCTGCATATTGCCAACTGCCTGTTCAGTACATTGAGATGCAAAATTTGATTTTTTTTTTTTTGTTGTTATTTTCAATGACCTGTAATTTGTGAATAATAATCCTGTCAATGATCCTTATCTTGCGTACAACAGGAACTGGTTTTCTGAAATCGAATACATCCCTATATAGTTGGAGTACTAAAAGAGTATTACCGGTATGTCAAAACACATATTATTTGAATAGTAGGCGAATAGTGCCTGTTCAGATAGCAGGCAAATCAGATTTTTTTCCCAATTCTCAAACCACCTCCAAATGTGGAAAAAAAAAAAAAAAAACCTGATTTCGTGGGGTTTTTTGCTGCCCAGAATTTAAAAACTCTGATCTTTGCTGGCCATCTGAACATAGTCTTAATACTTCAGGTGAGATTCTGAAGTGTGTTCACGATGAGGGCACGGGAGAGGGTTAATGAAGGGCAAAGACTTACGCTGGTAAGTCACATGACAAAATTAGTTATTTCAGAATGAGTAGTTTGGGTCGGGACAGAAGTTCCCGAAGCACCACAGGTAAGTCACGAACCCTTCAACAACTAAAACATGATCCAGAGACGTTCATGACGATCCTTGAACTCAGACACTGAAATCTCTCAAACAACCCTGCTTTACATTTTGATTGACATCTAAAAACATAATTCACCTCCATACTGAACATCCCATCTGGATTGAATCTAATTGCTAATGCCACTTCTGCAAAACAATAAATCTAATCTGGATGACATTTCTTTGTGAGATTCACCGATCCTCACTCCAGGCCTTGCCATTGAAAATCTTTTTCTGGATAGCTCTGCTGAAATCCTTCAGTATGATCAGTGGAATCTCATTAGTGCTCATATATAATGCAGGCGAACTGTTTCTATTTCAAGAGAATGATCTTTCAGTTTTGATATGTTGAAGAATGATTGTGTGAAGCATCTATTAATAACCACACTGATCATGTATGCATTCAATGTAAATTGACCCTCTGAAACTTGTATTTAAAAAAACTGATCGAAGCAGTTTTTACAGGATACCAACGACTTCAGTCCCTTAAACATGATTAATTGGCACAAGTTTGACCCCTGACCTAAACAACCTTTAATTTGAATGAAATGCAAAAGCAATTTTACGGGGGGAAAAATTACTGAATTATGTAAATGTTATGGATGATTCCCAGAATGTGTTTTTGTGTTAAAAAATGCCAAACACAGCAGTGGAATGAGTATTGAAGGATAGCCTGAGGATGAAGCATGTGTCCTGTGTCCCAGTGTTTCCGTATCCTAGTGGTCCTGTGTCCCAGTGTTCCCGTATCCCTGTATTCCCATGTCCCAGTGTTCCAGTATCCCAGTGTTCCCGTATCCTAGTGTTCCCGTGTCCCAGTATCCCTGTATTCCCATGTCCCAGTGTTCCCGTATCCTAGTGTTCCTGTGTCCCAGTGTTCCCATATCCTAGTGATCCTGTGTACCAGTGTTCCCGTATCCCTGTATTCCCATGTCCCAGTGTTCCCGTATCCTAGTGTTCCTGTGTCCCAGTGTTCCCGTATCCTAGTGATCCTGTGTCCCAGTGTTCCCGTATCCCTGTATTCCCATGTCCCAGTGTTCCAGTATCCCAGTGTTCCCATATCCTAGTGGTCCTGTGTCCCAGTGTTCCTGTATCCCTGTATTCCCATGTCCCAGTGTTCCAGTATCCCAGTGTTCCCGTATCCTAGTGTTCCCGTATCCCTGTATTCCCATGTCCCAGTGTTCCCGTATCCTAGTGTTCCTGTGTCCCAGTGTTCCCGTATCCCTGTATCCCCATGTCCCAGTGTTCCCGTATCCTAGTGTTCCTGTGTCCCAGTGTTTCCGTATCCTAGTGGTCCTGTGTCCCAGTGTTCCCGTATCCCTGTATTCCCATGTCCCAGTGTTCCAGTATCCCAGTGTTCCAGTATCCCAGTGTTCCCGTATCCTAGTGTTCCCGTGTCCCAGTGTTCCCGTATCCCTGTATTCCCAGTGTTCCCGTATCCTAGTGTTCCTGTGTCCCAGTGTTCCCGTATCCTAGTGATCCTGTGTCCCAGTGTTCCCGTATCCCTGTATTCCCATGTCCCAGTGTTCCCGTATCCTAGTGTTCCTGTGTCCCAGTGTTCCCGTATCCCTGTATTCCCATGTCCCAGTGTTCCAGTATCCCAGTGTTCCAGTATCCCAGTGTTCCCATATCCTAGTGGTCCTGTGTCCCAGTGTTCCTGTATCCCTGTATTCCCATGTCCCAGTGTTTCAGTATCCCAGTGTTCCCGTATCCTAGTGTTCCCTTATCCCTGTATTCCCATGTCCCAGTGTTCCCGTATCCTAGTGTTCCTGTGTCCCAGTGTTCCCGTATCCCTGTATCCCCATGTCCCAGTGTTCCCGTATCCTAGTGTTCCTGTGTCCCAGTGTTTCCGTATCCTAGTGGTCCTGTGTCCCAGTGTTTCCGTATCCTAGTGGTCCTGTGTCCCAGTGTTCCCGTATCCCTGTATTCCCATGTCCCAGTGTTCCAGTATCCCAGTGTTCCAGTATCCCAGTGTTCCCGTATCCTAGTGTTCCCGTGTCCCAGTGTTCCCGTATCCCTGTATTCCCAGTGTTCCCGTATCCTAGTGTTCCTGTGTCCCAGTGTTCCCGTATCCTAGTGATCCTGTGTCCCAGTGTTCCCGTATCCCTGTATTCCCATGTCCCAGTGTTCCCGTATCCTAGTGTTCCTGTGTCCCAGTGTTCCCGTATCCTAGTGATCCTGTCTCCCAGTGTTCCCGTATCCCTGTATTCCCATGTCCCAGTGTTCCAGTATCCCAGTGTTCCCATATCCTAGTGGTCCTGTGTCCCAGTGTTCCTGTATCCCTGTATTCCCATGTCCCAGTGTTCCAGTATCCCAGTGTTCCCGTATCCTAGTGTTCCCGTATCCCTGTATTCCCATGTCCCAGTGTTCCCGTATCCTAGTGTTCCTGTGTCCCAGTGTTCCCGTATCCCCATGTCCCAGTGTTCCCGTATCCTAGTGTTCCTGTGTCCCAGTGTTCCCGTATCCTAGTGGTCCTGTGTCCCAGTGTTCCCGTATCCTAGTGGTCCTGTGTCCCAGTGTTCCCGTATCCCTGTATTCCCATGTCCCAGTGTTCCCGTATCCTAGTGTTCCTGTGTCCCAGTGTTCCCGTATCCCCATGTCCCAGTGTTCCCGTATCCTAGTGTTCCTGTGTCCCAGTGTTCCCGTATCCTAGTGGTCCTGTGTCCCAGTGTTCCTGTATCCCTGTATTCCCATGTCCCAGTGTTCCAGTATCCCAGTGTTCCCGTATCCTAGTGTTCCCGTATCCCTGTATTCCCATGTCCCAGTGTTCCCGTATCCTAGTGTTCCTGTGTCCCAGTGTTCCCGTATCCCCATGTCCCAGTGTTCCCGTATCCTAGTGTTCCTGTGTCCCAGTGTTCCCGTATCCTAGTGTTCCTGTGTCCCAGTGTTCCCGTATCCCTGTATTCCCATGTCCCAGTGTTCCAGTATCCCAGTGTTCCCATATCCTAGTGGTCCTGTGTCCCAGTGTTCCCGTATCCCTATGTCCCAGTGTTCCAGTATCCCAGTGTTCCCGTATCCCTGTATCCCCATGTCACAGTGTTCCCGTATCCCTGTATTCCCATGTCCCAGTGTTCCAGTATGTGGGCTATTTCAGATTTAGTCTAGTTCAACAAACAAATGGCAGTAATGCAGCGATTGGAGAATAAAAAACAAATACAAATTAAATGTTTGGAAAGGACAAAATTGAAAGAAATATAAAAAAAATAAGTGAAATATCAAATGAATATTAAAAATGGGAAATAAACAAATGAAACAAAGTAAATTAAATGCATTTCTACATGAAACCGCTTTAATTAGAAGACTACTAGCAACAATGAGAAGGTTTTACCCACTCAGATAAAGATGGTGGTACATGCACATTTAATCATGACCTGTAACCTGACATAAACCAAAAAGAAGAATTGAAATCTCTTACGAAGAATACATGGAAATATGTACTTAATGTAATATTATTGAATTTTGGTAAAAGAGCAGGGGTACAGAGGATAAAGATTGGAATATTACAAAATAAGATCACAGAACATAAGGCTATATACAAAAAGCCTTTAATTATGTCATCTAAGATTCCTCGTCATACTCTCATACTCCACCTAGAAAAAAAATCTAAAATCATCCTATACTAGTCTTTAATGCTGCAAATGAATTATTCATGATGAGGATGGCAGTTTTGGTTTTCTGGGTGGAGTTGTAAAGACCATGTAACTTGATTCCATGTAAGAAAATGAAAGTAGAAAACAATGAAAAAAGAAATGAAGACTGATGTTTGTATTTTTTTAATGTGCAAACCCTCTAAAGTAACCTTTGAGAGGACGCTGGCGTCAGTTGTTGGCTTTTTATCCGTTCTGAACAGTTATTTGTATTTGCCTTTTTACACGGATTGTATTTTAAATTGAATGCTGTCCCCTCACCTATCGTTATCTCCTCTAACATCGGCTGATTGTTTGTTACCTCCCTTTGGACTTAATCGTAGTTTCAGCGCTGCTACTGCGAGGCTCTCTGTTTGGCCAACGGCAAGCTCGAGGTTACGAAATCAGTAAAATATCATACATATGACACGGTTTTAAGGGCTTTAGATTTGCTGGATGTAAGGAGAGTGTCCAGGTATGATTTAAGTCCCTTACAAAAAAAATGAACCAGTAGGGCTTAGCACCTTGGAATTTATATTTATGTAAGAAAAAGTTTGCTAGAAGAATAAATAAGTTTATCAAAAAAATATTGGTAATTTAAATCGTTATCAAAGTTGTGTTGACCAAATAAAACATCTTTAACAAGGAAAAACTCTGTGATGGAAATGTGTGTACAAAGATACAGAAATCCTTTGAAAACAGATTTGTATATGTGCTGAGATGAGAGATAGATTCCTCTTCAGTACCACAAAAGGAACACTTTTTTAAAGTAAAACTTCACAGGGTAAAAAAGATGAAGTAATTTGCAAGACACATCTTTGACCTTATTGGTTATTAAATATTTAGATGACAAAGTCCACACTTTCTTCCATGGAATATCAACAAACTGGCCATTCTAGTAGAACACAATGTATGGGAGAGAAACAATCTCATTCTGAAATATCTGTCTAATTCTCCTGTCCCGACCAGAAGAGTTAGATAAAAAACAAATATTCCCAATCATGATATCAGAAGGATGAGCTACTGACAAAGAAATCAAGGATCTAGCTGAGTCTCTGAGAAGAGTTATTGCTCCATAAGGAATGGCATCCATTACAATAGCAAACTCTCGAGGAGTGACAGGTATATTATACTTGTTCAAAAACTCTGAATAGGAATACAAGTGTCCATCAGCTTTGATTAATTGAGAGACCAAAATAATATTATTAACCCAATCTGTGAAGAACAAAGACTTATTTTTATAAAGAATATCTCAATTAATCCAAATAAAGTACCGGTGAGGACTAAAATTATGTTTATAAATTAGGCCTAGGTGCCAGTAGCCTGGATGCCAGCCGAAATTAACCCAGCCCACAACATCTGAGGATGGGAAGTTCGGTGTAACAACATTTAGTTTTTACATTAAATTAGCTCAAATTATATATAGGGAATTTTAATAATCATGAATATGATTAATATATTGCATATTACAGTTAAATTATCGAAGTTGAAAATAGATTGATTGTACACACGAATGATCAATCACAACGAATTATAATTCCTCATTCATATGTCAATGGTCCATTTTCAGATCGATTATATGAGATAACCTTTAATGGAGTTAATTTAGCTATCGAACTGTTTGTCCAGCAAACGGCCGTAAGATTAACTTATCAACTTCTCAACAAAGTTATCCCTTCTTATAAACTCCAAGAAATATCAATTTTCTGGCCGTGAACATTAATTTTCCTGTGTTTATAAAATTAGACTACGCAACGTAGTCAATAATGAAAGCTTTGTTGCTAGGATCGAGATCTCATTGACTTTGTAAAATGAGCATTTTAGACAGAAGGCAATCAAGAATATAATGGTTTTAATAGTTGGACTAATACATCGAACTACAATTCACACAGAATATATGTATATACACCCGAAACAAACAAAACAAAAAACATCACAAACACGAATTAAAATAGGATGAGAGAGGAAGATAAAAATGAGAGGGAGAGAGAGAGTTGGGAAGAAAGAGAGAGAGAGAGAGAGAGAGAGAGAGAGAGAGAGAGAGATCCGTAGGATCACAGCTTGGCAAAATTCACCTGGACATTTAAACCTTTAAGAGACAACACGGAAAAACAGTCTTAATGCTCTAAAATCTTGGTAACTCAAATATACTTGCATATAGTTCTCATGTGTCTGAGCCCTGCGGCGTGTGTGAGCTGCTGGTCTTTGTGTGTTCCGTTGGAGCGTCACGTGGTTTGCTGCGGTCTGGAGCGCGCAGTTTCAAAGAAGGCTTAAAGGTCTTTGACGTAAATTACCAAATAAATAATTAAGACTAAGTTCATTTCTGGTGAAATGAACAAAGGAAAAACAAACTTAAGCAAAAGAAAAGAAGAGGAAAGATCCCCCAGGGCGGGGATCACGAGTATGATGGTTACATCGGATCGAAGGAGAGAGAAGAGTCCAGTCAAAAGTTGAAGTTCCCTCGAAGAAGGGAGTTCCCCCAAAGATGCAGTTCTTTCTCCCCCCTCCTTACTCTTCCAAAACTAAAAACCAAAATGAGGTGCTTGGTGGTCTTCTTTAAAGACACTTCTGTTTACGCCTCCTCTGGCGTGAATGCACCAATCAGCTGGGAGGAAAGTGTGCGGATAAGTGTTCCTTTGTTCCCTCGAGATCGACTTTGCATGTTTCATGACCGTGATGTAAAAATGCGTTCAATTTTACTCCAGAGATGATAAAACATAGTAACATACATTTTACGGTTTGCACCCATATATATATGGTTTGGTCAGATCAAGAGGATTCTAAAGGTGTGAAGAACGACATACAAACATTATAGGAAAACACAGTTACATTAAAAATGCATCTAAAAGCACCTCTGTTCATTTAGAATTATAATACGATCACATCTAACCCCAATGGAACATGGGCAAACATAAAAACATATCGAATATATCATAGTACAAGTCTCTCAATTGAGGAGATTGGAGAAAAGTTTTTGTGTGTGTGTGTGTACTGTGGACGTGGCTGGGTCATTCGTTGGTGAAGATGTGGTGAACTTTTGCTCACCCCCCTCCCGGGCAATGATATGTGTGCGTATTCTTTGAATTGATGAGTTTTAAGTCTGGATTACAATGACCAGTGTGGTTCATTACACAAGGTTGTCTGTGTTTGTGAGGTGTCCTGCAGAGGGGACACCACGGGATCTCCGGCCAGAGAGGCGCTCCTGTTGGGTCACATGTGGTAAGACAGAGGACCCTGTGATTACTTATCAGCGAAAAACGCCGCGGCGGCACTTCTGGCATCGGCCATTTAATTAAGTCCCATCGCCATTCATCGCTTGTGTGTGAATCAGTAACTTAAAAAGTCCCATGACATCTGTTTCTTTCACAATCTGAAGAATGGAGGAGTGTTTACTTAATTAGAGACTTAGTTGATTAAAACCACATGATTGCGCTGATCATCTGATTATTGCTACATCGGTCTGGACTTGATCCGTTGTGAAGCAAGTATGCCCGAACCAAAGCTGTTCGGACCAATCAAATTGTCAGGATGGGCTTTATACGATGATGGACAGATGATCAACAGTAACGTAATCATCCACGTTTACAACAAAGAATGGCTGACGCTGGAGAATTTAGATGTGTAGATTCAGCCATCTACAGCCATTTAGCCTGTTATAGAAGATGTAGACAGCGCATTCATTTTAAAAGAGGAACAGAGAACCACGATCAAGGCATTTGTCGATCGGAAAGATGTTTTTGCTGTCCTTCCTACGGGATTCGGTCGATCCAATTGAGTGCAGAGGCATTTTTTTTTCCTGGTTTCGTTGAAACACGCCCCATAAGCACAGCCCAATGGAGCATTATCACTCACATTCTGACTCGAATCTGAGTATGACAACGTCAGGCTAAGGTGCCAGGCCAAAAGTAGGGTTAGGTTGCAAAAGTACCCTAACCCTAATTTGATCATTTAAGGGGTAATTTAGTGATGTTATAGTTACATAACAATAAGAAATTGAGACCACCCACATTAGAGAAAACAAGATTAGGGAGAATATTCTAAAATGAAGCAGGGTTCCCTTTCAAGGGAACTCGAGCTGCATCGAGACCCTGTGTGGTCAGTGAAAAAATTGGACATTTTATTTGTACTTCTGTACAATCCTCACAATTCACAAGACAATTAAAAAATCACTGCATTTTACAGAAAATCCTAGTTTGTAAACGTATTTGAGAGATATATTTCACTTTTGAAATTTCTCATCCAGACATACATGTATTGCATTTGTAATATAAACTTTTAAGATGGTTTCCAACATTTGATTGTTTTTTCTTTACAGTAGTGGGGAGATATATAATTCCTTCTGTGAAATACCATCTGGCTCACAAGAAGCAAAACATGGAATCAGCTAAACAGATAGTCGAGACTGAATACCTGCATCAGGATTCTTACCAACCAGTAGATGATGTTTTTCAGAAAGTGAAAGACCAACACAAAACGTTCATGAAAAACAAGTATGAGAGCTTATTTGAGGGAATCAAACTAGAGGAGAATCAAACCCTCCTGAACAGCATCTACACACAGCTGTACATCATAGAGGGAGAGAGTGAAGGAGTGAATGAAGAACATGAGGTGCTACAGATGGAGAAAAACCAAAAACAACACTTACAAGACACTCGGATTTACTGCAATGACATCTTTAAAGCCTCACCTGAACCAGGCTGTGAGGAGAAAGACAAAATCAAGACTGTTCTTACTATAGGCATCGCTGGGATTGGAAAAACCGTCTCTGTGCAGAAGTTCATTCTGGACTGGGCAGAGGGAAAATCCAATCAGGATGTAGATTTCATGTTTGTGCTTCCATTTCGAGAAATGAATTTGATTAAAGATCATAAGTACAGTCTTCACAAACTTCTGCTGGACTTTCATCCTGAACTTCATAATCTGGGCTCAAATATTTATGGGGAGGGTAAATTGGTGTTCATCTTTGATGGTCTGGATGAAAACAGAATTCCTCTGATGTTTTCAGACGCTCAGAAAGTTTCTAAAGTGACTGAGACTTCATCCGTGGGTGTGTTGATGTCAAACCTCATGAATGGAGAGCTGCTTCCCTCTGCTCACATCTGGATCACCTCCAGACCAGCAGCAGCCAATCAGATCCCCTCCAAATACATCAACCGTGTGACAGAAATTCAGGGATTCAATGACCCTCAGAAGGAGGAATATTTCAGGAAGAGAATCAATGATGAGCATCAAGCCAGCAGGATCATCTCACACATCAGAAGAGCAAGAAGCCTCCACATCATGTGCCACATACCGGTCTTCTGCTGGATCTCATCCACTGCACTTCAGAAGCTCCTGAAAGATCTGAGTGCAGAAATCCCTCAAACTCTGACTGAAATGTACATTCATTTTCTGATCTTTCAGATCAATATGAGGAATCAGAAGTCTGAAGAGAGAGATCCAGAGAAACTCCTGCAGTCCAACAGAGAGGTGATTTTGAAACTTGCTGAACTTGCTTTCAAACAGCTGATGAAGGGCAATGTGATGTTCTATGAGGAGGACCTGATTGAGATCGGCATAGACGTCACTGACGCCTCAGTGTATTCTGGGATTTGCACTGAGATCTTTGAGGAATCTGCGATTTATCAGAGGAAAGTTTACTGCTTCATACATCTGAGCTTTCAGGAGTTTCTGGCTGCTTTTTATGCGTTTTACTATTATATAATAAAAAATGATAACACGTTGCATTATCTGGATCAAGTGCATAATCTGCATAGGGACACAATAGATTAAGCACTTCAGCGTGAAGATGGACACCTGGATCTTTTCCTGCGATTCCTGCTGGGCATCTCACTCGAGTCCAATCAGAGACTCTTACTCCATCTACTAACACATGCAGAGGAAAGTTCAGAGAGCATCAAGAAAACCTCACAGTACATTAAAGACAGAATCAGGGCTGAGAAAAATCTCCCCACAGAAAGATCTATCAATCTGTTTCTCTGTCTGCTAGAGATGAAAGATCAGACTCTGTACAGAGAGATTCAGGAGTTTATGAAATCAGACAAACACTCAGAGAAGAAACTCTCTCCTGCTCAATGTTCAGCAATCACCTGTATGCTTCAGATGTCAGATGAGGTGCTGGATGAGTTGGATTTGAAGAAATACAACACATCAGAGGATGGTAGAAGAAGATTGATACCAGCAGTGAGCAACTTCAGAAATGTTCTGTAAGTAATTTATTTGGATCATATTGTAATTGCAATTAAATTGTGGATTTAATATAACTATTCACGCTAGAGATGCACCAATTTTTTTTTTTGAGAGTGATAAATACTGTTACAAATGCATTACAATTAAAAATGCAAAATATTTATTCACCCCCTTCAAGTCAATAGTTAGCAGAAACACTTTTGGAAACAGTGATAACTTTTAGTATGAAATGTCTCTATCAGCATCGCACATCTGGTCACTTCAATTTTCCCTTATTTATCTTTGTTGAAACGCTCAATCTCAGTAAGACTAGATCAACATCTACTCATTATAGTCCAGTCTTTTCAGGTGCACCTATAAATTCTCAGTTGGACTGACTGCAGCAGTAATGATTACATGTGTCAAATTAAATGTGATTGATATTTATGAAGAAATAAATAGAAGGTGCTTCCTCATACCACAGCAACGGGGCAGGAAAAGATAGACATAACCAAAAAGGAGCTGGCAGGTGGAAATACCATGGAGGAGACAATGGAGGGAGGAGCCAGAGAGAGAACTAGAGCAGCACCATCAGGGTTAAGGCCCATGGCAGAAACATTGGAGGGAGGAGTAGAGACCCAGGTGGAGGGCCAAGGCAGAGCCGCAGGCTCACGAGACCAAGGCAGAGAGGGGAGCAGTCGGAGTGAGGACAACGGTGGAGCCGGAGGGAAGAAAGAGCCCCATGGAGCTGAAGCGGTGAAGAGACGAGGCGTAGCCAGAGGCCTGAAAGTTTGTAGTGCAACCAGGATGATGACTGACCGAGGTGGAGCCGGAGGTATGAGGGAGCTGGGCGGGACCGGAGTCGGTCCTCATGCACGAGGCAGGCAGTGAATGCAGATCCACACTGCATCAGCACCCACTCTTTATAAGCAGCAAACCTCCCTCAAGGACCTTCCACAGGTCACTGAGGCTGGTGTAGAAAAAGGCGCAGTTACAGGTCTGGGTAATGAGTAAAAAACCTTTTGGAAAATTTGGGTTATGGACTAGGCCCACTGAGCCATGGCTTTGTCAATCTTAATGGTTTTTAATCAATACATCAAGAAAACAAATGAATTTTAACACCCCCAGGGTTTGATTAATAGCTACCAAGTCAAGCTGGACTAGGTGAACATTTACTTTTAGGGAAGATTTGAAACTATAGAGTGAAACTGTTTTGTGTGTCGTTCCTTGTGATTTTGTACGAATCTGTCCTCTAAACTTACTAAATATTCTATTTTTCTCTTTCAGTCTTGCTGACTGTAAACTCAATGGTCACAGCTATGAAATTGTGGCCTCAGCTCTACAGTCATCAAACTCTCCTCTTAGAGAGCTTGACCTGAGTAACAATGACCTGGAAGAAACGGGAGTGAAGATGCTCTCTGATGCACTGAAGAGTACAAACTGTAATCTGGAGATACTGCGGTGTGTGAGAATAGAACTACACAATTGTAAATGATCATTGCATTTGAATTTGAACACAACTGTGATAGCTGAAGGATCTTGGATGATTAGTTCACTTCAGGTGCAAGAATATTAATGTTTTGATTTCTATCAGAATTTCTATAATAGCATTTCTTCAACATTTGAGATGAAATAGTTTGGGGTGGTTGATTTGTAAAAACATGATGACAGTGATACATAATTTTAGAATGAATTCTAATCAATTTAAGCTTTTAAAATTGTTCAAAAGTGTTTAAACAGGCATATTCATAATTCATAGGCTTTAAACACAGTACAGGTGTTCAATCATGAATCCAATTACTTTGTAGATTATCTGGCTGTATGGTAACAGAGGTCGGCTGTTGTTATCTGGCTTCAGCTCTGAGTTCAGCTTCACACCTGAAAGAGCTGGATCTGAGCTACAATCACCCAGGGGATTCAGGAGTCAAGATGCTCTCCGAGAGACTCAATGATCCAAACTGTGCACTGGAAAAACTCAAGTATGTTGGAGTGAAATTTTTCATGGTTTTTGTTATTTAAATTTTGTAATTGTTATTTTTCATTTTACTTGCACTTACACACATGCATATTTGTAAAGGGAAAAAAATATATATACATTCATAATAAAACTAGCACTAACATCACATTGAACATAACACAACATCACATCCTGATAGCAATTAGTAAGTTAAGTGGTCTAAATTAATTTATACAGGCATAGAACCAAAAAATGTTCGTCCAGTCACTGCATTTGGTCAAAATGCAACGATACAATGTCCTACCTGCCTGTCAACATAAGTATTTCCATACCTCATCGCAGTTAGACAGACGTCAATCCCTGAGCAACACAACTGAAACAGCAGCCACCTTTTACAGTTCCTACTGAACCAAAACAATGAGCTTATGCTGCATTCACACCATAACTACAGTCATTTGGAAACCTGTGATGTTATACTCTGATTGTAACTTGAATTATTGTGTTTCAATTGCAACACCATCAACGTCGAAATTAATCTGCTGCAGTCAGGTGGTACAGATCAGTGCACTTTAAATTGTTTATGTTCATTATTATTGTTTTTACGTAATTGTTTTACGCCATCTCTCGTGGCGCTTTTGTTTGCTCCCTGCTGTACACGTTCATATATATTTTGGAGATGATCTGAAGTGAGCATCTAATGGGATTTTATGAATTTAAAATTAGCTTGCTATTGCTAGCCTCTCTGAAAATTGCTTATGGTTTGTGGTTTGGGGTTTCATACAACACCTTGTGGTTTGTAAAATAAAGGAAACACCTTGTTTCATTTTAGTCACCCTAAATAAAATTTTCTCCCTCTAAAGAGATACTCACTAGGGCTGTGCTCAGAATATCAATACAACGTTACATCGTCATGAACTCCTGATGATGCGCGTATCAAAACAGCAGCTGCTGTATCAATTCTGTCGTGCTTT
Source organism: Meda fulgida (assembly GCA_030578275.1). NCBI lineage: Eukaryota > Metazoa > Chordata > Actinopteri > Cypriniformes > Leuciscidae > Meda > Meda fulgida. The sequence continues at coordinate 20,639,495 of CM060637.1, forward strand.
TGAATGTACTGTAGCCATTTATCACGTGACATCAATTGGCACCAATTTTAGCAACGCGAGCAGAATAGGATTTTGCCAAAAATATGGGAGAATTTTGGGTTTTACACTAAACCGGAGAGTCAGACATTAGACATGAGTCATGCGATATGCAAGAACTGCAAAATAAAAGTTAAGTACTCCGGCAACACGACGAACCTCTCTATATATATGGCAAGACATCATCCAGATCAGCCAGCCCTGTCATCTCAGAAGCAGCCAACGTTGCCTGATACTTTTATCTACTCCCACCCACGGGTCATGATGTCACTTTGTACTGCACAGAGATTGCTTCCTGCGATGCTTGGACTTTAGAGCAAGCCAATCGTATGTTACGATAACCTGCCACTACATATCTCCACAATGGGAACTTGTCTCGTACGTTCTACAGACTAAAGTGAAATAAGGCCATATAACACATACTAAACATTTGTTCAGAGACTTTTGGCAAAGCCTTTTGAGAACTGGTTCTTGAAGCCTAGTGGGTTTTTTATAAACGATAATTAAAATTATCTTGCCCACTCATTCACATAAAAAATTATATTGATTTAAAATTTGTCAGACACATTTTGCTTAGAAAGGCCATATGCGAGGAAGCGTAAATGTTCATGAATATTAATGTTATTCACACCTGAGGAGATTAAGCTCATCCCTTAATGGGCCAATCAATGAAGAATGTGACAGAGGGAACTTCAAGAAAGAATGCGAGGACAAACTTTTTTTTTTTTTTGTACTTTATTTACAGTTAAGAATAGTTAAGTTAACAATATAATTAAAATATAAATGATGGTCAAGGGGACATTTTGATATTCATACCTGGAAACAAATCCTGTTCAAATATGTAAGTAAGCATCATAGTTGTGGTCAGAATTATTGGCACCCCTGGTAAATATGATCAAAGATGGATGTAAAAATAATTATTTCATTCCAAAAATCTAACATTTCATTGAAGTAAAAGAATCGAAAGTGAGTGGGTAAATCACATTATGAAATAAATTTCTTTATCCAAAACATGTTGGCCATAATTACTGGCACTTTTTATTAAATACTTTTTGCCAGCTCTGAGCTTTCTCCTATAATACCTGATGAGTTTGGAGAACAAGTCAGGTTTTTAATTTTTTTTTTATCTGTTGGTATTTGCTCACCTAGCTCACTCTCGAGATCAGGTTTGCGAACACAGGGACCTTGTGCTCCGGCACCTAGCTCGTCTGGGCCTTCGGGTCAACTGGGAGAAGAGCAAACTTTGCCCCGTGCAGAGGATCTCTTTTCTCGGTATGGACATCGACTCGGTCGCCATGTCCGCGCAGCTTACGAGCGAGCGCGCGCAGTCTCAGCTGACTTGTCTGAGACAAATTCAGGGCAAGAGTGCGGTTCCACTGAAATATTTTCAGAGGCTCCTGGGGCATATGGTATCTGCAGCCGCGGTGACGCCGCTCGAATTGCTTCATATGAGACCGCTTCAGCTTTGGCGTCGCGACCGAGTCCCGAGGTGGGCATGGCAACAAGGCACGCTCCGAGTTCCAGTTACTCCGACCTGCCGTCAGACCTTCACCCCGTGGTCGAACCTCAGTTTTCTCAGGGCTGGTGTCCCCCTGGAACGAGTTTCCCGGCATGTTGTTGTCTCAACAGATGCCTCCACCACGGGCTGGGGCGCCATGTGCAATGGACATGCTGCCGCGGGCTCCTGGACAGGACCCCAGCGCCTATGGCATGTCAATTGCCTCGAGTTGCTGGCAGTACGCCTTGCCCTGCACCGCTTCCGGGCGCTGCTCAAGGGTCAACACGTACTAGTCCGATCAGACAATACCGCCACTGTAACGTACATCAACCATCAAGGTGGTCTACGCTCCCGCCGTATGTCGCAACTCGCTCGCCACCTCCTCTTATGGAGTCAGAAGCATCTGAGGTCCCTTCGAGCCATTTACATTCCCGGAGCCCTGAACTGTGCAGCCGACGAGCTCTCACGGCTTCAGCCCCTCCCCGGAGAATGGCGACTTCATCCCCAGTCGGTTAAGCTGATTTGGGACCAGTTCGGGGACGCACAGATAGATCTGTTTGCCTCCCACGACTCGACCCATTGCGTCTAGTATTATTCCCTGACCAAGGGCACGCTCGGCACGGATGCTCTGGCGCACAACTGGCCGCGGGGCCGCAAATATTCGTTTCCCCCAGTGAGCCTTCTCGCGCAGGTCTTGCGCAAGGTCAAGGAGGACGAGGAGCAGGTCCTTCTGGTTGCGCCGTACTGGCCCACCCGGACTTGGTTCTCCGAACTGGTGCTCCTCGCGACAGCACCTCCTTGGCCAATTCCTCTGAGGAAGGACCTCCTTTCTCAGGGACGGGGCACCCTGTGGCACCCTCGTCCCGATCTTTGGAGCCTCCACGTGTGGCTCCTGGACGGGACAAGGCAGGTTTGAGTACCCTACCACCTACGGTGGTGGCTACCATCACTTCCGCTAGAGCGTCGTCCACGAGGCACGCCTACACGTTGAAGTGGAACCTCTACGTCAACTGGTGCTCTTCTCGTGGAGAAGACCCCCGGAGGTGTTCGGTCAGTCTCGTGCTTTCCTTCCTTCAAGATGGGTTGGAGAGAAGGCTGTCTCCCTCCACCCTCAAAGTTTATGTTGCCGCTATTGCCGCACACCATGACTTGGTGGCAGGTAAATCTTTAGGGAAGCACGACCTGATCGTCAGGTTCTTGAGGGGAGGGAGGAGACTGAATCCTCCTCGCTCTCCTCTCGTTCCCTCTTGGGACCTCGCAGTGGTTCTAACTGCCCTGCAGAGTGCTCCCTTTGAGCCACTGCAATCAGTGGAGCTTAAGTTCCTGTCAATGAAGACAGCGCTCCTGGTTGCTTTGGCCTCTCTCAAGAGGGTCGGGGACCTGCAAGCATTCTCCGTTGACGAAGCGTGCCGGAATTCGGGCCGGCTTACTCTCACGTGATCCTGAGACCCCGGCTTGGATATGTGCCCAAGGTTCCTACCACTCCCTTCCGGGACCAGGTGGTGAACCTGCAAGCGCTGCCCTTGGAGGAGGCAGACCCAGCCTTGGCACTGCTCTGTCAAGTACACGCTCTCCGCGCCTATGTAGACAGGACGCAGTGTTTCAGGACCTCAGACTAGCTCTTTGTCTGTTATGGTGGGAAGCTGAAGGGAAAGGCTCTCTCCAAGCAGAGGTTGTCTCACTGGATAGTGGACACCATTGCTTTGGCATACCAGCAGCAAGGTCGACCGTGCCCCCTTGGTGTGACTGCCCACTCCACCCGGAGTGTGGCATCCTCTTGGGCTCTAGCGCATGGCGCCTCGCTAACAGACATCTGCAGAGCTGCAGGCTGGGCGACACCTAACACATTCGCCAGATTCTACAATCTCCGAGTGGAGTCTGTGTCCTCTCATGTACTCGCTTCAACTAGCTAGTACTGCTCAGGTGTCAACTAGCTAGTACTGCTCAGGTGTGTTCGCTTGCTCGCCATTCCACTCCACGGACTGGATACGTACGATATTCTCCTCAGGTGAGCTTCTCCGCAAGCCCTGAGTTCCTCCAGCACCCCTGATGCTAGCGCCAGTGTCTATTGCCTGGGCGTCGGCTAGGTGCCTCCCGTGTGCATGGTCCCTCCCGGAGCTACCCCCACACGTGTATTTCCACTGTAAGCCTCTCTGAGCATGTGTCTTCCCTTGGCAAGCCACCTTGCCACCCCTGAGGTTGAAATATTCCACCTGCGGCTGGACACCTCAGTATTCTCCATATGTTTCCTTCAGGTCATATGTGTATTCCCAAATGCCCCCCCCCCCCTCTGGGTTGGTGTTAATTGCATATTTCCTCTAACTATGGGATATGCTTCCCAGTGTACCTTAGTATTCCTGTGTTAAATAGGAGTCCTTCGTCCAAAGTCTAACAAGGGCTCAGATTTACGCAGGGCACTGGAAGACAGCTGTGAAGGTGGCGTGATTAGACTGATAACCCCATTCGTTGTCATCCGACGTAACTCGGAGTGACAACGAAAGGGAACGTCTCGGTTACGTATGTAACCCTCGTTCTCTGAGTAGGGAACGGAGACGTTACGTCTTCCTGCCACTTTCGCTGTACCGCGGGGATCGCCTGAGCTCAGTCTTGGCTCCTCAGCGAAGAAACATAACTGCATGTTGCCGGCGTCCTCCTTTTATACCCACGAGGTGGGGCGGAGTTACGTCATGCAAATTCCGCAGACCCATGGCATTTCTTTGCCATTGGCTCGTTTTTGTATACTCGAAGTCGATAGGTGTTCTAAGCGAAACCCCATTCGTCGTCATCCGACGTAACTCAGGGAACGAGGGTTACATACGTAACCGAGACGTTTGCGCAGTTCCACTACGTGAAATCTCAAGGCCCACATGGAAGGAAATGAGTAGTTGAATAAACTCGTTTTTTTGTTTGTTTTTTTGCTCACAAAAAGTATTCTCGTCGCTTGATAAACTTAAGATTGAGCCACTGTAGTCACTCGGACTATTTTAACGATGTCTTAACTTTTGGGCCGTCCAGTTTCAATCCCTTAAGAAGTCTATGGAGGAGTGATCCAGCACTCAGATTTAATTAAAAAAATCTTAATTTGTGTTCCGAAGATGAACGAAAGTCTTACGGGGTTTGAACAGCATGAGGGTGAGTAATTACTGACAGAATTTTCATTTTTGGGTGAACTAACCCTTTAACATGTGGGTAAGGTATTTTATTGAACAGATAAATAGCCATATGTACCTCTGCCATATGTGGTTAATGATAAAGTATTATCTATTGTGAAGGGTCATTTCATAACGGTTGTTGTAGCCGGGGCGGATTTAGTGATTTGGGGGACCCAAGCTAAATATAGGAATGGGGCCTTATACAATTGCACACAATTACCTGGATCATCCCTGAGGTTCTCTGTTGTGATGCTTTCAGCTGCACGACGGTGCCCCATAGTTGTGTCAAACTGTATCCATTTTTTTTCATGTACATGTTATAATAGTTTTTTTTCTTGTTTTAGACCCTGAAATAGCAACAGTAGGCTATGATGAAATCCCTCATGGAACTGTACGACCAGTTTGGTGTGGCTTAGACTTGCCATATCATAATTTTCACCCCAGTGCAGTTATGGTACTCGCGTTTACACAGCTTCTAACAGTATTAGGCCGGCTACACACTGGCTGCGTGCATGGTGTGAACATGGCGTTTCACAGGGAGGGCTATCTCGGGACGTAGGCGCCAACAGACCAGTCTACATTTGGCCTATACTTCATGTTAAACATAAATATAGCCTACTGATACAGCAAAGACAACGTCAGCAGTAATCTAATCTGATATCTGTTTCATCTTCATTTTACAGTAAATTTGATTGTAATCATCTATCATGTATTTCGGCTTGTTTACAACAACTCGTGTTACATTTGTGAATTGTAATTATGTATGCATGATTACTGAATATGCCCCGAACAGAACCATACAGCCAAACACTAACAGTTAGTGGCTTGGATTATCATTGTAATAAATATACATTCGACAAAGATGGTCCTTAAACCATATTCATCACAGTCATGCAGAGCTGAAGCACAACCAGAACAATGTTCTTCTGCAGAATGCACGCAGTTTTTATTGTTTTTTTGTTTTTTTTTACCACTAAAGGGTCAAAAGTTTACGTTTAAATTATGAGAATTTGTTAAGACAAAGTTACAAGTGCTTGTGCTTTGTTTTTCTTTTCTTTTCAGTGTGGACCATAATGAAGCCTTCAGAACTACACCAGGACTACAAAAATGTAAGTTTGTTCTTAGTTTTTGTTAATTTGTTAAACTTACATGGTTTGCACGATTACATTTCTTTTTCTGTTCAGATTTTTGTGATCTCACACTGGATCCAAACACAACACACACTAGCCTCTCAATGGCTGAGAACAGAATGGTAACACATGTGAAAGAGGATCAATCATATCCTGAACATCCTGAGAGATTTGAGCACTATGAACAGGTTATGTGTAAAGAGAGTCTGACTGGACGCTGTTACTGGGAAACTGAATTCAATGGTAATGGTCATGTAGCAGTGACATACAAAAAAGTCAGTAGAAAAGAAGGGATTGATTGTCTTTTTGGACTCAATGAGCATTCCTGGTGTCTTTTCTGGATTAACAGTGGTAAGGTTTGTACTGCCTGGCATGATAACAAGAACACTGATGTATCTGTCCCATCTCAGTCTAAAAGAGTAGGAGCGTATCTAGACTGGTCGACCGGCACTCTGTCCTTCTACAGCGTCTCTGACACACACACACTCACACACTTATACACATTCAACACCACATTCACTGAACCTCTCTATGCTGGATTTAGGCTTTATCCTAGAGCCTCAGTGTCTCTGTGTCAAACTGCTTGAAAGATTTCAGGTAAGGAATAACCTATAAAACAATTCAATCTAGACAGTTGTATTATAATTTAGAGGAGATTTGCATTTAGGAAGGTGACAGGAAACGACTGGAGAGAAGAGTGGGTCTGGGGTCAGGAAAAGACCTCGTGAGCCACGACTTGAACAAAGATGTATCTGCTTTATATGTCATGAGATCAGCTCACTAGGCTAAGCTTGGTTGTAGATTAGCTTGAGTTTGAGTACACTATTTTGTAGGGTGTAGGCTATGGCTTTTTCCTGCAAGTTTTAGTTGTCACTTCTCCTTGTACTTTTGTGTTTGGTATTTGATTTTCTGTCATTCTGTTGTATTATTGTTATCTAAGTTACACATATGCTCAATATATGTCTGATGGCATTAGAAATTCAAAACAAAAACCCTATTTTATTATGTTTTTACCTTGAACAATAAACTGTAATTCTTTGCTTATTGTGTGTATTTTAATCTTTTAACTTCTCAGGTTGATTCTATTGGCTTGTTTAAATTTTGCAAGTGTACCTTATTTGATGGCGTGGATGTATTAGTTGAGACCAGTGCTGAAATTTGGCGATCGCATAACCTTAAAACAAAGAGAATCAGTTTTATTACACGCATTACATTAGCCCCGTTTCCACAGTCAGGCCACTGCGAACCAGGGCTTTAAACACTCTGCTAAAAGCCGCGGGCCTGTAGCACCAAGCCCAAAACCATGCTGCGTTTCCACCGTCGGGCCAGAAGCTCTGCAGCGCTTCACTAAAACACACCTGTAAAACACGCCTATCTGGAACAACGTAACACAAACCCATCATTTCACCAACAAATGGAAGTTTTATTAGAAAACTTATCAGAAAGAACTGGAAACAGCGAGATTGCAAAACGAACATGATAAAAGCGACCGTTTGCTGCCATTTTTGTTGTCTACTTAAAGATTTAAAACCCAGGCATCGATGTTTTACCACAGGTTTACAATAATGTAAACTCCTCTGTTCGTAACCACACCTCAAGCCAGAGTTGGCCCGCTTTGGACCAAGGTATTTGACGGGCCAGAAAACCCTGGCCGCTGGCCCAGAGGAAGCCCCGGCAAGGCCCGATCAAGCCCCGGAAGTGACAGTGGAAACGCATCTGGCCCTGGCACGCACTAGCACATCCGCTTTTGGCCTGACAGTGGAAACGCGCCTTGCCCTGGCACGCACTAGCATGTCCGCTTTTGGCCCGACAGTGGAAACGCATCTGGCCCTGGCACGCACTAGCACGTCCGCTTTTGGCCTGACAGTGGAAACGCGTCTGGCCCTGGCACGCACTAGCACGTCCGCTTTTGGCCCGACAGTGGAAACGCATCTGGCCCTGGCACGCACTAGCACGTCCGCTTTTGGCCCGACAGTGGAAACGCGTCTGGCCCTGGCACGCACTAGCACGTCTGCTTTAGTCCCGTCAGTGGAAACGCGTCTGGCCATGGCACGAACTAGCACGTCCGCTTTTGGCCTGACAGTGGAAACGCGTCTGGCCCTGGCACGGACTAGCACGTCCGCTTTAGTCCCGCCAGTGGAAACGCGTCTGGCCCTGGCACGCACTAGTACGTCCGCTTTAGTCCCGACAGTGGAAATGCGTCTGGCCCTGGCACGCACTAGCACGTCCGCTTTAGTCCCGACAGTGGAAACGCGTCTGGCCCTGAAACGGACTAGCACGTCCACTTTTGGCCCGACAGTGGAAACGCGTCTGGCCCTGAAACGGACTAGCACGTCCACTTTTGGCCCGACAGTGGAAACTCGTCTGGCCCTGGCACGCACTAGCAAGTCCGCTTTAGTCCCGACAGTGGAAACGCGTCTGGCCCTGGCACGCACTAGCACGTCCGCTTTAGTCCCGACAGTGGAAACGCGTCTGGCCCTGAAACGGACTAGCACGTCCGCTTTAGTCCCGACAGTGGAAACGCGTCTGGCCGTGGCACGCACTAGCACGTCCGCTTTTGGCCCAACAGTTGAAACACGTCTGGACCTGGCACGCACTAGCACGTCCGCTTTAGTCCCGACAGTGAAAACACGTCTGGCCCTGGCACGCACTAGCACGTCCGCTTTAGTCCCGACAGTGGAAACGCGTCTGGCCCTGGCAGGCACTAGCACGTCCGCTTATCTTGCGCAGTATCTTGTTACCCTTCCCATGGTCACAGTCATATTATGAGACATTCCCTTTCAAGTGGAATTCAACACTGATCTGGATCGACGCTATGGGGAACAAATACCCACTCTGCCATGCGGAGGGAAGGCCTGTCTCGTTTAGCTGTGCCTATACACAACCACAATGGGCATAGCATCTACGGACTTGTTTAGCCGGAGTCAGAAGCGTCAATCATACAATCATACAACTCATAGATCACCAAGTGGTAATATTCCCTCGACCATTACCAAAGCTTATCCGTCCTGGACAAAGTAAAGTCTCTGCCTTTTTTCAACCTTCCTCCCTTCCTTGTGCCCTTAGCCACATACGGCCCAATAGCAGAGCTCTAAGGTTTAGTTATGTCAGCTTCTTCAGCTTGACACAGCTATTTGGGAATTCTGGCCCAGTTAGACCATTTCAACACGCTACACTGGCGTACCACTACACCAGGGTAGGGGAGGGCGAGGCCCACAAGACTCCCAGCACCTGACAAAAGTGCCTGATAACAAGAAGAGCAGCCGGAAGGCAAATTAACTTCTACTTGCCAGGTTCTAAGGGATCGGTTTAGGCTCCAACAGGGAATGGAGAACCCAACTTTAAAAACCTAGACAGTAGGGGAGGGTTTCACTCTACAGTCAACCCAGAAGGACTGCCCGGATCTGTCCAGGGTTGCAAGACTCCCAGCACCTGACAAGAGTACCAGATAACAAGAAGAGCTGCTAAATAGCAAGTTAACCTCTACTTGTTACGTTCTACAGGACCGGTTGAAGCTCCAACAGTGGAGCACAAGTGGCCACGCTCTGCCTCGGGCCCTGTCTCCTGTCCTTAGACTGTGATGGACCAGGTCCCCCAGACGTATTAGCTGAAGACTTACACAAACGTGGGATGTATCAAAATGTAACTTATGTAACTTACTTAAAAAAAAAAATATGAACAGTCTTAAAAAAAATTATGAATAACGTAAGACTAGTCTTTATGCATGCGGCCACAGGTCTCAACAGTCGACCACGCTGTTTTCTGAGATTCAGAGTGTTATTGTTAAGTTTGATTTTGTAAATAAAAGACTGCTGCGTTTAAATCCTGCACTTTTATTTCATCCTGCTTCAAACAAATCTTGACAGTTATTATTATTTGCTGAATGCTTTCATTATGTTACTACAAAACGTTCTGAGTACAACGTTCATGGAACGTCCTTTCATTTTATTTTTACTTGATGAAGGTTTTCATAGCAACTACCTCAGAATGTCTTGATGATGTTATTACCATATTTGCAGAATGTTCTTGGAATGTGTGCATAAAACAATTTTAATTAAACTTCCTTATGTGTTATTTGTCAAAGTTAAAAAAAAATTGTACAAAGCTTTTCATAATAGACATTGTTTCAAAGCAGCTTTAGTTCTGAACAAACTTTCTTCCAGTAACAATAATATAATGTTCGATGAACGTTCAGGTCAGTATGGCGGTCAGGCTCCTGGCCCAACAGAGATGAAACCTGGAGATAGCAGAAGTGCAGGTGATGACAATTCAGGGAAATAATAGAAACACGGGTAAGGGACATAGGAGATTGCTGGAGCACTGGAGAGGTTTACCTTGAGATCTCTTATTGTGAGTATTAAGTCATAATTATGAAAAAGTTTCTAATTTTTAGGACTTGCAGATTCATATTTTTTACTCAACTGTGACAGAAATGGGCTATCTGGTGACTAAGTTAAGTCACTCAACTTCATTTCCAATAACCAGATTATGCAGCACTCCGCCGGAGTCTCGTGACCAAACCTCTTCCCTCCACACTTAACCAGAAGGAAGTAAAAGATCGGCTTGGTTCAGCACTTATATCAATATCAATTACATCAATGAGTTGACAGCTCAATTCAGCCATCTCACATCCCTGTATTTACTTCCTGTTTTCGGTCAAAGTCCACAGTAGTCGATTGAGTTTGCACGCGCGATCATTGATAACTAAGCAACATCATATCATGTCATAGAATATCATAATATCAGAACACCACACAGCACCGTCATCGGCTGACAGCTGACAGTCTGAGTCTCCACTGTTGCTTAGTTACCAATGATCGAACTCGAACAATCGACTACTGTGTCCCAGTTGATAGAGTTTACTCCCATTAATGGATTCATAAATTTGGATCAAAGACTGAAACACTTTTAAATTTGTTGCATAGAGTTTGAACATTAATTAATTTAATCAAAACAATGATTACATTCTTGACAGCAGTCAGACTAATTGTGAACTTAAATAATAAATGTGGAAAATACATAATTTAACTAGAGACTCAAGATACTCAATAGAAAAACAAACCATTTAATGATGAATGTTAAAAGGGTTCAGAAATACAGATTCTAGACATTTCCTTCAGTAATCACACCAACATCAAGGCACCGTATTCACCTCAATGACCGAAGCACTGTCCAGTAATGCTTCAAAAGTGTGCTGGCATATTTGACTGGAAGTAAGGGACTGGAAATAACATGAGTGGATTGTTTTTTTGAAATGCAAATTTAAAGTGTGTTTATAAGGAGATGGCAAGCCAGTCTGCAGTCATCCAAGTGTTATGACAACATGGTAGAAATAAACCAAAGAACCACAAAAACACTAAGTCATTACGGACTGAATAACACACAAAGAAAGCTACAGGTAACAGGTGTGTGTTTTTAGATAGGCAAGACAGTTTCTAGTTTGCTTTTCTAATCTCAAAGGATCCAAACTAACGTGTAGTGCTTGAAGACCTGAGCAGATCCAGCTTCAGGATCTGCAGCCGTGTGTCTGTGGGTTCACTGGGCTGCAGCTGCTTCCTCGTCCTCCATCTCCACCAGCGCCGCGTGCCGGCTGGCCTGGGAGCCCTCCTTGAAGAACACCTTCTTGACGACCCCTGCTTTGGGTGCACGGATGGTGTGCTGCCCAGAAGAGGAGGACACCATCAGAGGTATGGAATATAAAGTGCACTCAATGAGAAAGTGACAGAGCCTCACCTCCATTTTCATGGCATTCATCACCATTAAGGGATCTCCTTTCTGGACCGAGTCTCCAGGCCTGACCAGCACCTGCGAACACAGTTCCACACGCAGTGACGACAGCAAGCACTCTCTACTGAACCCAGGCCGAGTAGCAGTCCGGCTGACAAGTAGATTAAAGAGCCCCGCTTATACTATTTTAAAGGTTCATGATTTTGTTTAGGAGTCTCATACAATCAGGCTTACATGCATCCAAGGTGAAAAAAAAAAAAAAAACTTTTCTCATAATAAACAGTGCAGAATCATCTCTCTTTCTCACAGCGTCTGAAATTGAAACTCTGCTGTGATTGGTCAGCTGACCCAGTCTGTTGTGATTGGTCTACTCTGCTCTGATTGGTCAGATGACCCAGTCTGTTGTGATTGGTCTACTCTGCTCTGATTGGTCAGATGACCAAGTCTGTTGTGATTGGTCTACTCTAATCTGATTGGTCAGATGACCAAGTCTGTTGTGATTGGTCTACTCTGCTCTGATTGGTCAGATGACCCAGTCTGTTGTGATTGGTCTACTCTGCTCTGATTGGTCAGCTGACCCAGTCTGTTGTGATTGGTCTACTCTGCTCTGATTGGTCAGATGACCCAGTCTGTTGTGATTGGTCTACTCTGCTCTGATTGGTCAGATGACCCAGTCTGTTGTGATTGGTCTACTCTGCTCTGATTGGTCAGATGACCAAGTCTGTTGTGATTGGTCTACTCTGCTCTGATTGGTCAGATGACCCAGTCTGTTGTGATTGGTCTACTCTGCTCTGATTGGTCAGATGACCAAGTCTGTTGTGATTGGTCAACTGCTTACAGCGCATGTCAGAAGCGAAATGCCAATCTGAATATCAGCTCTGGATCTTCCTCAGTTCTTGTTAGACAGTGATACAAACAGATGGCGTTTGTTACACCGTATCAATTCCAGCAAGAGTCCTCATACTTATGAAGTGCATTAAAGTGGATTTAGAAAAGCATAATGGGGCACTTTAATTGTGTTAAAGAGCTGCCTTAAATACCTTTTCAATAGTGCCGGTCATGGGTGCGACAGCGCCACCCTGTGTACCGGTGCCACTAACACCAGCCAGGAACTTGGGCACAGGCACATCCACCTGAGCACTTCCCTCCTAAAAGAGAACCAAACAAGATCATACATAGCCTTGACATGAAAGCTGAAGCGTAATTCAAAGGGTGAAAGAAACCCACCATAGAAAAGATGTGTACAGTGTTGTCCAGAATGACTAGTTTGGGTCGGGACAGAACCCCATTCACAGAGCAGCACAGGAAGGTCACGCCCCCCTCCAGCTGCAGCTCGCCTGACACGTGGAACACCTGACCTCCAGTCTAACAACCAAAAACCACCCAGACCTTAGTGAAAGGCTAGATTTAGAGCATGACAGTCGTTGTTCTGACTGAGACTGAAATCTCTGACAAAAACCTGCTATTCTTTTTGATTTGGCAATGCAGATGTGCATCATCTTTACAGTCTAAAATATAATTTACCTCCATACTGTACGTCCCATCTGGATTGAATGTAACAGCTAATGCCACTACTGTAAAAAAAAAAAAAAAAAAATTGGTCAAATCTCATCTGGGTGAATGTGACAGAGGCAAAGGAAATGTCCAGGTCATATTTCACCCCAAAATCTAAAACATATTTTTCTTAAAGAAAACTGAGCCTATCTAGGACAATTCGGGCGGGGGGGGGGGGGGGGGATTTGCAATGTGGAATTATGACAATCATGCATATTTCCTCCCCAGCTTTTAATTATTGTCATTCATAATACTGTAACACACACACACACAAAAGTATGCATTACTATATATTACAGTAAGTGCCTCTAATCAAGTGAATCTAATATTTTGGTAACACTTTACAATAAGGTTTCATTAGTTAGCTAAATTAGTTAAAATGAACTAACAATAAAAACAATTTCTTATGCATTTATTAATCTCAGTTAATGGTAATCTAATGTACTAAAACGTGATTAAAATCAAAAGTTGTATCAGTTAACATTAGTTAATGAACATGAACTAACAATGAACAGTTAGTCATTAAAGGATTAGTTCACTTTAAAAAAAACTTTTCTGATAATTTACTCTCCCCCATGTCATCCAAGATGTCCATGTCTTACTTTCTTCAGTCGAAAAGAAATTAAAGTTCTTTAATTTAAAGAACTTTTTTCGAGTCATTTCGTTCGTTGAATGAACGAATTGACTCGAAAAAAGATTTGTTCATTTTGATGATGGAGTTCGAACAGGAGAGTCACGAACGCGCATCACTGAACAGAGCAAGGCGAGCGTTTGTGCTTATAAAACTTCAACTTTTTTATTTATTTTTGAAATGCCGATCGTTTCGCTAGATAAGACCCTTATTCATCGTCTGGTGTCATTTAAAGCCCTTTGAAGCTGCACTGAAACGCTCATTTGGACCTTGAACCGTTTGGACCCCATTGAAGTCCATTATATGGAGAAAAATCCTGGAGCGTTTTCATCAAAAACCTTCATTTCTTTTCGACTGAAGAAAGAAAGACATGGACATCTTGGATGATATGGGGGTGAGTAAATTATCAGCAAAAGTTTTTTTTAAAGTGAACTAATCCTTTAAGTACTGTAATTAATGTATTGCTCATTGTTAGTTAATATTAGTAAATGCACTAACCTTAACTATTGGAACCTGGTGTAGTCTCACCAATATTTAAAAAACATTAACTATACATATAACTATAAAATATACACTTATATGTAATAGCAGACCTTCACTGGTTCAGACCGGCAAGGGCTCGGCGGTGTGTGTGTGTGTGTGTGTGTGTGTGTGTGTGTACTCACTGTTGTCCCCTAGCTGCAGTGTCAGGTTCCTGCAGTGCAGGACATTGAGTCGTCTCCCGTTACTGGAGGCAAACGGTGAGTACATGTCTGCAAGAGGAGCTCAGGTTAACATCTCAAGCGTCACACACACTGAAGCCACATGACCGCTGAACACCGGACCGCTCTCACCGCTGGACTGGTCCCTGAACTGCTCGGTGTGCTGTTTCTCTCGCAGCAGCAGACCCAGCGCGGCCTGACACAGCACGGCTCCACACGGGCCCGGGGCCGCGGGGAACAGCTGATCGTAGTGCTGCGGGATGAAGCTGGTGTGAACGTTCCCCGCCGAGAACTCTGGGTGCCCCGAAAGACTCAGCAGGAAGTCGATGTTGGTGTGGAGACCCACAATCTGTCAAACGTACATCTGTTAAACGAGCCCTTACAGGAAAAACACATGAACGGAAAAACACGTACTTCGCACACAACATGTGGTTTTGGATCAGTTCCCATGTGATCACATGTGGAATACATGGGACATTCATATAGATTTACAATAGTGAAGGGAATCTAATCGAGTTGTTCAGCTGAAGTAGATTGTGCAGAACTGTTGTTTTTAAATGTCTTGGTAGCTGATGGTTAGAAAAGTTCATGTCATGATCAGCACAGGTCTTGTAACAGTTACTCTGCGATAACAGCCGGCTGCATGTGCACTATCCTGCTTATTACACGGCTACTTCCCACTCAAGTGAGGGTTAACAAACACAATTAAAAAACATTTTTGTTACTTGAAATAAAATAGATACTAAAGATACTAAAATATGCGTGCTTGTGGATGAGAATGTGCGCCTACATTGTATTGACGTAGACAGTATCTGAGTCTCTTCAGAGCAGCGGAGCGATCTTCTCCCCAAACCACCAGTTTAGCGATCATGGGGTCATAATGGGCAGACACTTCGTCACCTTAGACATCATGAACAGACATACAGCATTACCAACCAACACTGAACTGCATCATGTGTGACCCTGGACCACAAAACCAGTCACATGATGCACGGGTTCATTTGTGGCAATACACAACAATACACTGTATGGGTCAAAATTATCGATTTTTCTTCTATGCCAAAAATCATTATGATATTAAGTAAAGATCATGTTCCACGAAGATATTTTCTAAATTTCCTACCGTAAATATATGAAACAATTATTTTTGTGAGTGAATGCAGCACAATCAGGAACATAAATGCACAACTTTAAAGGAGATTTTCTCAATGTTTTGATGTTTTGCGCCATTTTTCAAATAGTTGAATGTCGTCCAAATATCGTCCTAACAAACCATACACCAATGGAAAGCTTATTTATTCAGCTATATACAAAAAAATGTACCCTTGTGACTGGTTGTGTGGTCCAGGCTTACATTTATGAATGACATAATCATTAACCAAAAATACGTTTATTGTAGAATAAATATGAGTACTTATTGTTTACTTATATTACTAAAGTTACTATCAAGGGCAACACATTGGCTGTCAATTTAACGCATTCATTTAAATAATTAGTTATGAGAAAAAATTATGTTAAAATAATTAACGCATCCTCCCAACCCAGAGTAAATCAGTCAAAAACGCGTCAGATGTACGTTGGAGGGGTTTATTATTCGCTCTAGAAAGATTGCTAACTCGTGGCATAGGGAAACAGTTAAATGTATTCTAATATATTGTACTTTTTTAGAAAGTAGCCTACTTTACCTGTCGAGACATGCCTTCACAAGAGCTGTATTTGTGCTGTTTGAGTTGGTGCATTTTGCAAAGCTTGTTTGTAGATATGCTTTATTTGTGTAATTATGCTAGTGTTGCGTAATTATGCTAGTGTTGCAGAAACTACACACTTCACCTTTAAAAAGATAGTTCACCTTAAAATAAGAAGTCTGTCATTGTTTACTCGCCCTCATTGTATGACTTGTGTAAAACTTGAGTAAATGTCTTCGTTCTTCTGAACACAAAGGAAGATATTTTGTTAGTAAAAGATCTTCTTGGTTACAAACATTCTTCAAAATATCTTTCTTTCACAGCAGAACAAAGACCATTACACAAGTTTGAGTTAATGAGGGTGAGTAAACGATGACAGCTTGTTTAAATACAATGTTTAAATATGAAAATTATGTATTATCGAATTAAATATGTGCTAATTTGCATATATTTTAAAAAACGAAATCTGAGTATTGGATAAATTATTTTTTCATTGTGTTCACATATCAGATGATAAAACATTTACAGAGGGATTTATGGGCATCTACTTTGTTATCCTGTAAATCAAAATATAGTGTCAATAGCCTTTAAAAAATAGATTTTCACCATGTTTTTTTAAAATAAAATGTTAGATAAATCAGGCTAGGAATAATATATTTACACATACCTCTGTAAATGTCTTCATAATATAACTAGGTACAAGACTGGAAAGTTTGGTGTATATAGGTGCGACTGAAGTGGAGATTTCGGAGAGAAGTCATTTTGAGAATCACGTTGTCAGAAATTGGAGAAAATGAGATTGCGCATTTAGAGTTAAATCCCCCCTTTTACTTTCACGATTGGTTGCTGATAAAAAGGAAAATACCATATTTGGATCCGACAGCATTGTACAGGAGAGAGAGAGCTTTCTAGCGGTGTGTGTGACCACAGTCGCTGAGCAGTGGGAGGATACAACTTTTGATGAATTTATGTGAAATCTACAGACGCAAACAGACAACGTGTAGTACAATAAAGACTTAAAAGTGTATTTCAGACTTTTCCACCACAAGTCTGAAAGACGAAATATCTCAAATATCCCCAAATCTCAAAATTGACCAGTGGAAAACCCCGATGTTTTTGCCTGCCGTGTCTCGCCTTAAGAGAGAATTTCACAAGACGACTCTGAAAGTGCAACCCAAAATCAATCATTAAATAAACAAAAATGAATTAATAATTATTTGCATTACGACAATATGCACATCCTGTATACCTCCCAAAATATAATTGCCATGATACAACAGCAAAACAAAGTATAATATTTTTAATGTGGGAAAGAAATATTATTTACACCATAAAAGAAAAGCCATCTGAAAGCATTAAGTGTCTGTGTAATAGGAGGTGAATGTGAAGCACCTTCTCGAACGCCGGTCTCGATGCGAGTGCAGGGGTCCCCCAGCGGGGTGGACAGGTGTCGCAGCGGCCCCGCTCCGGGGAGGAAGTCGTTACTGGGGTCTTCAGCGTAGATTCTGGCTTCAAAAGAATGACCCCGCAACACGATCTGCTCCTGCGTGAGGGGCAACTTCTCCCCCGCTGCCACCTGAGCGACAAAACACCATGACACCAATCTGAGTTAAGCGAAAGGTTGTTTGCAGCCACAAACGTGCAAAGCAATCAGGAGTCACTGGGACCCCTTGTGGACAAATCTGCAATGACTGCATTGAATTACTTGTGAAATATGTGATCCTGAACCACAACACCACATGGGTCAATTTCTTGACATTGAGATGTATACATCATCTGAAAGCTGAATAAATAAGCTTTCCATTGATGTATGGTTTGTTAGGATGTATATTTGGACGAGATACAACCATTTGTAAATCTGGAATCTGAGGGCGCAAAAAAATCGAAACAAAGTTGTGCATTTATGTTCCTGATTGTGCTGCATTCACTCACAAAAAGAATTGTTTCATATATTTACGGTAGGAAATTTAGAAAATATCTTCATGGAACATGATCTTTACTTAATATCCTAATGATTTATAGCAGAAAAGAAAAATGGATCATTTCGACCCATACAATGTATTGTTGTGTATTGCCACAAATAAGGCCGACTGGGTTTGTGGTGCAGGGTCACGTGTGTCAGTCTCTGCTTCTGGAGGCTTACACGCAGCTGCCACTCCACCAGGTCTGTTCCCGTGATCATCTCTGAGACGGGGTGCTCCACCTGCAGACGCGTGTTCATCTCCATGAAGTAGAAGTTGTGCTGCGCGTCCATGATGAACTCCACAGTTCCTGTTCAGGCAAACATGAGCATTCTGTCATCATGGACTCATCAATGGGCAATAAAACGGTTTGTTTCCTTTAAGGAGGCCATGATCAGTCTTGATTTTACTGGAACAAGTTTTCCTGCTGTTCAGAAACAGTGACTGATATAGAGAATAACTCCCGCTGGAGGGGCGGTTTAGTGCTCGAACCCCAACATTACACAAAGAAAGATGAACGGGAGAAAAAAAACTTCAGATAATTATATTTTACTAAAGTAATATTATAGTACAACAATTTATTATAAACGCCATATATATTATATATTAAAATAGGCAATACATTTTTTTTTTACAATATATGGTACAATTTTACACACATCACTATAAGAAACATATCAGTACATGTTATTGTGAAATATTATTACAATTTTAAACTGCTGTGTTCTATGTGAATATCTAGTAAAGTGTAGTTTATTCCTGTGATCAAAGCTGAGTTTCAGCATCATTACTCCAGTCTTCAGTGTCACATGATCCTTCAGAAATCAGGAGAATATGATTTGATGCTCAAAAAACATTTATGATTATTATCTGTGTTTATTATCAGATTTTTCTGGATTTTTTTATTAATATGTTCAATAAAACAGCATTTATTTTGAAATAGAATCTTTTGTAAGATTCTAACTGTATTTACAGTAACTTTTGATTGATTTAATGCATCCTTGCCGAATAAAAGTATGAATTTCTTCTCTTTTTTTTTAAAATGCAGACCCCAAACTTTTGAATGGTTGTGTACATATTGTCATCACACTAATGCTGTCATCAGCTGAAAACCATCGCATGACATCATCATCACCTGCTCCAACATAGTTGACCGCTTTTGCTGCCCGCACTGCGGCCTCTCCGAGCTTCTGCCGGACCTCGGGACTGATGCCTGGCTGCACACACACACACACACACACACACACACACACACTTGTACTAATACATAATGCTAGATACTCAGATAATAGATGCACTTTTATGATGGATAGATGCACTTTTATCAGGGATAGATGCACTTTTATCATGGATAGTTTTTATCATGGATGGTTTTTGGGTGAACTATCCCTTTAACACCACCAGCACTATCATAACCATGCAGGATCACACAGAAGATGCAGAATGAGTGAATGTGTGTGACTCTTACCCCGGGAGCTTCCTCTATGATCTTCTGGTGTCGTCTCTGGACGCTGCAGTCTCTCTCGAACAGATAGACCACATCACCACACTGATCTCCGAACACCTGCACCTCCACGTGTCTAGCAACACACACACACACACACACACATATCATATCACACTCTTTAAACTAAGTGTTTGACGCACACTGGATAAACCAAACAGACCTGGGGTTTTCCACAAACTTCTCGACCAGCATCACGTCGTCGTTGAAGGACTTGCGAGCTTCTCTCCTAGCGGATTCCAGCTGCTCCAGGAACTCTGCTTCCGAGTGTGCGGTGCGCATTCCCTGGGGATCAAGCGGTGGTTTCAGACGAGCGTAACACTACACAACCGTGCAGTGGAATCTACAAGCGGTGTTTCAGACGGGCGTAACACTACACAACCGTGCAGTGGAATCTACAAGCGGTGTTTCAGACGAGAGTAACACTACACAACCGTGCAGTGAAATCTACAAGCGGTGTTTCAGACGGGCGTAACACTACACAACCGTGCAGTGAAATCTACAAGCGGTGTTTCAGACGGGCGTAACACTACACAACCGTGCAGTGGAATCTACAAGCGGTGTTTCAGACGGGCGTAACACTACACAACCGTGCAGTGAAATCTACAAGCGGTGTTTCAGACGGGCGTAACACTACACAACCGTGCAGTGAAATCTACAAGCGGTGTTTCAGACGGGCGTAACACTACACAACCGTGCAGTGAAATCTACAAGCGGTGTTTCAGACGGGCGTAACACTACACAACCGTGCAGTGGAATCTACAAGCGGTGTTTCAGACGAGCGTAACACTACACAACCGTGCAGTGGAATCTACAAGCGGTGTTTCAGACGGGCGTAACACTACACAACCGTGCAGTGGAATCTACAAGCGGTGTTTCAGACGGGCGTAACACTACACAACCGTGCAGTGGAATCTACAAGCGGTGTTTCAGACGAGCGTAACACTACACAACCGTGCAGTGGAATCTACAAGCGGTGTTTCAGACGGGCGTAACACTACACAACCGTGCAGTGAAATCTACAAGCGGTGTTTCAGGCGGGCGTAACACTACACAACCGTGCAGTGAAATCTACAAGCGGTGTTTCAGACGGGCGTAACACTACACAACCGTGCAGTGAAATCTACAAGCGGTGTTTCAGACGGGCGTAACACTACACAACCGTGCAGTGAAATCTACAAGCGGTGTTTCAGACGGGCGTAACACTACACAACCGTGCAGTGGAATCTACAAGCGGTGTTTCAGACGGGCGTAACACTACACAACCGTGCAGTGGAATCTACAAGCGGTGTTTCAGACGGGCGTAACACTACACAACCGTGCAGTGTAATCTACAAGCGGTGTTTCAGACGGGCGTAACACTACACAACCGTGCAGTAGAATCTACAAGCGGTGTTTCAGACGAGCGTAACACTACACAACCGTGCAGTGGAATCTACAAGCGGTGTTTCAGACGGGCGTAACACTACACAACCGTGCAGTGTAATCTACAAGCGGTGTTTCAGACGGGCGTAACACTACACAACCGTGCAGTAGAATCTACAAGCGGTGTTTCAGACGGGCGTAACACTACACAACCGTGCAGTGGAATCTACAAGCGGTGTTTCAGACGGGCGTAACACTACACAACCGTGCAGTGAAATCTACAAGCGGTGTTTCAGACGGGCGTAACACTACACAACCGTGCAGTGGAATCTACAAGCGGTGTTTCAGACGGGCGTAACACTACACAACCGTGCAGTGGAATCTACAAGCGGTGTTTCAGACGGGCGTAACACTACACAACCGTGCAGTGAAATCTACAATCGGTGTTTCAGACGGGCGTAACACTACACAACCGTGCAGTGAAATCTACAAGCGGTGTTTCAGACGAGAGTAACACTACACAACCGTGCAGTGGAATCTAGGGCAGCACGATTTGGGGAAAATGTTATATTGCGATTATTGAGGTCAATATTGCAATTGCGATATAATAAACAAATGGTTTCATGAGTCAACTTGCTTGGTTCTAAAGAAAAATGCACACCCAGATTAGTGATAATTCTGGCATGTGTATTTCTCAACTCAAACAGTGATTCCGTCATTACAATTGAAAGCTATCCATTTTTTTTTTACATTTATTAGGTTTCAAAAATATAACAGCTTTTAATTTAAGTGAACTTTAAACAATCCTCACATAAACCCATAATGAATGTCATATTTACCTGTGCCCTTCCAGTCTAACAAGTAGGACATATACAGAAATTGAATAAAGTTATCAAACAGTCTGCGCTGCATAAATTATAACTTATATATAGACTAATCCTTATTAAAGCTACACAAGTTCTTTAGTCAAGAGCAGTGAGTAATTTTCTCTGTTCCCTTTATCCTTTGATTGACTTTACTGACAGAAAGCTTTATTGGCTGCTGGCCCTTTAAGAGCAGCCGCTGCTGACACACGCGGATCTCACACGCGCCTCATTCTCTCACAACTCTTCACGTCCATCATAAGACTGCTCTTATGTTATGAAGATACTCGACAAACGACATTTTGGCATAATTGTGTGTGTTATTGTTTGTTCAAGCGCGAAAGAGAACTATTCTGGCGCGTGTCTTTCTGTGTCACAGTCAGGACATTCACAGGCAGCGCGCTCTTTTGACTTGTCGCGCATGAATGGTTTAAACCATTCGCACGAATAAGAGCGGGATCATAACACTAGCCAAAGGATGACAAAAAATAACAGATGATATGTTAATTGCGTTAACAGCCCTAATTTGTTTATTTCATATAAAAATCGCACCATTTTGCATCATATAATCGCATAGGCTTGACATCGCGATTGCTATATGATTAATCGTGCAGCACTAGTGGAAACACACGCCACCTTTCCTCCGCCGCCGCGCACTGCTTTGATCATCACAGGGTAACCAATCCTGGCCGCCTCGCTCTGAAGCCTCGCGTCTGATTGGTCCTCGCCATGGTAACCCTCAATGATTGGCACGCCTGCAGCTGACATGATGTGTTTAGATGTGCTAAAACACAACAAACAAAGATGTGTTTCTACTGCATACATAGAAAAAACAGACACACTTTAATGTTGGTTAGAAAAGCTTTGCTTTGATAATTTAGCGTACTTTTTAAAATATTACAGAAATAATATACCTTAAAAAAATATACTTAAGAGTGAACTGAATGTAATATTAAATGTAATTAGAGTGCTTTTGACCCATTTAAGTAGGACATTTACATTTTCTTTACATGTAATTTCATATTTCTATATTGTCTTTGAAATATGGTTAAAGTGTGGATTTTTATAGTATTATGCGATATTAAAAAGTAGATTTTTAATATATTTTAATGTTATTTCTATTCAAACTTGTATATCATGTATTTTTAATTACACATTCGTCATGTTGAAGTTGTAATTTAGATCATTTAAAATGTATTAACTTTAAATGTATTATTGATTAAAACAGTTAAAATTATAATCAAGTTATTCATGTGCTTTAGTATGTAAATACTAGTACATCAAATACAAAAAGTTCTTTTGAGTGCACTTTTTAAAGTACTTAAGTGTGTTCAGAAACAGTCATTAAAGTGTACTTTACATACAAGTGGCGTTTTATTTCAGTAATATTATATTATCTGCAAGTACAGCTTTAAAAAAAGATACTTTTTAAGATTTTCAGTGCACATTCAACACAATTAAGCACATACAAGAATTGCTTAATCTTTTCTAGGGTATTATTATGCAGTTATTATACAGACAAATAACATGTTTTTGCACACATGTTATTATGATCAAAATAACTGTACCTTTTGATTCCCATGTCCCGAATGGCTGATGATGGTGGGCCGATGAAGATGATGCCTTCTTGTTTGCACAGTTCAGCAAACTCTGTATTTTCCGACAAGAAACCATATCCAGGATGGACCGCCTTACCAAAACAACAATAAAAAATAAAAGAGAGAGATTATCAAAAAGGTATATATAATGAAAATCATGTTGAGAAAGGCATGTCTTGAGGTCAGCACACCTGTGCGCAGGATCTCTTGGCCGCGTCCAGGATCTTGTCCATGCACAGGTAACTCTGCTGAGACGCCGCTGGTCCGATATGGTACGCCTCATCCGCCTGAGTCACAGAGGACACCGCTGACATCACTACTGCTCAAACGCTTGGAGACATTACGACTGTTTAATGTGTTTGAAAGAAGTCTCTTCTGCTCACCCAGGCTGCATTTATTTCATCAAAAACAGTCATATTGTGAAATATTATTACAAGTTGAAACTGCTGTTTTCTATGTGAATATATGTTAAAGTATAATTTATTCCTGTGATCAAAGCTGTATTTCCAGCATCATTACTCCAGTCTTCAGTGTCACATGATCCTTCAGAAATCACTCTAATATGATGATCTGATGATCAAGAAACATGCAGTTATGATATCAGGACAGCTGGAGTCCCTTGTGAAAAAGAAGTGTGCTTCATTGTATTGAATGTGCATATAAGTTTCAATAGAAATTAAATTTAAGTATGTTGTAGTTTATCATGAATGCTTGTCAGTACATTCAGCAGTAACTTTAACCATATTTCAGCACAATAGAAGTAATAATGGAATTAGTACTTAAGAGGGTAAACATAACATAAAATTAAACTATAATACATTTTCATTTAATTTATAAATAAAATCCATTTAAGTGTCTTGAATGAGTTTGCACTTAAAGTATATTATTCTGTTTTAAGTACTCTTTTTACAAGTACGCTGAAGTGTGCTTCTTCCTCACCATTTCCTACTTCTTTCTTGCATTTCTGCCCTCAGGAAAATACGTTTGAATTCAGACATTAAAAACATACTCATCAGAGATCAGATGTATTCAAGTCAATGCATGTAAAGTGAGAATTGCATTTTGTATTTTTGGAATCCCATATCGAGTCCTTCATCCACACGTTCTATCAACCAATCAAACACTTATGAGGTGTGTGTAGTCTCACCATGGCCACATGCATGGCCTGTCTGTCTGCATCACTGTACACGGCCACGGAGCGAACACCCATCTTCCTCGCCGTCCGCATCACACGACACGCGATCTCTCCTCTGTTAGCAATGAGGACCTTCTCAATCCGGCCTGTGAGAAACACCACTGTAAATAATAATCATAATAATCATAATAATAGCATCCCCATGACAGGTCTCTTACCCACAGATGCATGTCTGAAGGATTCTCTGGTCCAGATCAGAGTCCTGCAGTCAAGAGAGAACAAGATCATCTGAGCACTGGGCAGTGTCAAGGGCAAACACATCTGCAGAGGTCATGACCTCTCCGTTTAAGGTCAAACATGCTGATCTATCACTGAGAGACGCTTACTAACACAGCAAAACATCACACATATATTCATAACTCTTCACTGTGAGCTCGTCTGCAGTCACCTTGTACAAAAAACACATTCATAAACAATCACACGTTTTTGGACCTATATATGACTTCACACCAGGATTTAGACATAAAGACATCAGTGCAATGAAACTCGAAGGTCCGAGTGCATTAGTTTAAAAGAGAAATGCCACGTTAGCTAACGTTACTTTACTTAAAGTTTGAATGTCATACTTCTGACAGATAGACCGATGCAGACACTGAACTCTGAACACAGCCAACTTCGATGAACACCTATATGTGTTCTTTAAACGATATAATAAAGTAGCTTGTGACTTACAGGAGACGTTTGTTTATATGTCTGTTGATATGAGTTTTCAGAAACACTGCAGCCATGTTCACTGTGTTAGCGAATGACAAGTGTAACTAACAGTTCACTTACTCGACTGCTGCCCTAAAACAGCGCATTGATTTAATATTTTTCGTGTGTTTTACAGCTCCATTATCGTAATATTCATGGATTATTTCCAAACATGTATACTCTGTTGAACTAATCCGTGTAAAATGGCATTAAAACGATCAAGTGGTGCTACGTCTAGCAGCAGCAATAGCAAACACATTAGGTTTGTCCTCTTTTTGTTACCGTACTTACAACAGCCAATCAGAAGAGAGAGATCGGAGGCGGGGACTGACGCATGTGTAGGGATTATGGGATATGAAGTCAAAACAAAAAGAGGTTTCGCTTGACATAGGCCTACTTGACAGCATAATGAATTTTATATTCACGACAGATTTAAAGCCATAATAAATATATATCATATCATAATAGTTTGGCTTTAAATCTGTCCTGAATATAAATTCATATATATATATATATATATATATATATATATATATATATATATATATATATATATATATATATATATATAAACATTGTTTTTTATTCTTATTTATTTTATCCCTATCTCACACATCATAGAACTACTCTTACTTTTGCAACAAGACAAATTATATATTCGTATTTCTTTAATAAACTACATATGTGATACATCTCAAATTATATGTGAAATGTGGAAGCAAAATGGCTAAACAAAAAAAACTTACGGAGTCATATTATCTTTGCAAGCCTGTTTTTTTATGTATAATTAGCAAACAAACAATATAACTATTGTTCAAAGTAATAAACATACTGATTGAAGATTAAAAGATCAAATAAATATAAAATGTATTGCACAACTGTCCCGTAGGTGGCGAAATGCACTAAGAATGCAAACTGCTACTAAACACGCAGGAACCAGTGACGTAAGCAATTTCCCGCGAAATCCGTCCGACATCTATGAAACATAAGGCTGCGTTGGTTTGGGTAAAGTATATTAAACTATATATTCTGTTTTGTTAAATAATAATGGATAAATTAAGTTAAGAAGGTGTTTTTACTGTATAGGCACAAGCCTTAAAGTCTTAAAGACAAAGACAAAGTTTACTGAACACAACGCATGTTGTCACAATATATGTGTTGTCACTTTTAGCAAGGGTTGTTGAAAATACTGGGATACATTCAGTCAATTAAGTCTTCTCCTGTTGGGACTTCATAATTAAGCAACATCAATTTTCTTATTGAAAAATCAGCTTTTTTTTTTCATGGCATTTTACAAAAAGTATTTTATATTCACATGTAATACCTGCATTTTGACATGGCCCAACATCTTCAGACATCAGAATGTGACGTATGCATTACAATGAACACATTGACATCAGCAGTTCATGCACTCACATTTTAATTGTGTACTGAGATCATTTAAAGCTGTAAAGCAATATCCACACTCTGTAAAACAATGAGATCTGTTGGATCATCTCCACTCAGTGCACATCTAGAGCTGCTCGTAGCCCCGGCCCCGGCGCTCTCGCACCAGCACATACGTCAGGACTGCTATCAGGCAAACGGCTGCAGCGACGGCCCCCAGGATAATCGGGATCATCCGTTTGTTGCTATCCGCCCAGCACTCAACCTCTGAAATTAAGTCACCATAAACCATCTTATACTTGGGGAAACAGGTCGATAGAATATTATAGATCATTTTTGATTTATATGTGAATTATATTGACCTTTCCCGAAGGCTCCACTGGCGAGGTCAAAGGCTTGAACCTGCAGCGGCACCAGTTTGAGTCTGAGGTTGTTTGACAATATCAGAGTCGTCTCAGACTTGCACTGGAAGCTTAGGCCATTTTTTACTGAGAAAAGCTTCTCATGGTCCACGATTCCAATGTAGGTTTTATCTGTGGATTCAATTTGGAAAATGTTTAGTGGTAATCAGCTCATAGTTTAAGAAAATTCTCCTAAAACAACATTGATTCATCTTATGGAAACTGACAAGAACGATACCGAGTCACATTTAACACCAAAATCAAAAGAAAGAAATGAGGCACAGGATGATTTTTTACACTGTGACATTTTCATGAAAATTATTACATTTTCAAAACTTATTTTGTTATATATATATAAAAAAAATATTATTTTTTGGGGGGGTTGGTTTGGGTGTAAAATATGATCTGACATGTTTATATAACATTCACTCTTAGGGTCTGTTTACACGACACTGTTTTCAACTAAAAACGTTCAAACTTTTTGGGTTTTGGTCGTTCATTTACACCACAACGACATTTTGGGGTCCTGAAAACTAGTTTCAAAGTGCAAGTTTTGAAAACGATACCGTTATTATTTCAGTGTAAACTACAAAAACATGAATCTGAAAATGCTAATGTGCGCATGTGTATCAAGTGTACAGTCTATAGGTGTGCAGTGTTTCTTTACTAAGTCGCCACCTACTGGCCAGGGATTGATTAATACAGCGTTTTTAGTCGCTTTCACGGATTCATGTGATCGGGGATCGTTTTAACAACGTTGTCGTCTGTACGCGAAAAACCCAAAGGGAAAACATTTCCATTTTTAGTATTTCCATTTTTGCGATTAAGCGCACAAAAAGGGAATTCTAATAAAAAGTTTTCCGTTTTTAATTGGAAAGCAATGTTGTGTAAACGGCAGTATATCACAGGGTTCCTGATGTTTTTTATCAGTGTAATTTATACTTACTCTGGCAATTTTTACAAGTGGGAGCAGGGATCAGAAGTCCTGTGATAGTCTTCACATAGGAGACATCGCCTTCCTGCAAGTGCGGTGAAATACTGAATTGCATGTTCATTAAGGCTAAAGGTTTGCGCATATTTATCCTCAAGAGAAACGTGTCATAAATGCAAACAGATAATACTGCACCTTGATGAAAGTGAACTGCAGATTTCCACCAGCAAAATCCAATGAGAGAACAGACTTTTGGTTCCTACAGTTTCCCGTGGCTTGTGTCGACCTGGGATCCAGGTTGAAATAGTAGTTTTTCTGGATTAAAAGTTAAGCAATGAGATTAATGCCGACTGGAAATCAAAATCCTACTAAATTAAGAAAATCAAAACTATTGGCAAGACACACAAATTAGGTTTGACTGACTGGAGGAGATTTTGTAGCATTTACAGTATAGCCGCAGAAAATAGTCATATTTTCAACATTGAACCCTGACATTGAGTTTACAGTCAACATTGAGTTCACTGAATGCATGGCCATAGTGAAAAGGAGATTGGTTGAAAACTTGGTAAAAATTAGTGCAATTTGGCCAACAGGCTGATATAGAGACCCCAAACCTGGCAGTTACTTGAACAAACACGATATACAACTGGAAGTAAATAAATGTTGATTAAAAAGCTGATTAATCAAATCCCAAAATTCAGTTCATTTGAAAGGTATCTCTCATGAAAAAGTACACTTTAGCAGTAATAATTTCACCCAAAAAATATACTTTAAAATAATATACTTAAGTGTGATCTAAAAGTAAAGTTAAATTAAAATGTATTACAGTTTAAATTGATATTAGCTGAACTTTAGAGTGTTTTGACCCACTTAAATACATCTTAAGTAATATACTCTAATAATAACTTGTAATTTGTAATGATGAAGCTGGAATTTAGTACATTTAAAGTATATCAACTAGTAATATATCTTTTATATATATATATATACATACTGTATAGTCAACATTTGAAGTGGATCAACAAAGTTCAAAGTTATAAAGTTATATATATCAGGTATTGTTCAAACTCGATGTATAACTTTAATGAAAGGTTTTAATCCACTTCATATGTTGACTACTGTATATATAATATAATATAGCTGCTTTATTACTCCCAAATGGTGCATATTCATACGTTAAGCTCCAAAGAGGGCTCTTAATGAAACTGTCCGAGTTCAAAGCTGCGTGTACGCAAAAGCCAGTGTACCCGTTCTGCACATATAGTTTTCTGACCGTGGAGTGAGCGTTGCCATGTCAGTGGTAAACCATGAGTTCTCACCCCGAAGGAATAAGCTGAGAGGGGGAATAAAAGTGCTGAGAGCATAACAAGCTTACTTTGTTCTCTCTCACCACATACTCCACTCCCAAACGGGCCCGCACACACACTTGTCCTTTAGGGTTCTTGAGTGTGTAGGTGAACTGAGGCGGGGCAGTTTCTTTGGGCTGCAGGACGGGTCTCTTGGGAGCATGTCTACTGTTGACAGCAGAAACTGCATCACTGGAAGCTGCAGAGTTTGAAAGGTGACGGGAGTTTGAGGCTAGAGAGTTTGAGGCTAGAGGGCTTCCTGTAAGCACAACGCAACGGGGGGCTTCAAAAGCACCACTCGTGAAGAAGTGTTAACCAACACAGAGGCATCACAAGCGCCACAAGCTGTAAAATTAACTCAGTGTTGCTTTGTGCTTCTGAACCTATTAGACTACAGCCAGATATCTAAAAGTTGAATTTTCTCATTGTAAAATCACAAGTTTGTGGAATCATTTGATTAAAATGAAATGCAAATTGACTCACCCAGCCAATGCAGGGAAGACAGCATGAGAAACAGAGCGATGGGTCGCCGTGTGCGAGTCATTCTGAGGACGTGGTTGTTGGGTAGCAGAGCCGATGCTGTTGCAGTTTCGGCGTTAAACGAATGCCCATGTGGTTGTGAAGGAGGACCCTTATGCCTCGATGCTGTCAGCATTTGTCTGACACTAGGAAGCATTTTAGCCAAGCCCACAATTAGTACACCCAGTAATGATATGAGTAATGACTGTGTAGTTTTATTTTTAAATGTGAGTTTTAGGCAATCTAGACAACTGTGCGATGAAGAACAGGAGCACGTTGTAGAGTCGGGTCTGGACATTACTGGTGCCTGGAGTCTGAAACAACATTTTGTCACTCGTGCTTTTTTGTAGAAAAATGCATGTAATGCCTCAAATGGTTCAATGTCACAGCAAGCACCTCTCACATTTCCTTAAGACTGTTAAAAATGTAGAGTTTTTTTCATTCAATTACCAAAAAAGTTTCATTCAAATAAGTTGAATGTATGTGAGCATTTAAAAACTTCCACAACATCGTCATCACAATCAACAACTTTATTAAAGGGATAGTTCACCCAAAATGTTGCCATCATTTACTCAGCCTCATGTTGTTCCAAACCTGTACGAGTTTCCTGCTTCTGTTGAACACAAAAGGAGATTGTGGCGAACAGGACGGCCGAGGGACGTGAGAGAACGGCGCGAGGCCGGTGGTGCGATTGCTAATGAGCAACACCTGTGAGGCACACCGGTCTCGCATCTCTCACGGAGGAGCGGAAGCATAAAGGAGGAGCGACGACGTTGATGATCGAGAGAGGAACAGGCCTGTATTTTAGTTGTCTTTTGTTTTTGTATTTTATTTTAGCCAGCAGTCGTCCGCGAGGGGCTGCTGGCAGTTCCTTATGTTTATTTTCGGTAGCCAGCAGTCGTCCGCGAGGGGCTGCTGGCGGTATTTTCGTTTGTTTGTTTTATTTTAAATAAACTATATTTTGATTCTTCGTCGGTTCCCGCCTCCTTCTTCCCTGAACATTGCTACACTGGTGCCGAAACCCGGGAAGAGGGAGGAACGCGCTGTCAGAGAGTCCTCGCCGGTGTGGGGAATCCGCGGTGCCATCGAGCATGGTGCGCAAGTCGCCGCCGCTCGCCGTGGGCCGGAGCCTGCTGCCATCCGCCGAGCGAGCGGAGGAGCAGGGAGCGGGGGACTCGCGGCCACGGACGCTCGAGGCGGGGCGCTGGAGTGAGTTGCCGGTGGGACGGTCGAGCTCGCTGCCGGCCGCCTGGGTATTGGAGGGGCGGCTGCCATCCGGGAGGGAGAGGAGGAGTCGCCGCCGCTCGCCGTGGGCCGGAGCCTGCTGCCGTCCACCAGTGAAGGGGAGGAGCAGGGAGCGGGGGACTCCTACCGTCTGCCCAAGGCACCCGGGGAGCCGTCGCCGTCCACCGGGCGGCGGAGGAGCGTCGAGCCGTCCACCGAGGGCTACCCAGCGTCACCGCCAGGCACCGCGGAGGAGATCGCCTAGCTGGTGGGGGACCAGATGGCAGCGCGTTGTGGGAACCGGACCAATTTTTTTTTTCCTCTCTCCCCTCTCTCGATCTGTCGCTCCTCATGCTTCCGTCTCCTTTACCTCGGTTTGTCTGTCCATACTCCCCAGGGATCGCCGCCGCCGGGGGGGGAGTAGGCACAGGCTCGTGGGTACCCCCCGGCCTGTGAGGGGCGATGGGGGTATGTGGCGAACAGGACGGCCGAGGGACGTGAGAGAACGGCGCGAGGCCGGTGGTGCGATTGCTAATGAGCAACACCTGTTAGGCACACCGGTCTCGCATCTCTCACGGAGGAGCGGAAGCATAAAGGAGGAGCGACGACGTTGATGATCGAGAGAGGAACAGGCCTGTATTTTAGTTGTGTTTTGTTTTTGTATTTTATTTTAGCCAGCAGTCGTCCGCGAGGGGCTGCTGGCAGTTCCTTATGTTTATTTTCGGTAGCCAGCAGTCGTCCGCGAGGGGCTGCTGGCGGTATTTTCGTTTGTTTGTTTTATTTTAAATAAACTATATTTTGATTCTTCGTCGGTTCCCGCCTCCTTCTTCCCTGAACATTGCTACAGAGATATTTTGAAGAATGTAACCAGACAGTTAATGGACCCCACTGACTTTCATAGTAGGAAAGAAAATACAATGAGTCAATGGGGTCCATCAACTGTCTGGTTACTGACATTTTTCAAAATATCTTCTTTTGTGTTCAACCGAAGACAAACTCGTACAGGAACAACATGAGGCTGAGTAAATGATGACAATTTTCATTTTTGGGGGTGAACTATCCCTTTAACTGTGTTCAACTATGCATGTTTGTCTGTAGCTAACTGAAAAAAACATGACAAAATAAGCACGTTTCTTAAACACTGGAGATACAAATGTTTTGTCATTTTCGAATTTTTGAAGGTGTGAACGATGAGCAGATTGCCCAGACACGTCTGTTCACACTTTATGTGCTCTGTTCACTGTTTTACTTCCCTTCCCACTTTAGTTGGCTGCTCTTCTTTTTTTTTTTTTTTTTGTGGCCTTTTGTGTGTTCAAGTTTCTTGTGTTTTTTTTTTTTTATTTTTTTACATTTTAGATAATACTGAAAATTAGCAGGTGTAATCCATATTGTAGCATAATTTTGAAAAAATGTGAATGACATTATCTTATCAATAATTACTACATTTATGGATGAATGATGTGAAACTATTTTACTGTCAAATGTATTACTCAAAAATACATTATATATGCAAATCATTCAAAAACATTTTCAATTTCTGAATGAAAAGTTTAGATATATTTTTGGGGTGCAATGTACTAACACAAAATATTGTTTGTAAAATTAAAAACTTACCAACATGCAGGTAATCTTTTTGATGCCAAAAATGCATGGTTGAACCTTTTTAACCTCTTGTTTTTATGCTAGGTCTGCACAACATTGGAAAAAAACTGCCATGGCAATGTTTTATTTTTCTGCAATATATTGCAATATGAAAGCAATTTCACCAGATGATTGAATAGCTATGCTTGGAAATAATTGATCCTTCTAGAATGATTGGGGGGGATTTTGTTGGGGAGTGAACATGTAAATAATAATAATAAAAAATAGAAGCATAGATAAATACAATAGAACAAGATACGGATGAAATAAACAGTGCTTTATGTTTTTCTGGTAAGTCCAACAGTTTTCAGGTACAGAAATTGAAAAATCAAATGTAAAATAACACTGCATAGTCTTCATTGTATAAATTACATGGCTATAATTAATCTTGGTTAAAAATACAAAAGTGATTTTCTTTTTTGCTTTTTTAATAACATTAATGACACTGACAACTGTGGGTATAAGGCTGCTGTCATTTTAAGAGCTAATACACAGATCCAGTAACGGTCCGCCAGCGTTGCCTCTCAGTCCGACGTTACGTCGACTTGCCGACTTAACTGGGATCACTTCAGGGACATGGTGCTCAGTCACCTCAGCCAGTTGGGGCTTCGGGTCGGCTGGGAGAAGAGAAGAGCAAACTCGCCCCCGTGCAAAGGATATCTTTTCTTGTTATGGAGTTGGACTTGGTCAACCTAAAAGCACGCCTTATAGAGGCACGTGTTCAGTTGGTGTTAAACTGCTTGAATTAGTTAAAACGCAGAACAGCGGCCCCACTGAAACACTTTCAGAGGCTCCTAGGGCATATGGCACCCGCAGCCGCTGTGATGGATTGCTTCATATGAGGCCGCTTCAGCACTGGCTTCACGGACGAGTCCCGAGATGGGCGTGGCAACGCGGCTCGTACCAGGTTTGTATTACCACGCACTGCCATCAAACCTTCAGCCCGTGGTCGGACCGTTCGTTTCTACGGGCAGGTGTTCCAGGCATGCTGTAGTCTTCACGGATGCCTCTGCCACCGGCTGGGGGGCCACGTGCACTGTGCGTGCAATCTCGGGTCAGTGGACAAGACCTGCATTGGCACATTAATTGCCTCGAGTTGCTAGCAGTATCTTGCGTTGAGCCGCCTCAAGGGGCCGCTACAAGGCAAGCATGTACTGGTCCGTACGGACAACACTGTGGCTGCTGCGTACATCAACCATCAGGGTGGTCTACACTCCCGCCGTATGTCACAACTCGCCCGCCATCTTCTCCTATGGAGTCAGATGCTTGTGAGATCGCTTTGTGCCACTTATATTATATCCCCGGCCTGCTCAAGCATGCCGCCGACGAGCTCTCACGGCAGCAGGTGCTTCCGGGAGAATGGAGACTCCATCCCCAGCTGGTCCAGCTGAATTGGAGGCGCTTCGGGGCCGCACAGGTAGATCTGTTTGCCGCCCCGGACATGTCGCACTGCCAATGGTTCCTGCCAATCCCTTCTGGTGATGAACCTGTAAAAGCTGCCTTAAGAGGATGCAGACCCAGCCCTGGCTTTTCTCTGTCCCATTCGCGCTCTGTGTCTTCACGTGGACAGAACGCAAAGCCTCAGGACCTCAGACCAGTTCTTCATCTGTTACGGAGGCCAGCAGAAGGGAAAGGATGTCTCTGAGCAGAGGATGGCAGGATGCAGGCCTTTCACTTGCATGCATTGTTAAACCTGTGCTAGGCTGGGTCCCACATGTGTATTCTTCCACAATCAGCTCCCTGCGGTTGAGCCTCTGTCTTTCCCTTGGCAGAGCCTGCTCTGCTGTCACTGTCCGGTGTAGTCTCCCCCTACTCAGTGTAGCAAATTAGCTCAACAAGGGAAATATTAATAATTAATCACAACTCGTTATAATTAATTATAAATATTTGGATCAGTTGCTTGAATAAAATGTATGTAACTGACTTCATATTGCCATTAATTAATCTGTTCGTCCAGCGAACACTCAGTATTGATAGTCTATCAACTCTTCAGAAAGGATACTTTCTGTGGCATATTGCTGTGATCATGTCGTTAAATTGACATTGATTTATAAGCAGACCAGAATCGACTCGCACGAATGTCCACAATAGTTTTATTTAACTAAATCACAAACACATAACCAGGGTTGGGGAGTAACGGAATACATAACATAACAGCGTTATGTAATCAGGATACAAAAATCCAGTAACTGTAATTTTTTACAGTTACGTCAAAAAACTTAGTAATCAGATTATAGTTACTTTTTGAAAAAAGGGGGAATACTTTCAGGATTACAATGGTTTAATTTAAAACTAAATAAATCTGTATTTTTGGCATAATAACACTATATTAAGCATTGCTTGATTAATGACGTGTGCCACCCGCAGGTGCATGTGCAAAATAACAGTTCTCTACAACAATCTCTTCAGACACAGATTGAATCACTGCTGCTAGAAACGATGCTGCCCACGGGTAAAAATGCTTTCATTTCTTGGAAATTCCGCTGCTATTTTGTTTTTAAAGAAGATTCCTTTCATAATCTCTTCTCGGTCTCACTTAACGCGATGTTCGCTGCTAGGTAACATAGGGGAACTCCCACTGGAAAATTAAGAAAGATCACGGCTTTAGTCAACATGTAGGCCTATTTTAAAATAACCTAATATGTAGATTGTGTATAATTTTTAAATGTGTATTTATTATTACCTTCTAGCCTACATGTTAGTTAAAAATAAAACAAAATAATCTGTAATATGTACTGTAGCCACTAGATGTCTGTATAGTCCTTTACATAAATATTTATTCAGGGCTGTGAAATTCTTAATAAATAAAAGTTGTTGTTTTTTAAAATAATATCTGTCATTGAAGTAATCCAAAAGTAATCAGTTACATTACTTTCATATTGTGGTACTTGGATTACGTTACTGAATACTTTTTTTTATTAAGTAGTTTGTAACTGTAACGGAATACATTTTTAAAGTAACCCTCCCAAGCCTGCACATAACTAACAAATATGTACACACAATCACGCATACAGGGGTAGAATGTAAAGTGAAAATGACTGGAACCAGGGTAGAACAGGGGAATGAAGCTATGAAGCTATGAGTCATTTAACCTCCTGGAAGAACCATCAGTCATTTACTACAAAGCTCCTTTGTTAACAAAAGGGTTCACCACTTTGACTAACTAAAAAACAATTTAGTATATCGTATTTTACTTGCAATTGCCTTAGCTGTTGAAGAGCGTCCAGATATACAGTCGTGTGGAGAAAGTCCTGATAGTTCGGTCCGATGATGCTGAAGTTTTAATCGATTTCTTCCATAAACTTAGAGTTAGTTGACTCTGTTCTGGTCGAGGAAGGTACACATGGCTCGATGTATTGAGCCTGCCGGCACAGGTGCGCAGGATGAGGTCTCACTTGTACAGCAATCAGGAGCAGAAGCCAGTGAGCGCACCAAACTAAAGAGGGAACTTTGTGTTGCCTTTTAAAGTTCCACCGAGGTCACACCTTTGAGTTTTGGGTTGACCAATGAGAGAGGTACATCTCTCAAGCGGGAGGGTTTCTTTGTTTGAAAAGCTGACTCATTTGCATGAATGGAGTAATCTGCCAGTTTGTGTGCATTTATACTCTGATAAATAAATGTAACAAACCCCAACTGCATTCTATAAGAAGGCGATGTCCACCAAAGTGTGAGGCATTAAATAAGGAATATTTTGATAGGAGACACCTCCTAGATGGGACTACATTAACTTCTAGATCTATCATCAGGCATGCATAACATTATACAATATAAAAGAACAACAACATACAAACAGTAATAATACACAAAATGTTCTGAGGAGATGCACGTTTATTCATTAGGCAGATTTGTCATTGAATTAGTGGAGAAAATTCCATATTATTAAAGGGATTGTATGTGGCCTGTACTGTTCTCTCATTGAGAACAATCAGATGTCCCAAGTGTCTTTGAAGTGTATGAGTGGAGCAGTGGGGCAACCAGACATCAAGGAGTCTTCCTGGGTGAGAAGTTGTAAAGATTAGATAAAGAACGATGGTGTGTTTGATCGGTCCAGTCGTTACATCAGGCTGGAGCCACCGCAGTTGCTGCCCTCTCGGCCAGTCCATATGCATTCTCCACATGTTTCCTCCCTACGGCAGGATGTTACCTCCCTACGTCCTCTCACTTGGTAGTGCACGCTTCCCTGGTGTTATCCAAAGAGTCTTACTGTATGGGTTATATGGAACAGCAGTTTGAACTCTCTCTATGTATATCTTCCGCCCCAGCCAGGGGTCTGAGAGTCTGGCGTAGGGCGCTGGAGGTGGCAGCCACCGTGGCATTTTCCATCGCTATCCCAATTACGTCAGCATGTCGACGTAACGCCGACCGCAACCGACTGAAAGGGAACATCTCAGGTACGTATGGTAACCCTCGTTCCCTGCAGGAGGGAACAGAGACACTACGTCCCGATCTCGGCTCCTCAGCGAAAAACAAAGGTGCATGCATCCACTTCCGTATTTATACCCGTGCGGTGGGGCGGGGTACAAGATGCAAATCTCCCACGCTAATGTTCTGTAGACACTCGAAGATGATAGGGCTCCCCGAAGTGATCCCAACTACGTCGGCATGTCGACGTAACGTCTCCGTTCCCTCCTTCAGGTAGCAAGGGTCACCATTCGTAACCGAGATGTTTTCAATTCATATCATATGGAAGTTGAGCTTCACGCTCAAGTGTTTTCTTTCGTTTACGTTCACATAAGCCATAATCAAATAGACGTGAAAGAGAAGGGAATTCGGTGTTCATGTGTATCCCTGCGCGCATAGAAAACAGCGCTCGAGTTCCAAATTGAGTTCTCTTCCGTGTCTTGAATGGTTTAAAATCGCTTTAATGTTTAAACTGACAGGTCATAAAACACGTTCACTCTATGATGGTTAAACTTTTCAATTAATCCGAGAGTCACGTGGGTTTCGAACCGTGGTACCTGGTCTATACTGATCCTACTGAACTACGATCCCTGTTGACACCGCTAAAACGATTCGTCAGGCAGCCCTACAGTACGTCTCACACAATGAGAATTCCTCTGAAAAAGTCCTTAAAGACAACCTGTGGGCATCATTTTTAGGGGATATGTTTAATAATTTAGGGTGTTATGCTAGGTATTCCTCACTGAGTGCTGATTTCTGCTTGGCTGCCATTTTGAGTGATACGCTTCAAGATGAGCAAAACAGAAAAAGGACAAACACTTACAGCAAAATAATACTATACAGCAGACATCTGCATTTGGGATAGGTTACGTTTCTGTATTAATTACCATATAACTAAAAACAAAAGTAAGAGAAATACTAAAAAATGTAATGCATCACATACAATTCTGAGAACATCCCGTTACTGTTTTTCACTGGAAATGAAGATCATGCTTTTTTACATAGAAAAACAATTTATAATTTTACAATTTTACATAGAAAAATATTTAATATGTATGGTAATGTGAAGTAAATGAACAATTAACATAAATGTAGCATTTTTACCTTATTTTTAAAAATAAATATTTTAATAAATTATCTAGTTAT
Organism: Meda fulgida; assembly: GCA_030578275.1. Lineage (NCBI taxonomy): Eukaryota > Metazoa > Chordata > Actinopteri > Cypriniformes > Leuciscidae > Meda > Meda fulgida. The sequence continues at coordinate 20,677,783 of CM060637.1, forward strand.
TAGTAAATGATCGTAAGTACATTCAAGTAGCAGCTCTGTAGAGACTGAATTTGGTGTGAGATCATTTCTTTAAATTAATGAGAGGAAAACACACAGCACAGGTCAAAGGTAGAGGGGACAAAGTATTCCCTTAAATACACACGGCTACTTTTGTCAATTTGCTTAGCGCAACTTTGCTTTCTACCACTGGTAAATGCAGCGTGTTGTCTCTGTTATGGACTTTTTTCTGTCATTCTTTTTTTTGTTTGTTTTTTTGTGTACCTCACAGTAATATGAATACTTTTGAGATAAATACGTAAAATATATCCAAAAAGTCACTTTAATCAAAAGTCATATAATCAATAGTCTCTTTGTAAGCAAACTGGAGAACTTGCAAACAAACAACTTTCTATTGGCTTGACAGCTAATGTTTGTGTCCAGAGCACATGGATTGATTTTTTTGGAACAGATTGTCCACCATAATAAAATATTAAAACCGGGATCTGAAGTCAAATTGTGCACCATCATGTGAAGGTCTCTGTGAAGGCCTCTTATCATTGGTTTGGAGTTGGACTAGTGATTCAGAGAATTCTCTGTGTTGTCGAGGGCGTCTCAAATGAGTAAACATTTGCATTATAGCTGCTGAATACCAGCTCACCATATTTGGACAGGTGGAGATAGAGACAGAATTGAGTGATAAAGCAGTGAGTAAATCATTACAGGGGCGGATAGAGTCCAGCGGGAACATTTCTGAACCCTTTCAGTCCAACACCGTTGGGTTTCCAGAAGAGCAGAGACATTCATGACACTATGATGCGGGACAAGATCTTGGTGGTTTTTGCTTTAGCTTGGCTTTACTGTCCTGCGGGACATGGACAAACTGACACTAGCATCCCGTGTGACGATAAACGTGTGGAAGATGTTATCAATTTAACTCTTTCCAAACATAACGAGATATTAACCGAAGGCGCTCAACTGGCTCTCTATGAAATCCTGGAGGCTACAAAGGTAGGACTTAGTTTTGCTCTTTGCATTCAACAATAGTTTCGGATCTACGCAACTTCCTTTAGTTCAACGCTGTAATTTTCACAGGCTCAGAATGAATCGGGGGACGTCCTGTTTGTGCGCTTCACAAGCAGAGAGAGCGACTGTCCCGCGGCAGGAGACAAGCTTTGGCATCAGTGCGACTACCTGCAGCGAGTAGATACGGTGAGGTCTGACGAGTTATACGTGAACATGTACATTCATTATCGCAAAATAAACAGCTATGCAAGAAATCTAAACAATATCAGTTATACAGGTTAGAATTAACTATACAACATTTTGATTGCACAATTCCACTATTGACCAATCACAATCAATAATCTAGCCTGACAACAGCCTTTATCCATGATCAGTCACATCATAGGGGTGTAACGGTACACAGCAGTTACGGTTCGGTACGAACCACGGTTTTGGTGTCACGGTTCGATACGAGTTCGGTACAACAGGAAAAAGCAACAAATCCCCAATGCTAGGTTTCTCTTTTATTTTTATTTTGAACAGACAGTGGTGCAAATTACAGTTTGTTCCACCTAGCAGCATTTAGAGGTAGTGGGTACATTACAGCCTCCTGTAGTGCGGTAAGCACCAAGCACTGAACAGAAAAAATATTATTAAATTGACTTAATAATAACAATAATTTCTACATAAAGAGTTTTCCTTGCAAGTTGGATTAGTTTCGTCTATACTAGATGAAAGCGAGCTCGAAGACACAATCCTCAAAAAGCAATAGGGATGCACAATATATCAGCCAATATAAGTCTGTCATATAGGCCACATGAAATTATAATGTGAACATCGTTATAAGTGTGTGTTTGGGACATGGCTTTTAATGGTGAGACTTTTTGTAATCAGGCTCTCAAAATTATTTGGATTTAGATTTATTGGCCAATATATCGGTTATCAGCTTTCAAACATAAAGAGTTATCGGGATCGGCCACAATGTTCATATCGGTGATCCCTATTAAGGAATAGTTGTTTTGAATAACGGGTTGTGCGTAGCCTAGCTGTCATTTTCTTAGTGTGTGAGGGTTCATATAGGCTACTGTCAATATATATAATACCCCTACATTATAGCATGGCTTCTTATTAATGAAATAACTGTCTTTCTTGTCTTGGGTTAACGTACATGTCGTGGTTCCTCAGGCACTCAGAATCTGCCATGCAAAAGTGCTGTTCACAGAAGCAGGTCAAGAGTTACTGGTGCATGACTGTTCAGGTATGTTGTGTACGGCTGCCAGCTGAATGTTACAATAATATCTCATGTCTCATTTCTCTTTTACTTTACAGGTAATGACACACAGATTGGCTTTACGCTCCTGGTGCTGTTCTTGTGTCTTTTTTTCAATTAAATTATTTGACTATATTTTAGTTCAATAATTTTTTTATTTCATATTTTGTATTTTTAGGGGATTTTATGGTACTAAAATATATTTATGCAGTAGTTATAATCCATTTAATTACTTTTTTGAGCATAATCCTGGAAATGAAATTTCAAACTTTGGAGCACAGGCTGAAGTTTCTTCTCTTTTTAAGTAAAAAAAAAAAGTGAACTTGAAAAAAACTTTAATTGTTAATTACTTTAAACATTTATTATATTTTTTTTTATGAACTATATATTTCCCAAACCATGTTACTCTAAAACTGTAAGAAAACAAATCCATAAATCTAAAGTTGTGTTCTAAAAATCAGCTTTTAGTAAGATTTTGTTTGTGCGCAGTACCAAACGCTTCCACTAGATGAAATTTGTCTCCCATTCATTTCAAATGTGCTCATGTTGACTGCGCACACAAGGTTTTTTTTTTTTTTTGACCATTTAACCTTTTTGAACCATGTCTATGATTTGTTTTGTGTGTTCACAAAGTAAGAGGCAAAACCTTTAACAAGTTTCGTACCATTCTAATAACGTAAAAAATTCTATAAAAAAAACTTACAATTTTCCAGTCAAACATGTCCGAACAGCTCCAGAGGGTTAATATTAGATTTATATCTAGTCCTTACTTAAAACATGTAAACATTTACAAATACTTATATCAGTAAAAAAATGTGAATTCCGTTTCACTGGTAACAAGGGCTTCTCTGATTGGTGAATCTGTGTTGAGGATTTTGGGTAGTGTAGTTTTTACACTATGAATTAAACAGTATTTTTAAAATGAAGTTGAAATCTCTATTGATGGTGAAGTAAATCAAATTTCACTCTTTCTTTCCTAAATTTCTCTGCCAGCTGAGCCAGCTATTTCCTCTAAAGTTGCCCATTGTCTGGGCTGCCCTGAACAGATGGACTTACATCAAGAAGAACTGAGAGAACCGCTCATTCATTCTTTGACCAAAGCCAACAGCATGGTCAATCATCTGCATTTATTCATCTTTAAGGACTTGAAATCAGCAACAAAACAGGTACCATGATCCTATAGCTCGGTCGACTCAATTTTAAAGAACACTTTAGGCCAAGAAGGTTAAATAAGGAGAAATGTCTTTAAATGATTGCTTAATACTTTCATTTTTAACAGATTTTTTGAGGGATAAAGTATGTTTACAAATTGTTTAATTAATCAAATCACTTTTTTTTAATGAATCAAGTTATTAATAATTAAAACTAAATCCATAAAATGGTCCCATGATGGGAACCCCTATATCTGAAGCACCAGAGAGAACCCTTTATGCTTCTGTAGAGAAATGTTAAGTCAGTCGAGTCACGTAGGACCTGTTCTTGTGTGTAGCAACACAAAGGACCAACGTGTGACTTTGGGCGGATGCATAAAATATGAACGTAAAATCCCCTCATTTAATCCATAGTCCTCTTTTACTGTTGCGTTGGGCTGCGGTGTTGATGTTGTGGTTCTTCTCTATGTGTAGGTGGTTGCTGGATTCAGGTATAAATTGCAGTTTGAAATTGAGAAGAGCAACTGCACCAGGACAGAATTCAAAGTCGTTACTGAGGAGTGTCACCCAATGCAGGAGAAAACCGTAAGATTCAAACCCCTTTTTAATTCTAGTGGAAACCGTGTTTTCAAGATTCTTTGAATCTCATTTACTTGAAATAGAAATCCGTTATATAACAATACAAATGTATTTAATGCATCCTTGCTGAAGGAAAGTATTAATTTCTTTTAAAAAAAAACGTACCCCAAACTTTTAATTTTAAACATTATTATCTATTAATTTAGTCTGAGATGGCACAATGCACTTTAGTAACACTCAAAGTTGTCCTTTGTCAGACAGAATGTTGAAAATCTCTATATACATGAATGTATGTTATTATGAACCGTTCAAGGAAAGTTCTATGTACAAATTTGTGAAAATAAACTTGATAATTCAAATATAGTTGTTTATGGAAGCTTGTTTCCGTCACTGAATAAAAATGAAAAAGACAATTAACCATAAATAATTAATTTGGAATTTTTTGTTGAATTTATGGGTTTATATCTCAATTCTGATGCTTTTCTCACAATTGCTAGTTTAAATCTCGCAATTCTGACGTTTTTCTCACAATTGTGAGTTTATATCTCGCAATTCTGACGTTTTTCTCACAATTGTGAGTTTATATCTCGCAATTCTGACGTTTTTCTCACAATTGTGAGTTTATATCTCGCAATTATGACAGTTTTCTCACAATTACGAGTTTATATTTCACATTTTGGACACTTTTTTCAAAATTGATAGTTTATGTCTCGCAGTTCTGAGTTTCTCACAATTGTGATTTATATCTCGCAGTTCTGACTCTCGCAATTGTGAATTTATATCTCGCAGTTCTGAGTTTCTCACAATTGTGAGTTTATATCTCGCAGTTCTGACTTTCTCACAATTGTGAGTTTATATCTCGCAGTTCTGACTTTCTCGCAATTGTGAGTTTATATCTCGCAATTATGACAGTTTTCTCACAATTACGAGTTTATATTTCACATTTTGGACACTTTTCTCAAAATTGATAGTTTATATCTCGCAGTTCTGACTTTCTCGCAATTGTGAGTTTATATCTCGCAGTTCTGACTTTCTCACAATTGTGAGTTTATATCTCGCAGTTCTGACTTTCTCACAATTGTGATTTATATCTCGCAGTTCTGACTTTCTCGCAATTGTGAATTTATATCTCGCAGTTCTGACTTTCTCGCAATTGTGAGTTTATATCTCGCAGTTCTGACGCTTTTCTCACAATAGTGAGTCTTTATCTCGCAATTCTGACGTTTGTCTCACAATTGTGAGTTTATATCTCGCAGTTCTGACTTTCTCGCAATTGTGAGTTTATATCTCGCAATTATGACAGCTTTCTCACAATTACGAGTTTATATTTCACATTTTGGACACTTTTCTCAAAATTGATAGTTTATATCTCGCAGTTCTGACTTTCTCGCAATTGTGAGTTTATATCTCGCAGTTCTGACTTTCTCACAATTGTGAGTTTATATCTCGCAGTTCTGACTTTCTCGCAATTGTGAGTTTATATCTCGCAGTTCTGACTTTCTCACAATTGTGAGTTTATATCTCGCAGTTCTGACTTTCTCACAATTGTGAGTTTATATCTCGCAGTTCTGACTTTCTCGCAATTGTGAGTTTATATCTCGCAGTTCTGACTTTCTCACAATTGTGAGTTTATATCTCGCAGTTCTGACTTTCTCGCAATTGTGAGTTTATATCTCGCAGATCTGACTTTCTCGCAATTGTGAGTTTATATCTCACAGTTCTGACTTTCTCACAATTGTGAGTTTATATCTTGCAGTTCTGACTTTCTCACAATTGTGAGTTTTTATCTCGCAGTTCTGACTTTTTTACAATTGTGAGTTTATATCTCGCAGTTCTGACTTTCTCACAATTGTGAGTTTATATCTCGCAGTTTTGGTGTTTTCTCGCAATTGTGAGTTTATATCTCGCAGTTTTGGTGTTTTCTCGCAATTGTGAGTTTATATCTCGCAATTATGACAGTTTTCTCACAATTACGAATTTATATTTCACATTTTGGACACTTTTCTCAAAATTGATAGTTTATATCTCGCAGTTCTGACGCTTTTCTCGCAATTGTGAATTTATATCTCGCAGTTCTGACTTTCTCGCAATTGTGAGTTTATATCTCGCAGTTCTGACTTTCTCACAATTGTGAGTTTATATCTCGCAGTTCTGACTTTCTCGCAATTGTGAGTTTATATCTCGCAGTTCTGACTTTCTCGCAATTGTGAGTTTATATCTCGCAGTTCTGACTTTCTCGCAATTGTGAGTTTATATCTCGCAGTTCTGACGCTTTTCTCGCAATTGTGAGTTTATATCTCGCAATTATGACAGTTTTCTCACAATTACGAGTTTATATTTCACATTTTGGACACTTTTCTCAAAATTGATAGTTTATATCTCGCAGTTCTGACTTTCTCGCAATTGTGAGTTTATATCTCGCAGTTCTGACTTTCTCACAATTGTGAGTTTATATCTCGCAGTTCTGACTTTCTCACAATTGTGATTTATATCTCGCAGTTCTGACTTTCTCGCAATTGTAAATTTATATCTCGCAGTTCTGACTTTCTCGCAATTGTGAGTTTTTATCTCGCAGTTCTGACGCTTTTCTCACAATAGTGAGTCTATATCTCGCAATTCTGATCTTTGTCTCATAATTGTGAGTTTATATCTCGCAGTTCTGACTTTCTCGCAATTGTGAGTTTATATCTCGCAATTATGACAGTGTTCTCACAATTACGAGTTTATATTTCACATTTTGGACACTTTTCTCAAAATTGATAGTTTATATCTCGCAGTTCTGACTTTCTCGCAATTGTGAGTTTATATCTCGTAGTTCTGACTTTCTCACAATTGTGAGTTTATATCTCGCAGTTCTGACTTTCTCGCAATTGTGAGTTTATATCTCGTAGTTCTGACTTTCTCACAATTGTGAGTTTATATCTCGCAGTTCTGACTTTCTCGCAATTGTGAGTTTATATCTCGCAGTTCTGACTTTCTCACAATTGTGAGTTTATATCTCGCAGTTCTGACTTTCTCACAATTGTGAGTTTATATCTCGCAGTTCTGACTTTCTCGCAATTGTGAGTTTATATCTCGCAGTTCTGACTTTCTCGCAATTGTGAGTTTATATCTCGCAGTTCTGACTTTCTCGCAATTGTGAGTTTATATCTCGCAGTTCTGACGCTTTTCTCGCAATTGTGAGTTTATATCTCGCAATTATGACAGTTTTCTCACAATTACGAGTTTATATTTCACATTTTGGACACTTTTCCCAAAATTGATAGTTTATATCTCGCAGTTCTGACTTTCTCGCAATTGTGAGTTTATATCTCGCAGTTCTGACTTTCTCACAATTGTGAGTTTATATCTCACAGTTCTGGCTTTCTCACAATTGTGATTTATATCTCGCAGTTCTGACTTTCTCGCAATTGTGAATTTATATCTCGCAGTTCTGACTTTCTCGCAATTGTGAGTTTATATCTCGCAGTTCTGACTTTCTCGCAATTGTGAGTTTATATCTCGCAGTTCTGACGCTTTTCTCACAATAGTGAGTCTATATCTCGCAATTCTGATCTTTGTCTCACAATTGTGAGTTTATATCTCGCAGTTCTGACTTTCTCGCAATTGTGAGTTTATATCTCGCAATTATGACAGTTTTCTCACAATTACGAGTTTATATTTCACATTTTGGACACTTTTCTCAAAATTGATAGTTTATATCTCGCAGTTCTGACTTTCTCGCAATTGTGAGTTTATATCTCGCAGTTCTGACTTTCTCGCAATTGTGAGTTTATATCTCGTAGTTCTGACTTTCTCACAATTGTGAGTTTATATCTCGCAGTTCTGACTTTCTCGCAATTGTGAGTTTATATCTCGCAGTTCTGACTTTCTCACAATTGTGAGTTTATCTCGCAGTTCTGACTTTCTCACAATTGTGCATTTTTATCTCGCAGTTCTGACTTTTTTACAATTGTGAGTTTATATCTCGCAGTTCTGACTTTCTCACAATTGTGAGTTTATATCTCGCAGTTCTGACTTTCTCGCAATTGTGAGTTTATATCTCGCAGTTCTGGTGCTTTTCTCGCAATTGTGAGTTTATATCTCGCAATTATGACAGTTTTCTCACAATAACGAATTTATATTTCACATTTTGGACACTTTTCTCAAAATTGATAGTTTATATCTCGCAGTTCTGACGCTTTTCTCGGAATTGTGAATTTATATCTTGCAGTTCTGACTTTCTCGCAATTGTGAGTTTATATCTCGCAGTTCTGACTTTCTCACAATTGTGAGTTTATATCTCGCAGTTCTGACTTTCTCGCAATTGTGAGTTTATATCTCGCAGTTCTGACTTTCTCGCAATTGTGAGTTTATATCTCGCAGTTCTGACTTTCTCGCAATTGTGAGTTTATATCTCGCAGTTCTGACTTTCTCGCAATTGTGAGTTTATATCTCGCAGTTCTGACGCTTTTCTCGCAATTGTGAGTTTATATCTCGCAGTTCTGACTTTCTCACAATTGTGAGTTTATATCTCACAGTTCTGGCTTTCTCACAATTGTGATTTATATCTCGCAGTTCTGACTTTCTCGCAATTGTGAATTTATATCTCGCAGTTCTGACTTTCTCGCAATTGTGAGTTTATATCTCGCAGTTCTGACTTTCTCGCAATTGTGAGTTTATATCTCGCAGTTCTGACGCTTTTCTCACAATAGTGAGTCTATATCTCGCAATTCTGACGTTTGTCTCACAATTGTGAGTTTATATCTCGCAGTTCTGACTTTCTCGCAATTGTGAGTTTATATCTCGCAATTATGACAGTTTTCTCACAATTACGAGTTTATATTTCACATTTTGGACACTTTTCTCAAAATTGATAGTTTATATCTCGCAGTTCTGACTTTCTCGCAATTGTGAGTTTATATCTCGCAGTTCTGACTTTCTCGCAATTGTGAGTTTATATCTCGTAGTTCTGACTTTCTCACAATTGTGAGTTTATATCTCGCAGTTCTGACTTTCTCGCAATTGTGAGTTTATATCTCGCAGTTCTGACTTTCTCACAATTGTGAGTTTATATCTCGCAGTTCTGACTTTCTCACAATTGTGCATTTTTATCTCGCAGTTCTGACTTTTTTACAATTGTGAGTTTATATCTCGCAGTTCTGACTTTCTCACAATTGTGAGTTTATATCTCGCAGTTCTGACTTTCTCGCAATTGTGAGTTTATATCTCGCAGTTCTGGTGCTTTTCTCGCAATTGTGAGTTTATATCTCGCAATTATGACAGTTTTCTCACAATTACGAATTTATATTTCACATTTTGGACACTTTTCTCAAAATTGATAGTTTATATCTCGCAGTTCTGACGCTTTTCTCGCAATTGTGAATTTATATCTCGCAGTTCTGACTTTCTCGCAATTGTGAGTTTATATCTCGCAGTTCTGACTTTCTCACAATTGTGAGTTTATATCTCGCAGTTCTGACTTTCTCGCAATTGTGAGTTTATATCTCGCAGTTCTGACTTTCTCGCAATTGTGAGTTTATATCTCGCAGTTCTGACTTTCTCGCAATTGTGAGTTTATATCTCGCAGTTCTGACTTTCTCACAATTGTGAGTTTATATCTCGCAGTTCTGACTTTCTCGCAATTGTGAGTTTATATCTCGCAATTATGACAGTTTTCTCACAATTACGAGTTTATATTTCACATTTTGGACACTTTTCTCAAAATTGATAGTTTATATCTCGCAGTTCTGACTTTCTCGCAATTGTGAGTTTATATCTCGCAGTTCTGACTTTCTCGCAATTGTGAGTTTATATCTCGTAGTTCTGACTTTCTCACAATTGTGAGTTTATATCTAGCAGTTCTGACTTTCTCGCAATTGTGAGTTTATATCTCGCAGTTCTGACTTTCTCACAATTGTGAGTTTATATCTCGCAGTTCTGACTTTCTCACAATTGTGAATTTTTATCTCGCAGTTCTGACTTTTTTACAATTGTGAGTTTATATCTCGCAGTTCTGACTTTCTCACAATTGTGAGTTTATATCTCGCAGTTCTGACTTTCTCGCAATTGTGAGTTTATATCTCGCAGTTCTGGTGCTTTTCTCGCAATTGTGAGTTTGTATCTCGCAATTATGATAGTTTTCTTACAATTACGAATTTATACTTCACATTTTGGACACTTTTCTCAAAATTGATAGTTTATATCTCGCAGTTCTGACGCTTTTCTCGCAATTGTGAATTTATATCTCGCAGTTCTGACTTTCTCGCAATTGTGAGTTTATATCTCGCAGTTCTGACTTTCTCACAATTGTGAGTTTATATCTCGCAGTTCTGACTTTCTCGCAATTGTGAGTTTATATCTCGCAGTTCTGACTTTTTCGCAATTGTGAGTTTATATCTCGCAGTTCTGACGCTTTTCTCGCAATTGTGAGTTTATATCTCGCAATTATGACAGTTTTCTCACAATTACGAGTTTATATTTCACATTTTGGACACTTTTCTCAAAATTGATAGTTTATATCTCGCAATTCGGACACTTTTCTCGCAATTGTGAGTTTATATCTCGCAGTTCTGACTTTTTCACAATTGTGAGTTATATCCCGCAGTTCTGACGCTTTTCTCACAATAGTGAGTCTATATCTCGCAATTCTGACGTTTTTCTCACAATTGTGAGTTTATATCTCGCAGTTCTGACTTTCTCGCAATTGTGAGTTTATATCTCGCAATTATGACAGTTTTCTCACAATTATGAGTTTATATTTCACATTTTGGACACTTTTCTCAAAATTGATAGTTTATATCTCGTAGTTCTGACGCTTTTCTCACAATTGTGAATTTATATCTCGCAGTTCTGACTTTCTCGCAATTGTGAGTTTATATCTCGCAGTTCTGACTTTCTCACAATTGTGATTTATATCTCGCAGTTCTGACTTTCTCACAATTGTGATTTATATCTCGCAGTTCTGACTTTCTCACAATTGTGAGTTTATATCTCGCAGTTCTGACTTTCTCACAATTGTGAGGTTATATCTCGCAATTCTGACTTTCTCGCAATTGTGAGGTTATATCTCGCAATTCTGACTTTTTCTAGCAATTGTGAGTCTATATCTCGCAATTTTCACGCTTTTCCCATCAGGAATCAAGAGTTTATACCTCGAAATTCAGACTTTTTTCTCGCTATGGTTTATATCTCGAAATTCTGAAAAAAAAAAGTATCAGATCTGTGAGATGTCCACTCACAATTGCGAAAAAAGAAGTTGGAATTTGCAATTCTAACTTTTTTTTCAGAATTGTGAGAAACTTGCAATTGTGTGAAAATTGTTAGATAAAAACTCACATTTACCTTTTGTATATTATTTTATTTATTTTGTTGCGGAAACAAGCTTCCATAGTTATGTATAGAAACAAATGAGAAGAAAGTGTCCTTGTAATGTGCACATGTAGCCTCACACGTACAGTTGTTGTTTAGGAGGTTTTGCACTGTAACTCCACTGTGGATGTGGCTCCTTGGAGACACGAGGTCCCAGAAGTGTATGTTCAATGTCAGCCAGGTGTCATGGGGGTGAGCCACCCATCAATAAATTTACACATAAATTATTTATATTCAGTTATATAGATCATTTTCACCGCATAAAGTGTTGCGATCGATTTTCAATGAAGCCATGTGTCCAACATCTTGCTTTCAGGGGTTCACAAGATTCAAACGGCCACCAGGCTGGTCTCCTCTTAGGGTCATGCCGATGAAACCATCGAGTCCAGCTGCCAAACCCAAAGAATCCTCAGAGGAATCCAAGGAGCGCATTAGTGCAACCCAACGCACACCGCTGAACTGTCCCACCAAACCCTGGAAAGAGTTCAAGCCCGTCGCCGACAGCATTGCTGCTCCGAACACTACAGACCCAGCCACAGCAGACACTGCTCTCAGCGATCGGGATTTGATGTGATGAGCAGCCCGTGTTTGTTTGTCTTTATGCGCTCTGTGGTTAAATGGTTATCTAAAATAAAAAAGAAGGGAAGGATGAAAGAAAATGCAACTAACATTCTTATAATGAGTTTTATGGAGTTTTGTCATTCTTTTATTTGTGGATTACAATAATTTACAGTTGTCTCATATTTCACAATAAAGAGGAATATACAAATATGCTATTTGATACATTTATTTTATTGCTTTAATTTTATTTGCATACATTTTATTTATGTCTACAACGTAATGAAATGGATTTTTTTTCTAGTAAAAGCGATTTTATCTCACATTTTTGAAAAAGTCAGAATTCTGAATTATAAACTCATTGTTCTGACATTTTTATCACAATTGCGTGTTTATATCTTTTCATAATGATATGTTTTTCTCCAAATTGTGAGATAAAATACTTCCTCCAGGGGTCAAACTACTTTATGCTTGTATGCTCAGGCACTGCAAAACTTTATTAATTATAACTTTTAAGAAAATACACAAGAGGGAAATAAAGAGCTAAAGGATATGTTTGCATCTCGAATGTTGGTTTGGTGGTTCTAAACGCCTGAGACCATTTTTTACGCTCTTGTGGTTGTAAAAGCAGTAGGCCTTAGCACAATTAAAGTGGTTTCGAAACAGACCCAAATTTGACACATCACCGCAGGGTTGACATCAGTAGGTGCATTTCTATTATAGATTTGCGCAAAACTTTTGCAATTTTTTCTAAATGTCAACAAAAAACTATTGCGAAATGACGGCGTTTCCATTAACCGATGTTATGAGACTATTATTCATTTTTTCCTCTCGCGAGTCATCCCAGAAATCATGGCGACGGATGTTGGCAGGTTTACGTATATCCCAGCCGCTGCACTGGCCATTATTATTAACCAAAGGAGACCTTGTCTTTTATGAGTTTGATAAAAAATCTTGTATTCTGTCCACACACACCGCTTCATCTACGTTACCTGTAGTGACCTGTAAACCCGCAAAAACTGTTTCCATTGCAGTTTTGTCAAATATTTCTTTGTTGAATTGCATGAAAAACCGCCTCATACGAGCGTAAAAACATTTTTGCGATAAATGGGAGTTTTTGCGAAATTGCCGTGTTTCCATTGAGCGTATTTTCAATTCGCAATTTCAATTTGCGCAATTTGAAGGGTAATGGAAATGTGTTTCTCATATAACACTTATCTGTGATGAACTCATGGCTGTTGTGTGTATGACTTCAGAAGACCGAAGTGCATCAGTCTGCTCATATGATCCTTATTTCTTTTCTCTACTTTCATAGTATGGAAAAGAGCAGCATGAACATTGTTTAAAATTTCTCTTTTTGTGTTTCATAAAACAAGAATTTCAAACAGGTTTGGAACTAATCAGAGACGATCTTCTGTGTATTAAAGTCATGGTGAACCATTGGCGTAGTTTTGTTTTTAAAAAGTCGAGCTTTTCCTATGTTGTTCCAAACCCTCCAGTGGTGGAGACAAAGCCCTTTAGCAAGAATTACGCCTTTGTGCTGATCTAATTGTTCAGTTATTCATCAACACTGAGATGTTTACTTTTGTTTGCAATTCCCTAAAATGGCTATTTCTTGTCATGGCTGTTCCGGTGATGAAATGATGGTCTCCGGAAATAAAAACGGTTGGTAATTGTCGTCAAAGATGAGGTTAGGTGTACATGAATGGTTTGATGTTTGCGGTTCATGGGTCAGAGGTATGAATCATCTTGCTGACGTTCTTCGGTAGTTTGCATTGCCTTTCGAGGTGCTGTGAGGTCACGACCCGTGTCAAACACTGCGTTTCACGTTGATGCGTTTAGAAACGATACGTGTGACTGCACTGAGAGCATATAAACGCTTGAGATGGTCCTCCTTCTGTCACATGAGAAGAGTTGCTCACGATAGACGTCCGTCTCAAATCAATCCTGCTACTCGACACGATGGTTAGAGAACGGATCTTCCTTCTCACCGTAACCTTCTCCGTCTTGATGTTACTAGTCAGTTGCGATGATTTTCTAGAGATCCGCTCGCCAGGAGATAACATGAAGGCTCAAGAGGAGAAAGAACTGGTAAGACATCTTTTCTTAGTCAGGAAATCAGCAGTTACAGCATTAACAGTTCGATTAATAAGGGGAAACAAACATTTTACAGATTGAGGCTCTTCAAGAAGTTCTTGAAAAACTGAGAAACAAACAGATTCCCACTGCGGAGAAGAAGTTTGGTTGGGTTCCATTGGTGAGTCTGTTCACTAGTCATTTTTACACATTAATAGATAATTAATTACATGTGTGTTTTTTATTATACATTCTGATCTGGTGCACAACAAATTGCCCCATTGGTGACAAAGTAATCTGAACTTGAACATAAGCAATAACAATGTGTAATTGGGTCAGGCACTTTAATACTTTATTAATTATAACTTGATTATTTACACAACAACATGAAAATAGACCATAAAGGATGGAAATAAAGAGCTAAAGTTTTTGTTCAGTGAGGAATTTACCGTTAGCTGACAGGAGTTCCTTTTGGGGTTTTAACATCTTTTTATGATATCATACCAATTTCTTTAATTTGATCAAACTTTCTTTTCTTCATCAACTTTTAAAGGGGAACAAACCAACTAATACCTCAAAACATCAATAATTCTTCGAATCCATTTCCAATCCTGTTGTTTGAACATTAAGAAACGTGCTTTTCCGAGCAGAGGGGTCGACTAAAGCGCGGTCACGTCACTCTAGACTATAGTTTGAGCACTCGACATTTCTATGGAGTTGTCCATAGACCTTGTTCACAGCAGCGCCATCTTTGCTGTTTAACGGGAATGAAAGCGAACACTTGAACTTACATTAGCGTGATAAAAACTACCATTTGAGGTATAATTTGATGTCTTCATTTTGCTCGCGTCCCATGAGATTACATGGAGAGGGCGGGGTTTAAGACCGGTACTGCAGCCAGACACCAGGGGGCGGTAGAAATACTTTGTTTACTTTACTTTCAGGATTTGTGGCACTAGTCGGACACAAGTGCGCTGCACAAGTCCTGAAAAAAAGTGAAGCCAAAATATTTCTACCGCCCCCTGGTGTCTGGCTGCAGTACAGGTCATTTGTATGCATTTGCAAACACTGTACATTTCAGGACATTTTCTTCAGACACTGCAACGGTTGTGATATGACATCACATGTCTGTTTTTATAAACATAAAATCAACATGTAACAAATTAAATCCAGAAAGTAAAAATATACCATCTACTTCACTTTACTGAAAAAATTGTGCTCCTTTCATGTCATGAATGTCATACACACCTTTAAACTTAGGAACGCACCAAGATGCAAAACTGTTGCTTCATTATGTCCCCAGCATCTGTATGGAAGTCAAGGAGAGAAAAGTGTAGTGTCTCTTAAAAGTGTAGTGTCTCTCTTAGTGACTCTTAAAGGGACAGTTCACCCAAACATGAAAACTGTCATCATTTACTCACCCTGAAGTCATTCCAAACCTTAAAGGAGTAGTTCACTTTTAAAAAAACTTTTGCTGATAATTTACTCACCCCCATGTCATCCAAGATGTCCATGTCTTTCTTTCTTCAGTCGAAAAGAAATGAAGGTTTTTGATGAAAACGTTCCAGGATTTTTCTCCATATAATGGACTTCAATGGGGTCCAAACGGTTCAAGGTCCAAATGAGCGTTTCAGTGCAGCTTCAAAGGGCTTTAAACGACACCAGACGATGAATAAGGGTCTTATCTAGCGATCCGTCATTTCAAAAATAAATAAAAAAGTTGAAGTTTTATAAGCACAAACGCTCGCCTTGCTCTGTTCAGTGATGCGCGTTCGTGACGTCACGTAATACGCAATTATGTTGAAAAGGTCACGTTTGACGTATGTGCGAGTCAGTGTTTACAAGTTGAACGTGCAAACAAAGTCAAATGCCGTTTACAAAAAAAGGAAGTTAAAAGGTAAAACAACGATGTCGGACAATTTTGAGCTTAGAGGAGAAGATGAGATGCAGTTTTACGCCTTTCTGAGCCAGAATACACAGAGGAGAAGCGAGACCTTTTCAGCGTAATTGCGTATTACGTGACGTCACGAACGCGCGTCACAGAACAGAGCAAGGCGAGCGTTTGTGCTTATAAAACTTAAACTTTTTTATTTATTTTTGAAATGACGGATCGCTAGATAAGACCCTTATTCATCGTCTGGTGTCGTTTAAAGCCCTCTGAAGCTGCACTGAAACGCTCATTTGGACCTTGAACCGTTTGGACCCCATTGAAGTCCATTATATGGAGAAAAATCCTGGAACGTTTTCATCAAAAACCTTCATTTCTTTTCAACTGAAGAAAGAAAGACATGGACATCTTGGATGATATTGGGTTGAGTAAATGATCAGCAAAAGTTTTTTTAAAAGTGAACTAATCCTTAAATGAGTTTCTTTCTGCTGAACACAAAAGAAGATATGTGAAGAATGTCAGTAACCAGACAGTTAATGGCACCCATTGACTTCCATAGTATTTTTTTCTACTACCGACCATCAAGTGTTTGATTATCAATCAAATATCAAATGTTGATTTTTTTTTTGGTGAACTCTCCCTTTAACAGAATGGAAAGCAATATTGAACATAAGAAGATGGCTGAAACATTTCGTTTAGAGAAAGGACATAAAGAGGAAGATACTGTGATTATATTTCAGAAATAAATTGCTTAATAAAGAGATTGTTCACGTTGTATTCAGCACAGACTAATATGATTATGATGTATTGTAAAACAGTATGACTGTAACGCGGTGTGTCAGTGTGATGCAGGCGAGCAGTGCGCGGTGCGGAAAGGCTCTCGCTTCGGGAAGCTGTGCAGTTGTCCAGGAGGAACCAGCTGCAGTTTCTCCATCCTCAAGTGCTTGTGAACACCTCTCTCATTCTGTCATAACAGCCGTTTAATGTGCCCGTGCTATTTAATGTTTCCAGTCACAGTTGTAACATGTTTTATCAAACTGACGCATAAAATAAATGCATGCATTTTTGTATAAATCTCTATTTTTATTCAAAGTCTGATTACTCTGAGAGCATGTAAAACATTAAATGTCGTGCTACTGTTTATATTGTAGTTGACTTTTTTTACGAGCTTGCAACCTTATGATCGTCACAAGGTGGCGTAAAGGGTCTCTGTATTGCCTGATGAATATGAAACCTAAATGAATCAGGAATTGGTGTCATATCAGAGGGAGCTGTGAAATCAGATTACATATATTTTAAATCGGTCAGTAGAACTAGGGACATGTTTAAGGTCAGGATCAAAGCTCTTGGACAGAGAAGGAGTAGTGTTTGTGTTTTATCAGATGCAAACTCCTCCCACAAAAACGACTAGTAAAAGGTAAATAGTAAATAACACATTTATCATTATTTACTATAAATTGATGGATTAGTTTATTCAAATACATTTTGATAAATAGTAGATTGAAGATATATAGGCCTGGGTGATATGACAATGCTATACTTCATCTAAAGAGTAAATATATTATTAAGCGTGCACTTTGTACCTCCTATTTATTAAAAGCCTAAAATATTTTAACAATAAATTCAAGTATTTGCCACACTGCAGCAAGGTTATTTACACGCAATTTTAGAGAGAAATTGCGACCAGCCAACCTTTAACCTAATTTTTAATGCAATTTGCATGCATTTCATTGCATTGCATATTAAACGCTCTCTTTTTATTCAATGCCACAAGAACAGGAGTTATTACATAGAAATATTAAAGTTGTCATGAAACTAGTCTTTTCTTCCCTATTGTGACGTATTTCCGAGTGAAACGGGCCATGAACAAGAACACATGTGGGCGGGGCTTGATTTTGTCTGTGGGAATTAATTAGATGATTGGATGGTTGTGGTCTGCTATTGGTGGATCTCATGTGATTGACAGGTTATAGCCCCGCCCTCGTCAGAGAAGAGAAGAGATGATCTGTGGAGAAGTTATTCTGATTCAAGATTATGAGGAACATGAATTTAAAATAATGATGTGCACCGATAAATCATTTATAATAAATACAGCAATATTCCTTAATATAACAAAAACTGTCCATTTTGATTCCATGGACTGTTTAAAGTGACACCAGTGACATGTTTTCAGCTCTTTTTTGTTTTTAGTTTGTTAAAAGGATTTATATATAACTTAAAATATTTTCTAAAATAAGAAATTTGGTTAAAAAGAGCCCACTTCTTCTAATGCATGTGGCATTTTCCTTATAAAATAAATAACTTCACAATGTATTGTTTTTTATTTTGTTTAGTTTTTTACATTTTTCAGATGGCATTCTAAAAAAGCACATCAAATGCACAAGTTTTCGTTTAATAAGGTTTAAAAAACAATTTTCAATCTCTTTATCAGCTGATAGGACACAAATGACGTCAAGCACTATTCCCCGCCCGTCACATGTAAATTGTGGGTGTTTCCCTGAGCTCATCGCTTGTAGTACCGTTGGGTAGTCCAATTCATCAGAGTGGATCGGTTCGTTCGAACGAATCATTTCAATGAACCGGTTCTTTCGAGTCTTAATTGTTACCAGAAGTCAACAAGCAGTATTTCGCGTTTCTTTGGTGTGTACAACCTACATTAATAGTTGGCAGTTATCACTATCTTTTCGTTTAAGAATGGTGTGTTTTATTGGTTGTAAATGTGTACCAGATTAATTCACTCTAACGGAGTCCCTGATTTGCATTATCAGTTCCTACATCTTTGAAAAAAGAAATCATTATGAATCAAATTTAGTGTTGTTTGTTTGTTGCTCCTGTTTTTCTTAAGTTCCCCGTAGTGGATCTGGGGAGAATCGATTCGACTAAATCATTAGAAAGAACCGATTCAAATGAACAATTCGTTTGCGAATCGGACATCGCGAATTGATAAACTTTGCAACATGGCGGCGGACCACATCGGCGAGTTGGCAAGCATGGAAAACTCCAACCGAAGAGCTCGTCCCGGTTTCTGCAGCGAAAAATACTCTTTGCTGGTCATTGTTGGACAGCCCAGTCCGGCTGGATTTGTGGATGTACTAGTGTCCGAGATTGAAAGAGGTAAACATTTGTCTTACTGTGGGATGGTGAGTGAATGAGAGCCAGCGCGCGCTTCCCTCGCCCATCACTCCGAGTCTACGTCATGAAGAGAAAAATCGCTGAAAACAAACTAATTTATCACGGCAGTGTCTTCAGAAAATGACGTCAGTGTCTTTTTGTAGCTCTTGTTGCTGTAACATTATTAGTATTATTATTATTTATTAAATATGTTGGAATATAACGAGGAAGAACTAATTTTGTAGTTTCATCACATTCATGTTGCCAGTTTAATCCTATTATAACCTTTAAATGCACCTCAGTATTGAGGACTTGCGAATGTAAAAGCTGGGTGATATAAATGGGGAGCTTTGTAAAATTTTTATTGAAAGTCTCTTGAAATCTGTCACATGGCATGGATGTAACCATATACTAACTCCAGAGAATCCCTTTTGTTCATATATGACCTTGACCTCCTTTCATTTTGTCAGCTGAGTAGGAACTAAAAGAGATGAATGCCCACTGAGGGCTCATATACGCATATTTACTGTTGAACTGTGCTCTCAGCTTTCAGCAATGCCGAGAGTCCTGTAAACCCAGTGTGTTAGATGTGTTCTGACGGGTTAAGAACATTCCCATTAAGTTCTAAATATGTTATTTCGAATGTTCTCAACGTCCAAACAGTCAATTATTTTTTAAATGTCGTTACGTTTTTTTCTGTTATGGAAAAGTTAAGTGAACATTTAATGTTATCCTTTTGCAAACATTTTGGGAACGTTACTTTTGAATGTTATTCGAATGCACCCCTAAAAGGTGCATAATAGCACCTTAGAGTAGCAGTATGTACCTGTGAACATTTCAGGGGTAAATGAGGAACAAATATGTCCCTTTATAGGGTTACTTCACCCAAAAATGAAAATTACCCCTTGATTTTCTCTCTTAAGCCATCCGAGGCGTGTATGACATTCTTCTATCAGACGAATACAATCGGAGTTATAGAAAAAAAAAACTGGCTCTTCCAAGCTTTATAATGGCACTGAATGGAGGATGAGATTTTGAAGCCAAAAAAAGTGTATCCATCCGTCATAAAACTGCATCTATCCATCATTAAAGTGCATCTATCCATCATTAAAGTGCTCCACAGCCTCCAGGGGGTTTATAAAGACCCTCTGAAGCGAAGCAATGCGCTTGTGTCAGAAAAATATCCATATTTAGGCCTAAAATTGATAAAACCTAAAATAACTAGCTTATGGCAGATGGCCTAGTCGACTTAAAGGGTAACCACTGACGCATGTGTGATGTAGGAGCATCACAAGCTTTGATGCCTCGCAGTGCAAACAAATTGGGCTGTGCAACAAACTTCTCTTGAAATCCTCTGACATTTTTTTTAAATCACATATTAGACTTCAGTGTTGTTTTGCTCATGCGTCAGGTCAAAGGTCACTCTTGCCGTAAACCGATGCATACGGCCGTTTGTCATAAGCTGGTTATTTTAGTTGATAACGTCTTAAATATGGATATTTTTCTGACACAAACCCATGGCTTTTCTTCAGAAAGTCTTTATTAACCCGCCCCGGAGTCGTGAGGAGCACTTTAATCATGGATGGATGCACTTTTTTGGGCTTCAAAGTCTCATCATTCATTCACTGCCATTATAAAGCTTGGAAGAGCCAGGACAATTTCTTTTATATAACTCCGATTGTATTCGTCTGATAGAAGAAAGTCATACACACCTAGGATGGCTTGAGGGAGAGTAAATCATGGGTTTAATTTTTGGGTGAACTATTAACCTTTAAGTGTATTGCTGCAGTGTTAAAAAAGTTAAAAGCTGTTTTAGCTGCTGATAAAAGGTGCCATTTTTGCACATATTATTCATTTATTTTTTTCTGAGAATGAATGTCAGAGAGACAACAGACTAAATAACAGTATGCTGTGTCATTTCAAGCCTTCGGTTCATGTCCATTCAGAGCCTTGCCTTTCTGTGCAACAATATCTTTGTCTTATAGGCTCACTGAGGTAGGAATTATGATATTGGTTTTCCAGTATTTCAGTTTTTTTGCCAGAGTCTTGGCCTCTGGATCCCATAGCACATAAAAAGCCCCATGCAGCTTTGCAGAACATAAATAATGCAGCTCATTTACTTCAGCATGGCTTCCCTGTCTGCTTGAGATCTCTGCGGGCCTGCAGTCCTCAAATCTGAACGCACGCGCTTATCAGATGTGCACATTCGTGTCGCAGCAGATGTGGGTCTCTGACTTTTCTCTCGGTATGCCTGAAAAGGTTTTGGATTTTTTTATCATGTTAATTTAAACAAAAATATTGTATAATATGACTTGCTGTTTATATTTGTTTTGTTTTTATTGTATTTATATGATATGTGTATTTTTGTAATTGAATTTTTGCCATAAACATAGCTTTGAATGCTGACATGGCATTAAATAAAAGAATCTGAATCTGTTTTCTCTTGTTTGAAAGTCCCTGAAAAGGCGAAGCAATTCTTTTGTTGATGGACAGCCAGGTTATATATAGCGAATCTTGTGTTTGCAGACTCTCCTTCCTCATTGTGCTGGTTTGCGCTGCTCAAAGTTCATCTTTAATAAGTGTGAGGTGCATCTGTTGGGTTGAAAGAAAGTCGTTTTGCTGGTCTCCCTCCTCTGTTTGCCTTTAATGGGGTTTTAACACTGTTTAGTTGGTCAGACTGGGGGAAAACGCTGGTTAGACATGATCGTGAGTTAGTTTCCTTTTATCATCGGCTTTCTTTTGATTTTCAGTGTCTTTATCTGTGACTATACACAAGGGCCGTGTGACTGATACACACACATCCTCTTTGTGAGTGTGGCCAGCGTTTCCTTCTCTTCCTGGTCAGACGGTGCCGCTTCCACCACAATAATCTGACAGGAATAAGATTTGTTCTGGTTTAGATGCTGTCAGCACTTTCGAAGAGAAACTGTTGAAGCTGGTTGAAATTTACAGTGGTTTAAATTGCCTTTCTGTTTTCCCCCTCGGTTTGGCCCTGAAGATAGTAGGCCCAATGTTTCTGCACCACTTTCATTAAATCACCATCAGCTGCCTTTATTCTTCTAACAGACACCAGTCCGCAAAATTAAGTGTGTTTGAGGCCATTTGTTCAACAAGCACTCCTCTGCAACTGCATATGAGCTATAGCAACCAGTGTTGGACAAGCTAAGTCCCCCTGTGGTCAATAATTGTGTCCCTTAAAACTCATCTTTGATCACCAAAATGGCATATTTAAGCGTTCTTTCCTTGAAATAAATTATTCATGCCTTAAAAGGCTTGAATGTAACTTGACACCCTTGCCTCATTCAGTACGTGGTTCTATGAATATTCAATTGAGCCCCGCCTCCACTCACTCACTCAGAGATCCACTGGTTGACGAGCACACGTTGATCTGATTGGTTACAAGGTTGTTTGTGACGTCAGAAACACCAGCGATTTCACACCGTGTTTTTGAGACTGTCTTTGGTTCACTGCAGTTTTAAGCAGAAAATACTCAGCAATGCTGTCGACTTATGAACTTACACATGCTTTGTCTTAAAGCATATTACAGGGTTAGTTCACCCCAAAATGAAAATTCTGTCAGTAATTACTCACCCTCATGTTGTTCCAACCCCGTAAGACCTTCGTTCATCTTCAGAACACAGAACACTGGCCGGCCCAAAAGTTATGAAAGAAATCGTTAAAATATTCCAAGTGACTACAGTGGCTCAACCTTAAGTTTATCAAGCGACGAGAATACTTTTTGTGCGCAAAAAACAAACAAAAATAACGACTTTATTCCAGTATTCATTTCCTTCTCTCTTGGCCTCGAGATTGTTCACGCAGTATAATTGCGTAGAGGTTTTGGTTGTACGTCACACGCATCACACACACGACCAGCGTCGGCTAATAGTGAGCCTACGTGTTACGTACAACACAGACGCCCTGCGCAATTATACTACGTGAACAATCTCGAGGCCAAGAGAGAAGGAAATGAATAAAGTCGTTATTTTTGTTTGTTTTTTGCGCACAAAAAGTATTCTCGTCACTTGATAAACTTAAGATTGAGCCACTGTAGTCACTCTGACTATTTTAACGATTTCTTTCATAACTTTTCGGGGCTGGCCAGTTTCGATCCCTTAAGAAGCCTATGGAGGAGTGATCCAGCTCTCAGATTTAATCAAAAATATCTTAATTTGTGTTTGAAGATGAACGAAGGTCTTACGGGGTTGGAACAACATGAGGGTGAGTAATTACTGACAGAATTTCCATTTTGGGGTGAACTAACCCTTTAAAAACACCACATAGACACATAAACAACATTAAAAGCTGGATTTTCACCACAGGGTGACTTTAAAATAAATTGGACTTTTGAATGCAAACGAGAGACTTTCTATAAGAGGGTGAATGTTTTCTGAGCTCACATGGTTGTAACGCTGCAGAATAACATAAAATAATAACAGCAATGTTGGGTCTTCTCATGCTATAGCTAATCAGAGGCTTGAAATCGCTTATTGGGATGGTTAGGGGTGGGCAATATGTAACCAAAATCTTAAATCACAATACGAGTTAGATTTTATGATTTCAAAATTTGATCCCAGTGAAATTTTATAATTCTTGCAACCATTTTCAATCCCATAAAAAAACTTTTAGCCTAAGTATAAAAAAACTAGCGACAAGTAAACCGCGATAAAGAACAAAGAAACGAATTACAAGCATATAGGAAACCAAACTACAATTGAACAAAGACACAATTGAAATGGAGTCCCCTAACAAAAAAAACTTCAAGCACTAGAAATAAATACTACATAAATTGTATAATCAAATGTATTAAAACACTGCATGCATTGTCTTCACTGTGTAAATTAAATATACATTTGTTCTTACTAAACTAAAGTGATTTAAGAGCAGTGAGCGATTTTCTCTTTTTGTTGTTTGATTAGCATTAAGCACAGGAGGTACATTTGAACTTTAAGACCGGCTGCACAGATCCAATATACTTATACATTTAATTCTCAACTGTTTACGTACACTTAAGACATAAATGAATGTTTACTTGCAAAAGACAAGGTGGTCACTTTGACACAGATATGTATGTGTATTTAACCGTTCAAGACCAATTAGGTGGCAAAACGATCAGGTTTCACTTGCTTTATGAGCAGAGGCTTCATGTCCACGTTTTTAAGACAGCGCTGAGACTGTCTGACATATAGCAAAATGAGTCTTTTACTGCTTACTGTGCTTAAATAGTTTAAAATCACTTGTTTTAAACCGCAAAAGGTAAAAAACACATGCCAATGATAATCTTTTGTGACCGCGCAACTAGGGTTGGGCGATATGGCCAAAAAAAATTATCACGATAATTTTTTTATATCAGTCAATATCGATAATTATCACGATAAACGTCAAATCTTTATTTCTTTCAAGCAGATTTTTGCTCCTAAGTGAAAGTTGTAGAAACCAGAGTGTTAATTGTGGTTTTAAACTACTCCTTATTGTCAGAACAGATCATGACAAACAAATCTGAGGTAGAACATTCAAACATTTTGTAATTTTTTCTTAACAAAATAAATATCTTAATAGAAAAAAATATTTCTTAGTTTCTGCATGTGCTAATTTTTATTTGGTAAAATGTAATATTCTGACTGAGTTTAATTAAAATTAGCCATTGGTCATCCAGCATCATGCATTTAGATCATGATAACCACAGATAAAAGCACCTCACTATGTTGGCTAAATGTTACTTTATGGTTTCTATGGTATTTGTATGAAAAACAGTAGCCTAAATACATTATTAAATAATGTAATTATATTCCATTAGTCCTTTAATACATTGTCTACAATAATAATATAATACAATTCAATATGTATATCCCACATTTCATAGTGCAGTTAATATTAGTAGGCTAACGTTACAGTAAATCCATGGTAAATGATGGGAGTTTGTAGCCGGAAAAGCTTCTGACTGTATCGTTGCGCGCAGTGTTCCTCCTGTTCGTCAGCTCTGTTTCATCTGCCTTTAAACTGGTTTAAATCACTGAGACATTTGTGTTCTTCGCTGAACTCAAGCGCTTCTCACTGGATCTCGTGACGAGGCGATCAGAGTAAACGCGTCTGCTAGTGAGCTCGCGCTGCGCTGCCGTTTGGACTTTGAGCCGAGCGGATAAACGGTCCGTGAGGCGCGCGGTTCAGATGAGTTTTGTTCCGCTTTTGGCGCACAAACATTATCGAACATTTATCGAACTCTTGATATCGTTTTATCGAGAAAAATGATATCGCGATAACTATCGTTATCGTTTTATCGCCCAGCCCTACGCGCAACACATCAACGCCACGTGAGCGTAACCCACATTAGAGGCAATAGTCCAAAATCTCTACCGGTTGACAAGTTTCTAGCAGTTAATAGTGTCTACAGGTATATCGCCCACCCCCTAGTCATGGTCCACCACTGCTGGAAACTCAACAATTGGTGTCTCTTACTGAACCCGAGCTGGTATTTGGCAGTACACGAGAAACCTGAAGTCATTGCAGTAGTAGGGTTCTTCTTAAATGAGTCAGTGCTGGAAAGAGGTCATCTTATTTTGGCTCAGGAAAAAAAACTTTTTCCAGTTTCTTTTGAATTCTGTATTCTCTTCTGTGGCTCTTTAGGTTATTTCTGTCCAAAGAACAAAATCTCAAACAAAGTTTGACTTTAACCTCATTTTATAACTTTACTTGTATATCCGAAGAAGAAAGCTGCTAGGTCTCATGTTTTCACAAAACCTGTGAAGTCTGTGGGTGACCTACTCATTTGTTTCACAGCAGGCACAGAAAATCTCACCAGGAGGTTTATAAATAGTCTGTCTCTGTCTCTTGTCCCATGGACCACAGGATGATGTGGAAGTTGAATGTGGTCGATGAATAATTGAGCTTTCGCTTGTTGACTGAAGTCTGACTGGGCTGGATTTGTCTCTGCACAGGTATTCGCTCGTGGGACGTCGACCTGACCGCCTGCAACATAGACGAACAGCTCAAACTGTTTATTTCAAGACACTCCGCTTGCTTCTCTGAGGACCTCAAAGGTAAGATGCTAACAATATATGAAATATTTACCCTTGTCTTGTTTTGGCATTTTCATTTTGGGGGGAGATCTGTGGAAATTTGTGGGTAGAATATGACATGGGAAGAAATAATATTCCAATAATTTGGTGGTCTTTGGCTTTGTTTTTTCCACTGCCCTAAGAAACTGTGTTCGGACGAAAATTCTCGGGGTAATGCAAAAGATTTGCAAGTAGAGTTTCATGGGGGAACTAAAAAATTTCTGCAATTGAACGCAACTTTTCATGGTGAACGCAAAAGTCTTCGTGAGCGAATGCAAAGTTTCATTGGGGAACGCAAACTTTTTTGCGAGAGAACGCAAAGTTTCAATTTTTGTGAGCGAACACAACGTTTCATGGGGGAACGCAACGGTTTTTGCAAGAGAGTATGTATAAAATGTAATTTATATTATTCCTCCTTTTTTGATCAGTAGTGAATAAAGTTTGTAAAGAGAAAACTTCACACAAGATGCTATGTGTGCAGATATGCTGGCCTGAAACTTTTTATCATGAATCAGCGAAAATGAGGAAACCAACATGTCCTGGCACAAACTGTGTAAAAGTCCCTTCCAGTCAGGCTTAAGACTGGAGTGGGGCAGAAGAGACCCACAGCTGATAGAACAGCTGAAACTCTCCAGGCCCAAGTCATCAGGCCGTGCTGCTCAAGGGTATCCTTTATAACCCTGATTAGTGTGTGCTGTGTATTCTGAACCATTTATCTCAAGGCGTGGTGATGTGATTCTGCATCACTGATGCTTTGTTCTGATGCCGGGTGCGAGTGATCGTTGGCTGGCGTCTGATGATTGGGTCCAGTGGATTTTCAGCCCTGTCTTGATTTTCAGCCCCTGTCATGGCTATTTAATTATCTTGTGTTCGTGAAAAGTGGTTAACACACAGATGAAACAGTCAAGCCAGTTTGCATTTCTCCTGTCACCTGCATGTAAAGCTTGACAGCTTTGTTGAAGTAGGTCAGTATGGACAATGATTGTCTTTTAAGCATGGTCATACAGTAAGGATTAAATCAGCAGTGTCAAATTTACTCCTTTTTTAGTGACCAGCTGCCACCATCCTAGCTGTGAGCCGTTAACTGCTGATTGTTGTTTTTAAGAAGTCAGTCTGGTGTAGAAACCAGTTTCACTCGGAAATTGCTAGTAAATGTCACAAATATGTAAAAAGAATTGGCAAGTTGAATTAAATGAGATTTTGAATTAGATAGATGGTAATAGTGTTTTCCTGTTCAACGTATTCCAATAATAATTGTTTTATTTGCAAATTAGATTTATTTTTCTGTGTAGTCTTGGTTGAGGTTACAACACAATGTTTTCTTTGTGCCATTTTGATTGAGAGATTCCTCATAATTCCTCACGTATGATGACTCTAGGTTTGCTTGGCTGAGCGATGTGTGACGGTTTATAGTGTGTGATGGAGAAAATGCATGTAAACTGCTGGAGATATTGCTTTACTCTTTTAAACTGCAGGTGGCCTCACAGCTGCCGATTTGCAGGACTGCTTTACATTATTCACATGTGGAGCCCGATAACTGCGATGACTCATGATTCAATTGTCTTTTTTCAATTTTTCATTCAAAAGGACTTTTTAACTCAGGAGTTACAAGATTGAATTATTCTGAGGATTCCTCTGTCATTATGTGATCTTGCTTTTTTATAATACAAAATGTAGTTCAAGGTAAAGATTTTTTAGGAACTTCACTTTGTTCACATTAGTTAGTGTATAAGTATTATGGACAATTTTAGCAGCATTTAATAATCGTAATGTTAATTTATAAATATACTGTTGTTTATCGTTCATGCATGTTTGTTCGTAATACATTTATAATAATGGTAATATATAATAATGTTTGGGTCACACTTTATATTAGGTGGCTTCAACTACTATGTACTTAACAATATGTACACAATAAGTTGTATCCAATGGTTGTGTTGTAATTACATTTAAAGTAATTGACTTAAACTAACATGTCTAGTTACACTGTTAACTTTACCCTTAACAATGACCTAACCGTTACCACAAAACCCAACTGTAGTTTAGGACAGCTAATATAAAGTGACAAATTTATGTATAGGCTATATATATAATCACTATTGACTAAGATTTTTAAATTACATCGCATTTAATTTACTGGTTTATACTTACTATAATTCCAGAAAAATACCATTACTTTGTTGTAGTGTAAACATACCTTAGCCTTATTTTACATCAATGTACTAAAAATGGGAACGTCTTTCCTTTGAATTTTTCATGTAGGCTAATCTGACAAAGTTGTCAAAACTATCCCCGTTCACATGGATCCGTGAAAACGCTGTATTATTCATGCCTGACCAGTAGGTGGCGATGTTACTTTGTAAAGTAACACTAAGCGCCTATAGACTGAACACGTAATACACACAAACATGACGTCAGCGTTTTCACGGATTCATGTTTTTGTAGTTTACACAGATGATAACAGTATCATTTTCAAAAACGTGTACTTTGAAAAACGTTTTCAAAGTTTGCAGGTTCAGTGCCCCAAAACGCTGCCGTTGTGTAAATGAACAACCAAAACGCATCAAGTTTTCAGTTTTTGTTGGGTAAACAGCCCCTAAGATAAGATGTTTGTTCGCACTTCCTACCCTGTCT
Source organism: Meda fulgida (assembly GCA_030578275.1). Classification (NCBI taxonomy): domain Eukaryota; kingdom Metazoa; phylum Chordata; class Actinopteri; order Cypriniformes; family Leuciscidae; genus Meda; species Meda fulgida. The sequence goes on from CM060637.1 coordinate 20,706,436, forward strand.
TAGATGTTATACTGAATGTAAAAGAGTCTCCCTGATCTGAACTTCCCCTCCGGCTCAAACTGTTCTTTCGTGAACATCTCCTCACAGAGGAATCCGCTCAAAGGCCCCATCTATATCTGTAAACCTCTCTGTGCCCAGAACAACACAGCCTTTCACTGCAGCACAAATAGACCGAAAAATATTTTTTGGGTGTCGTTTAAGAATTAATAATTAGTTTGTGCCTTTTAGATCACAGGGAGCTCTAGCTTTCAGTGTTTTGATTGGGCTTGTACAATGAAGGCACTGTGTTGAAGCGTTAGGGACCAACAGGGGAAAACTTCATTACCACCGTCTCCGTCTGAGACACGTCCCTGAAGACATTGGCAGCATCTTTCACACGGCTTGCGTCCTGCTGAATGGGGCGGGTGTATATACTGTCCCAGTCATTTCCAGGCACAAATGCCCACTAATCCTGACTAATCATTGAGCAGCTGTTCAGGAATGTCAGTCTATCTCTTGTCAAGCTATTTTCTCCTTCCTGTACCTGGAAACGGATTTATATCCATAGTGCTGTCCATATGGTATTGAATTATAAAACATGTTTATATTGGACCCCATTAGTGAGTGTTTTTGTCCCTCATGAGTTCTCAGCTTTCCTATCTATGCTAATAGATATTTGGGTTCTGTATACTTTTGGCAGTAGTGACTTTTTTTTCCCAAGACCAAAGAGACAAAACTCTGTTTCTGGAGATATGCCTCAATCTAGAGAAAAGATTATTTTCAAGTTGTATTTTTATTAACTAAGTAACATTTAACAAAAATCAATATACTTAATAGTGTTCAAAGTAAGATTGTAGCGTTTTATTTTGTGGTAGTGTTTATATTTGTTTTTAGTTTTATTCGTTTGTGTTCAAGTTTAATGCTGCCATGCTGATTGAGATCTTCCTTTAACTATATCATATGATTGTCTAAAATGGCAAGTTTGGGGACACCTGATGATTACAGCAACAGGGCATTGCATTCAAAATACACAGGCATTTATATGGAGCTGTTCCCCCTTTGCAGATATAACAGCTCCCAGCCAGAAGGCAAGGCTTTCCACAAGATTTTGGAGAGTGTCTGTGGGATTTTTTTATTTTTTATTTTTCATTTAATCTAGTCGAGCATTTGTGAGGTCAGGCACTGATGTCGGCCTGTCTCGTAATCTCCGTTCCAGTTCATCCCAAAGCTGTTGGATGGGGTTGAGGTCAGGGCTCAGTGCAGGCCAGTGAGTTCCTCCTCACCAAACCCATGCAAACATGTCTTTATGGACCTTGTTTTGTGCACTGGAGCGCAGTCATGCTGGAATAGAAAATGGCCTCCCCCAAACTGTTCCTACAAATTTGGAAGCATTAAATTGTCCAAAATGTCTTGGTATGTTGAAGGATTCAGTTTCTCCTTTCACTGGAAGTTAGGAGCCAAGCCCAACCCCTGAAAAACAACCCGCACCATAATCTCCCTCCACCAAACATTACAGTTGGCTCAATACAGTCAAGCAGGTACCGTTCTCCTGGCATCCGCCAAACCCAGACTCATCCATCAGACTGCCACACAGAGAAGCGTGATTCGTCACTCCAGAGAACAGGTCTCCGCGGCTTCAGACTCCAGTGGCGGTGTGCTTCACACCACTGCATCCCACGCTTTACACCACTGCATCCCACGCTTTACACCACTGCATCCCACGCTTTACACCACTGCATCCCACGCTTTACACCACTGCATCCCACGCTTTACACCACTGCATCCCACTCTTTACACCACTGCATCCCACTCTTTACACCACTGCATCCCACTCTTTACACCACTGCATCCCACTCTTTACACCACTGCATCCCACGCTTCACACCACTGCATCCCACGCTTCACACCACTGCATCCCACTCTTTACACCACTGCATCCCACGCTTTACACCACTGCATCCCACGCTTTACACCACTGCATCCCACGCTTTACACTACTGCATCCCACGCTTTACACCACTGCATCCCACTCTTTACACCACTGCATCCCACTCTTTACACCACTGCATCCCACTCTTTACACCACTGCATCCCACTCTTTACACCACTGCATCCCACGCTTCACACCACTGCATCCCACGCTTCACACCACTGCATCCCACTCTTTACCAGTGATGCCGGTAACGCGTTACTTAGTAACACGTTACTCTAATCTGAACACTTTTTTCAGTAACGAGTAATCTAACGCGTTACTATTTCCAAACCAGTAATCAGATTAAAGTTACTTATCCAAGTTACTGTGCGTTACTATTTTTGTCATTTTAGTAGAAATTATGGCTGATGTGCGATATGAAACTGAAATGTGTGTGAGAAGGCAGAATCACGACACACCCCTTCCGACTCCCAGAGTTAGCTATCCTTCCCGTCCAGATCCAATGCTACCACATCTTTAAATTACTATTCGTATTATTTTAAGTTAACATTATAAAATACGTAGACCTACACTGCAAAACTAGTTGAGGATAAATTCTTTAAAATTGGGCAATTCCAGTGTTATGGACGTGACATCTGAGGTAAAAACTTGAAATGTAAATTCTCAGAAAATGCATTTACTACTAATATATTGAAGCGTCTGTTTCATACTCCCTTTATAAAGGAGTCCAGACATTATAAAAAAATATCAATCTACACATGCGTTTTATATTTAATATGAAGGAAATACACATCCGTACACGGACGTGACACAAAAAACTTTAACTTTTATTTGGCAAAAGTACAAAAAGTAATACTACCCACCGGATGAAGAAGGGTTGGCTCTCCACATAACGTAAAATATTCATTTTGTCTTATTTTTCGTGTACGCATTTATGAGGGAAAAACAATGTTACGTGACAGTTCCCCGTTACGGTCGTGAGCACTCTGAAAGCGGCACTGAAAGACTGCTTTAAAACTTTCACAGAGACATTCAAACAGAAAGCACAAAGCCTTTCATTAAGGTGAATTTCGTTTTTGTATTAATTGTATCTTAATTTTAATAAATGTTTCATCAACCAATTGCCTGGATTTAATAAATAAAAAGTAAATATAGCAGACAATAGATAATCACGACACGGAGGCGCCGGCGCGTGATCTGGAGCTCGTCTCATGAGTCATAAATGAACCGAAACACAGCGTATAAGGTAGGCCTATACTTGCCTCACACACCTGAGAAATATATCTATAGAAAGATCGAAATGTGTACTTTTAAACAGAACAATTCAAAAAGAAAGAAAACAGACTGTTCTCTGCTTATGTAATCCGTATTGAATGTGCATTTCTCTCTGGCGCGTTCACCAGTGATCGCGAGTCAGGTCAAGAAAGACTGTCTTTTGTTTTGTTTTAGAAAAACAAGTATTTATGTCAAGTCAAGTAAAGAAAGACTATCTTAATTTAAATTTTTATTTAAAAAACAAGTAGGCCTATTTATGTTAAGTTAATTCAAGAAAGACTGTCATTATTTTAATTTTTTATAAAAACATATGTGAAGCCAAGAAAGACTGTCTATATTTTATTTTTTTATAAAAACATGTATTTTTTCAGAAAATAGTTTTTAAGTTCAACTTAAAATGTCAGGAGATACATTGTTGACGTTACTGTTAAAAAGGGATGTTTTCGGCAGCTGCTGAATGTAACTAAAAAAGTAACGTGTAAAGTAACCAGGTTACTTTTAAAATCAAGTAATCTGTAAAGTAACTAAGTTACTTTTTAAATCAAGTAATCTGTAAAGTAACTAAGTTACTTTTTCAAAGTAACTGGCAACATTGCTCTTTACACCCCTGCATCCCACGCTTTACACCACTGCATCCCACGCTTTACACCACTGCATCCCACGCTTTACACCACTGCATCCCACGCTATACGATGCTTTACACCACTGCAATCCAGACTTTACGATGCTTTACACCACTGCATCCCACGCTTTACACCACTGCATCCCACGCTTTACACCACTGCATCCCACTCTTTACACCACTGCATCCCACGCTTTACACCACTTCATCCCACGCTTTACGATGCTTTACACCACTGCATCCCACGCTTTACACCACTGCATCCCACGCTTTACACCACTTTACACCACTGCATCCCACGCTTTACACCACTGCATCCCACGCTTTACGATGCTTTACACCACTGCATCCCACGCTTTACGATGCTTTACACCACTGCATCCCACGCTTTACACCACTGCATCCCACTCTTTACGATGCTTTACACCACTGCATCCCACGCTTTACGATGCTTTACACCACTGCATCCCACGCTTTACGATGCTTTACACCACTGCATCCCACGCTTTACACCACTGCATCCCACTCTTTACGATGCTTTACACCACTGCATCCCACGCTTTACGATGCTTTACACCACTGCATCCCACGCTTTACGATGCTTTACACCACAGCATCCCACGCTTTACGATGCTTTACACCACTGCATCCCACGCTTTACGATGCTTTACACCACTGCATCCCACGCTTTACGATGCTTTACACCACTGCATCCCACGCTTTACGATGCTTTACACCACTGCATCCCACGCTTTACACCACTGCATCCCACGTTTTACGATGCTTTACACCACTGCATCCCACGCTTTACACCACTGCATCCCACTCTTTACGATGCTTTACACCACTGCATCCCACGCTTTACACCACTGCATCCCACGCTTTACACCACTGCATCCCACGCTTTACGATGCTTTACACCACTGCATCCCACGCTTATCGATGCTTTACACCACTGCATCCCACTCTTTACGATGCTTTACACCACTGCATCCCACGCTTTACGATGCTTTACACCACTGCATCCCACGCTTTACGATGCTTTACACCACTGCATCCCACGCTTTACACCACTGCATCCCACTCTTTACGATGCTTTACACCACTGCATCCCACGCTTTACGATGCTTTACACCACTGCATCCCACGCTTTACGATGCTTTACACCACTGCATCCCACGCTTTACGATGCTTTACACCACTGCATTCCACGCTTTACGATGCTTTACACCACTGCATCCCACGCTTTACGATGCTTTACACCACTGCATCCCACGCTTTACACCACTGCATCCCACGCTTTACGATGCTTTACACCACTGCATCCCACGCTTTACACCACTGCATCCCACTCTTTACGATGCTTTACACCACTGCATCCCACGCTTTACACCACTGCATCCCACGCTTTACGATGCTTTACACCACTGCATCCCACGCTTATCGATGCTTTACACCACTGCATCCCATGCTTTACGATGCTTTACACCACTGCATCCCACGCTTTACACAACTGCATCTCACTCTTTACGATGCTTTACACCACTGCATCCCACGCTTTACACCACTGCATCCCACTCTTTGATGCTTTACACCACTGCATCCCACGCTTTACACCACTGCATCCCACGCTTTACGATGCTTTACACCACTGCATCCCACGCTTTAGACCACTGCATCCCATGCTTTACACCACTGCATCCCACGCTTTAGGATGCTTTACACCACTGCATCCCACGCTTTACACCACTGCATCCCATGCTTTACACCACTGCATCCCACGCTTTACGATGCTTTACACCACTGCATCCCACGCTTTACATCACTGCATCCCACTCTTTACGACGCTTTACACCACTGCATCCCACGCTTTACACCACTGCATCCCACGCTTTACGATGCTTTACACCACTGCATCCCACGCTTTACGATGCTTTACACCACTGCATCCCACGCTTTACGATGCTTTACACCACTGCATCCCACGCTTTACACCACTGCATCCCACGCTTTACACCACTGCATCCCATGCTTTACACCACTGCATCCCACGCTTTACACCACTGCATCCCACTCTTTACGATGCTTTACACCACTGCATCCCACTCTTTACGATGCTTTACACCACTGCATCCCACGCTTTACACCACTGCATCCCACGCTTTACACCACTGCATCCCACGCTTTACACCACTGCATCCCACGCTTTACACCACTGCATCCCACGCTTTACACCACTGCATCCCACGCTTTACACCACTGCATCCCACGCTTTACACCACTGCATCCCACGCTTTACACCCCTGCATCCCACGCTTTACGATGCTTTACACCACTGCATCCCACTCTTTACGATGCTTTACACCACTGCATCCCACGCTTTACACCACTGCATCCCACGCTTTACACCACTGCATCCCACGCTTTACACCACTGCATCCCACGCTTTACACCACTGCATCCCACGCTTTACACCACTGCATCCCACGCTTTACACCACTGCATCCCACGCTTTACACCACTGCATCCCACGCTTTACACCACTGCATCCCACGCTTTACACCACTGCATCCCACGCTTTACGATGCTTTACACCACTGCATCCCACACTTTACGATGCTTTGCTTTACACCACTGCATCCCACGCTTTACACCACTGCATCCCACGCTTTACACCACTGCATCCCACGCTTTACACCACTGCATCCCACGCTTTACGATGCTTTACACCACTGCATCCCACGCTTTACACCACTGCATCCCACGCTTTACACCACTGCATCCCACGCTTTACACCACTGCATCCCACGCTTTACACCACTGCATCCCACGCTTTACACCACTGCATCCCACGCTTTACACCACTGCATCCCACTCTTTACGGTGCTTTACACCACTGCATCCCACGCTTTACACCACTGCATCCCACGCTTTACACCACTGCATCCCACGCTTTACACCACTGCATCCCACTCTTTACGGTGCTTTACACCACTGCATCCCACGCTTTACACCACTGCATCCCACGCTTTACGATGCTTTACACCACTGCATCCCACGCTTTACACCACTGCATCCCACGCTTTACACCACTGCAGCCCACGCTTTACACCACTGCAGCCCATGCTTTACGATGCTTTACACCACTGCATCCCGCGCTTTACACCACTGCATCCCGCGCTTTACACCACTGCATCCCGCGCTTTACACCACTGCATCCCAGGCTTTACACCACTGCATCCCAGGCTTTACACCACTGCATCCCAGGCTTTACACCACTGCATCCCACGCTTTACACCACTGCATCCCATGCTTGAAGTGAGGTTTGCCTGCAGCTGCTCGGCTATAGAAACCCACTTCATGAAGCTCCCGCCACACAGTTTGTCAATTCATCTTCATTTATATAGTGCTTTTAACAATGTAGATTGTTTCAAAGCAGCTTTACAGAGATAAACATATAATTTAAGGTAACAGAGATTATTTTGCCTTTATAGCGGTTCTTGAATAATGTTATTTTCCAGCTAAAGTTAGTTTTGATTGATTCACTTCCGTTGACATGATCATTTGTTATTAAATTAGGGGCCGCTATGACGACGCCGTTCTCTCTAAACAGACTTTAAACGTGAACCTCTGATAATCGCTGATGGTGTTCACAAGCGCATTAAGAATTTATTCTATTGTTATGTGCGTTTGAATATATGTGCGCAGGTTATTCCCTACAAATCATGCCTAAACAAATTACTTGTCTTGCCTATACATTTGATACAGAATTTTATTTAATTTTATCACTTCGGGTTAGGTACGCAAACCGAATCCCCCAAAACGCTTTATCTGTAGAGTGGGAAAGGGATCCTCCATAGGGAGAGGCTAGTTGGCACTTCAGCACTGCATTGTCATCGGGTCCAGGCGACGGTCCTAGTCAGATCTGGATATGGCCTGGATCCGGCAGGCTGCGGGAAAACCTCGGGATAAACAAAGACACTATAATTAACGTAGATGCCATTCTTCTTATGATGTAACGTGTACATCAGGATTTAAGGGAAGTGTTCCCAGTTCCGGCTGACCTAATCTATGCAGCCTAACATTGAGTTATAGAAATGTGCTGATATTAATGACAGTGGAAGTGTGTAACTCTTCAGCTGTAGAATGGTGAGTTTTACACGCACTGTGCCTCAGTGACCCGTTCGCTTATTGCAAAGGTGGCATCCTATTACAGTATCACGCTTGAGTTCACAGAGCTCTTCAGAACGACCCATTTTTTCACAAATGTTTGTAAATACAGACTGCATGGTTAGGTGTTTGATTTTATACACCTGAAACGCATGAATTAAAAAATTTAGAGGTGTGTCCCAATACTTTTGTCCATATAGTGTATTAACATCCCCATTAGTAACTTATTTAATTTCTTCTTCAATAGTTTGACTGTAGTTCAACTGTAGAGCACCCGGTCGCACCGGTATGTTCTGAAAGCCAGCACCAGAGCGATCAGATTAACCCCCTCACCCCCATCTACACAAATGACAGAGAACAGGACCAGCTGGGTGCATGTTTTATCTGAGCCCTAATACTTTTGATCATGTCCCATATACAACATGAATAGTACTGTCATTTCCGTATGCTGTTGTATTTCTGTCATCCGGCACATGCATCTGTTGTGAAGAGCTATGTTGCAGTTTCAGATGCGACGGTCTGTGCTGCGGTTGTTTGTAATGACAGAGGAAGGGCAGCCACAGCATAATCGCTGTAAGATAAGATCAGATATGGTGAAGGTAGTCGAGGAAAGCTTCGCTGGAGTTTTAGCATTCTGGTAAACAACAACAGTACTGCTACATGATTTCTGCAGATACTATTTTCATGCCCTTGATTTCTAGCTTAAAAAATGTGGATTTACTTTGGTGACCACTGGTGTGACTACTACAATGGAAAAATTCAGATGGTGGCACTATGCAACCAAACTACACCGCATAGAGCAATTATTTGTTCCACATGACATTTTAAAAACTAAAATAATCCTGCCTTTTCATGAAAAATTTACATTTTTTTTCTCATATTCTGAAAAGACCTAATGACCTTCTGCCAGAGTCCTCTATATGATATAATTTCCTGTTTTGTCTTCAGTTTCTCTTTGAATGAGTTGATCCCAACAAAAGCTAGATTCATGTCCTGGATGTACTGATGCAATATGTTGACTATTGTTATGACTATTAACGGTTGCGTTCAGTGTTATTTTAGTTTTACTATAGATTTTTAAAACTTTTAATATAATTATTTATTATATAATAAAATTATAGAAATAAAAGTGCTTTTGTCATTGTATATAATTTAGCAATTTGGTATACTTTTATTTTTATTTACGTTTTAGTTAGTTTCTATATTTATTTACAGTTAATAATTTTAGTGCTTCAACTTAAACTTATTTCAGTTTATTGCCAAGGCAACATTTCTAAATTGTATTTAGTTTATTTATTTATATATATTTTTTTTATTGCCAGCATTCTTTCAGTTAACTCAAATGTTTGTTATAGTTTGTTACTGATAATAGCCCTGGTTGCATCATTTAACTTTTAATTTAAAGGAGCTGTGCTACAATCCCCAGTGCCTCCACTATCATTGGTTATTCTAGAGACCTAGATATGGTTTCTCAATTTGTCTGTTGACTGATAGAGGCTGCAAAGATGTTGTCATAGCTCAGCGTCTGCTACAGGAAGGAAGGAGACGCTTCCTACCATGTGTTTGATTCGTCATGGTGCCGAGCAGAAGGCTAGAATTACCTTCGGCTCACGTTTGCTCATTGTTTGTGGAAAAGACAGGAACATGTCATGCAGCTAGTCTTAAACATCCTTTTTCTGACCCCTTTAACGTCCTGTACTTCCTAATCCACAGCCTCAATGATTTTGTTGGCACGAAAAATGAAAATTTGAGGAAGTAAAATAGAACCTTTCATCTAGAGCAATAAACCCACATGAAGATAATATGATGCTGTGGTTTTGGACTTTGCACCATTCGGATCAGGAAATCTTCATACTCAAACTTATGTTACCTGCGTCAGCACCATAGCTCAATGTGTACGAGCACATCGACTGTCTGTTTCTCATCGTTGTTATTTCCATTAAATTGCAAATAGTGTTGCCTGTTCGGCTGCCATGTTTGTCACTGTGCTGTGGCCACTGTGTGTATCTGTACAGAATAAAATAATTACCAAGTGTTCATGGACTAAAGTATTTAAAAGCTCTCCCACTCTGTCTTCATCCGCAGGCCAGAAGACACTGCAGCACAGCGGGGATGTGCTAGAGACCCAGGTGATAGTTAACCCATCTCATGATTTGGTTTGTTCAGAGGTGAGTGTCTTTGTGTAGTTGACAACACACTAATATCATGACATATACTTGGCATAACTAGTTTACCTGAAGTAGGGCTGCTAATAATGTTTTTTGAAACATTGTGAATATCGCTTTGATTTAAAGGATCTTTTTATCGGGCTAATCAATTTCTCGAAAAGGACATCAATAGACTAGTTTTGTAAGTCTCAAGACTATGAAGGAGTCGCAAATATTTTAGAGTTGTTAAAAACATTTAGAGAGATTCTTAATATCCTCTTAGATTTAAACCTCAGATGCCAAAACATTGATTCATCAACTTTTTGCAATCATCCTCATGGAAGTCCCTGCCAGATAATTTTCATATATTGTTAAATATTGCTGTTTATTACGTTGCACTTTTACATTTTTTCATATGAATGAAAAAATATATATACTCACAGTATATTAAATAACATAAAAATACTGCTAAATCCTTCCCTGTTCTAGTTTGTACTATTCTAGATGTTTGAAACTTTATATTTTTTAGCACTTTTCATGTTATTTCCCCCTTAAGATGACTTGCTTGTTGTATTCCTCATTTTTTAATCTCTTTGGATAAAATCATTTGCTTAGTGAATAAATGTAAGTGCGAATATACTTTTTTTTTTTTTAAGCTAAATTACCCAACCCTAAATCAAAGACAGAACAATGTTTACATTTATGATATAATTGATTTTCTTACATTTAAACTGTTAAATATTGGTTTTGCTGTATTATTCCACACTTGCACCCTCGGTTGCTGTCTACTGTTCTCTGGCCACTGCAGTTATTTCCTGATAAATGTATGAAAGCTATTTGACTGGTGTTTACCTAACGTTAGACCATGTAGACACAGGGAGATGTTGATGCATTTCTTGAAGTACCTTGTCCAGTTATATTTGCTCTTGATATTTGCTATCCAGAGCAGCAGCCAAGTGTCTTCTTTTAATGCCTCGTAAAATGTAGTTAGGGTCTCAATTTGAGGGCTGAATACAGTTTGTATAATTCAACATTAGCTTGCTTATACTCTCTAATAAGATTAAGTGTAACCATAATTTCTGATAAATAAATAACGTGTCTTTATTTTCATAGGTCCGTCGGCTCATTTCTGATACGTCTCTTCATAAGCTGCTAATTCTTGCTGGACAGAGTGTTGAAGATACTGGAGACCTTGAGTTGCAAATTGGGTCTTTTTCACTAAATGACTTTATCCAGATATTTACAGATGAAGAGGTCAGTCACCTGTTTGTCAAACAAGTTAGTTATGTAGTAATTTTACTCTTTTGATATTCAAATACACAAAAACAAATGAATTACCTCCAATTAATATTATTATACGGTCTTCTAATAGAAAGTTGTTTTTCCCTACACAGATTGGAGATCTTCTCAGCTCTGCAGACCCTACTCAGAAAGCCAGCCTAACCCTGAGCTGTCCAGAATCTGGGATGTGGAAAAATTCTCAATTAGAAAAGCATAATTTGCAAGATTATATAGAAATCAAAACCAACCCTCCATTAGTGCTACCAGAGATGGAGGGCCTTCAGGAGTTCACAGAGTATCTGTCAGAGTCTCTTGAAGCTCAGTCGCCTTTTGATCTCCTTGTGCCACCCAGTACAGTGGGCTTCCTGAAACTGTCCCGTCCCTGCTGCTATGTGTTTCCTGGAGGAAGAGGTGACTGTGCCTTCTTTGCTGTGAATGGTTTCAATGTCTTGGTCAATGGGGGGTCTGATACTCGATCCTGTTTTTGGAAACTGGTGAGACATCTAGACCGAGTCGACTCAGTATTGCTCACCCATGTTGGTGTGGATAATCTTCCTGGTGTGAACAGCCTACTTCACAGAAAAGTGGCTGAACAAGTAGAAGAGGAGTCCGTTGGATCGCAGAGCAATGAAGACTGGCAGAAGAATCTGATATCTCCAGAAATAGGGGTTGTATTTTTCAATGCTTCTGAAAGACTCAAAACATTGCAGACTGACCCCAGGGTCCTTCGAAGTTGTGATCAAGTTGCCCTAACATTACAACATTTAGAAAGATTGTCAATTTTTCCAGAGCAGCTCAGTCGCTCTGCTGGGCCGGCTATCGAGCCGGTGATTCTTTTCCAGAAGATGGGTGTAGGTCGCCTAGATCTTTATGTACTCAATCCAGTCAAAGGTAGCAAAGAACTTGAAGCTTTCTTGCAAACCTGGCCTGCTAGCACTCCAAACATAAAAACCTCAGAAATCCCTCTAGACTGTATGGTCTCCATATGTGCCCTGTTGGTTTGGCATCCAGCTAATCCTCGAGAAAAGATCATTCGGGTTCTGTTTCCTGGGTGTACTCCAGAATCCAAGATCTTTGAAGGTTTAGAGAGACTAAAGCATCTAGAGTTTCTCAAACACCCAGTAGTTAGTTTGAAGGACCTTGAGACATCAAAGTTGGATAAACAGCCAAAGCATGCTGGGAGCAAGGAAAGTCTTAAGAGTATTTCCAAAGAATCTCGACCTGGTAGTGCCTTACTCAAAGACAAGGTAAGCAAAGTAGAGTTGAAAAAGCAAGACACTAAAACAAAGACCAAATCCACTAATGACACCGTTCCAAAAGAAGGGAAAGAGGGTGAGGAAAAAGCAAAGCCAAAAGATGATGTGAAACAAAGACCATCTAAGCCTGAAAAGCAAGTGACTAAGAAAGAACCTGCTAAAGAGGAAAAGAGGGAAGTTAGGAAGAAAGAGGAACGGCCACCGACAAGTATTGCAAAGAAGGATGAGAATGTAGAGAAAAAGAAAGAACCCTTGAAAAAAGATCTCAGTGCAAAGCCCAAGAAAGATATTAAACCTGATGTGAAAAAAGAGGTTAAGAAAGAGGTCAAACCAGAAGACAAAAAAACTACAAAAACTCTTGGTAAGGATGTTAAGAAAGTCACCGGACATATGCCAGGCAATGCAGAGTCTAGAAAGTCAGTTGTCAAGAATGGCTCACTAAAGAAAGATTTGATGGTCCCTAAAAAGGATCTTTTACCCAAAGGGAAGCCAAAGCCAGACAAAAAAGAGCCTGATAATCTGAAATCCTCAAGTGAAGTAAGTGCAGACCGGCCGAAGGCATCTACGCCTGAGGATGTTACTGCACAATTGGAAAACTTGAAATTGGAGAATGAACAATTGCAGGATGTTGAAGGAAATAATGTAAGCTCAAGAACTGAATGTGCCTCTGGCAACAATGATGTGCAGGTGAATGGCTCTAAAAAAGGTACTGACGAAAGTCCAGAGAGGTTTCGGAGTATGGATGGGAACCCCGGCTCAAACATTGCTATTGGACCCTCCTCCCCACTTGCACAGACTCCAAAGAGTGAGAGAAGTGTAAACTTGGATCTCACTCCAACAGAGCTTGATGGATGCCCCAAAGAGGATGTCTATACAAGCTTGGACGAAAAGACCCTTGAGTTAGTTTCTCCCATGGACTCTGTGAAGAATAATGGTTCTCAGGTCTCTGGCGAAGATTGTAAGGCAGGTATAAGGGCTTCTGGTCTTGGTTTTGAAGACAGTCAGATGGTATTCTGCAAGAACTCGATGGCAGGTTGTTCAAGAAGCAATCTAGAAAACAGCTCCATATCACAAGATAGACAACCAAGCTTTCTCTCCTCTACTTCACTTAAAGATACTCTACCCGATGCCTCTCCTAGCTTCACTTCCTTTCCTGCGGAAGTTGGCTCTCCACACTCCACTGAAGTAGATGATTCACTATCCTTTGAACAAGTGCCTGTTTGTCATTCACAGGAGGAGATTGGTAATTTGGCATACACTAATGGACATTTAGCAGACCGCGACCCAAAAACAGATTTAAAAACATCTCATAATAGTCACCACACATATGATGAATCAGAGAATCACCTCTTTGGACCACAGATTGACATCCTTCCACATGATGTCGATCTATGTCTGGTTTCACCTTGTGAGTTTCAGCATCACAAATCTCCAGAGAACCAGCAGGGACTGTCCTGTGAGGTTGTTGCCCCAAGTGCTGACCTCTCTCAAGAGCCGAACCAGTGCAGTAGTAGTGATCCTCAGTCAGTGGAAGGTCAGGAGACAACGTCCTCTGTTAGTGTGTCTCTCATCTCGGTTTCTGATTCTGATGCGCCACCAGCCACTGAAGAGTGTCCCTCCATTACTGAGGACTTGGACTCTGATGAGGAAGCTAGTGATATCTTTCCACCCCACCATCCTCATGACCATCCTTGCACTCATTCGTTACACCACAATTCCCAGCGTGTCTCTGAAGACCCTCCACCTGCCCCAATGAAGGATTTACCACCGCTGCCACCCCAGCCTGGTGCCTGCATGGCCGACCCAGAGGCTGATGCTCAGGGTAGATCTTCCAAGAATGTAACGTCGAAGACCAAAAAAATAGCAACTGTGTCCTCAAAGACTGTATCTGCAAACATAACACAAAGTGGGAAGGCAAAGACTGGTGCTCCGGTGTCTACCAGTGGAACTTTTCGGGCTACGTCCAGTCTGGACACCAGGCCTGCATCCCGCAATGCTACCAGCGGGTCTAGACCAGGGCTTTCAAAGTCCTCATCCAGTGAGTGCTCATGGTTTCTTCCAGAAATATATAAATTGCACATCTTTTGGGGTTTGGGCAGGACATTTGACTAGTCCAAGGATTCTCGACCCTGCAGAGTTTAGCTCCAACCTGAACAGGCTAATCAAGGTCTTTAGGATTAGTAGAAAATTGCAGGTATTTGAGATTGATCAATTTGGGAGCTAAACTCTGCCAGAAAGTGGATATTGAGGGCTAGAGTTGAGAACCCCTGGATTAGTCCATTAGTGAGGGATGAATTTCTATCTGAGAGGATTTTAGCATGCTTACAGTAACCCTTGGATTCCCTAAAAGGTTGTCTCTAAATTCATGCAAAGCACCACTGCCGCAACCATACCGTAATAAGTCCAATTGTGCATAATGTTATTGCCTCTCCTTGCAGGTTCTGTCAGTGCAGTCTGTTTGGACTTGGCATATTTGCCCTCTGGCTCTGCAGCTTCCACTGTCGATGTGGAGTTTTTCCGGCGCCTCCGCTCATCCTGCTATATAATTAGTGGAGATGAGCCGCACAAGAAAACAGTCATGAGATCTACTCTCAACTCTCTTTTAGAGGGCAAAGCATCCTGGCCAGATGTTCAGGTAACTAGATGTTTTATTTACTCATCGCCTTTCCCAAGCTCAAGGTGCGTTACAAAAGGTGATGAACATAGCAATATTACACAAAAAGCAGACCTTCTGAATGATCTCCAGCATTGTTTATACAGTTGTATGGATGGTTTAAACTTAAAGGACTATTTTTGACAAAATTTACTCACCCTTATCGTGTCAGGTCTCTGCACAGGTTGACAGTCACAGTCAGATAGTTTCTTTACTGTTTTATTTTTTAACTGTTTAATAGTTTTTCCGTTCACTTCCAGGTGACTTTGATCCCCACCTTTGATTCAGTGACTATGCACAACTGGTACCAGGAGACCCATGAACGGCAGCGAGATCTGTCAATCACAGTACTTGGAAGCAACAGCACAGTCGCCATGCAGGACGAGACCTTCCCAGCATGCAAAGTGGAGTTTTAACTACACCTGAAGAATCACACCCCAGCCTGTCACTAGAGCACTTCTGTTCACTTTCAAAATAATGTGCAAAATGATGCCTCTCAATTTCATCACATATTTTACCTTGTTACCATGAAGCATTTTGGTTCTATTAATCAGCAATGACGTTTTATCTGTAATTTAACATGTACACTTGCTGCTTATTAAAGTGTTATGGATTCTGTGTGAACAGGGTAGACTGTATTGCTATTTCTAATTTTTATGGCTATTTTTTTGCTGTTTGGTTGTTATTTTATATAATTCATTGCATCTAGTTGATATCTAGCATGTTGATATCTAGATGTTCTTAGCTCATGGTCCTACATTACTTGCACATATATTTTGCACAGTTTAGATGCCCCTTGGAAAACTATGGTAGAATAGTTAATAATCCAGGTTAACACTTGATATGTCTGTAAATGGCAGATGTTTCACTGTACAGATCCTGCGCTGAATCATGCACAGCAGGGCCATCGTGTATCGGTGGGACCTTTAACAGGTTTGGCCAATTAAAATCTGTTTTGTTTAACAAAACTGAACCACCTTCGTCAATAAATGAACAAAAACTAAGCTATACCATCTCGATAAACATTTCACTAAGATAATAGAGCTGTACTTTGTACAAAATGACGATTTTCAGATTAAAACGTTCAACGGAAAGTGTGCTTTCAAAATGTTAGGTTCTATTTTATTGCAAACACTATGTAGGAAAGTAAAGATATTTTCATGGAACATATGTAGTGAAAGCCTGGTGACATAAGTTCTGCATTTATTGAGAGTGGAAAATACTCTGCTTTTGTTGTCCCTTGTCTTGGCTCCTTTTGGAGGAGAAACATGTACAAAGATGAATGCCTTTTTGTTCTGCCATCATTGACTAACACTAAAGCAGCATGTCATTTGAATTGTGAATACTTTTTGCTGATCACCTTGTTTTTGTTGAATGTCATGTAGTTAGACAGCTCAACAAATGTGCACATCGTCACAGCAATGGCTGCAATACTTTTTGAGAAATAAAATGTTTTATGGAAAGGACCTCACCAGACCACAATTAAAACAGGTTTTTCTTTGTTTGTGGGACAGTTTATGCGTTACCTTTTTTTTAAATTGCACTTTGATTGTTTTCCTTCCTGAGCCGATAAAACGATTTTTATAAGGTACAAGTACTATGTTTTAGATTTTTTTTTTCTTTAAAGGAAAAAAAAACAGCCAAAAATAAATATAGCAAGTGTGTGCTAATGTCACTAACAGGCTTAAATATTACAGTACGGGATTCCAAGATGTAAGCATATTTTCAAATGTCAAATAAAGTTGATAAAGAATGACAGTACTTTGTGTGTTTTTTTTGTCTTTTCTTTCTTTGCAGTGATGTGAGGGGAGGGCTCACAAAAAATCCTCCAGAAAACTGACAAACAAAAAGTTCAATCTTTCAAAATTATACAAATGAAATAGATGAAATACAAGTGTGCACTACTGTGGCAATATAATGACAGTCATATCAGATGGCACCTGAATGATTATATTCATGCAATATATCATGCAAATAAATTGTACTTGAAAGAATACCATGGTACATGATAAAATACAGTATTTTATGGTACTTATTACTGTGTCAAGCGTGTTGAGGGTGGGGGGGATGATGATAAAAATATTGATGAAAAATGAAACCTTATGTGCGGATTGACTGCTTTAAGTGCAGATTAATGGAAAGATATTCATCATCGAGATATCAATCAAAGACCAAAAATACATTTGTGCAAGCTTAGGTTTCGAGGTCATGCAAAAACTGAATGGAGACAAAAAATATTTATATTTAATCAAGGATCTTTTAAAGATCATGTTTGACCGTGTCATTTGATTGTGTATCTTGAGTTATTTGAATATATTGGTTTTCCCTGCAGCAATAATGCATGAAATGTCTGCCCTCTGCTGGCTGGAAATGAAACACACCACATGCACTTTCGTTTTCTCGATATCGAGAAAACATTGCACTTGGATCCGCAGCTCTCTTTCACTTCAGTGTTGTAAGTATGTTTTAATCTGGTTTGCATTGACATACCGAGTTATGTGTTCCTCACAAAAACCATAACTAAAACTCTGGCAACTTAGCTCTACTGAAAGGGTTTGAAAGTTTGAGAGGTCTGACATTTATTCAGCGAAAAAATAATATCTTTAATATATGTTATAATTGGTCAAAAAGTAAAATCTTATTCGATTTGCATGGACCCTTCCCATCTAACAGGGAACCTCCTCATAACTTTGGCTAATGTTCTGGCAAGTTTGGATGCAACTGCAAAGTCCCTGTGTTTCATTAACACGGCTCAGTGTTCATATGACAGAGGGTTAAAGGGTCATGAAACCCCAAACTAAATGTTCTGATATTTTAACAGAGGTATGTGTGGTGAACACCATTGAAGACGATGTTAGCATCTGTTTGATTTGGGGGGAAATGGTTAAATTTACAATTTTCCCACCTATTTTCGTCTTCCGGGTTTAAAATCTTCATCTTGTCCACGTCACCAGAGACGGCTTTGACGTCACCAAACAACAGAAGTGAAAGCCCGAGCGTCCATCTGTCGCTATGGCAATGATCAGCTGCTTTGGTAAAAATGATAAAAGGATTTAAAAAATGATAAAAACGTATTGTGTGCAGGAAGTTATTAACTACAGTGTAATTTAGACACTCACATACATAAACAATCGGCATATGAAACGCAACAATGGTGACATGTTTCATGCATGCCAGCTTTCAAAAACGTATTCATGGCTCCCAGCATGCATTGCAGAATGAACAATTGTCACCATTGTTGAGGTTTGAATGATGAGTGCTGATGTGTAAGTGCCTCTCAACTTACATAACAGAAGTTGTAGTGTTTTTGGAAGATCTCACACAGACCGCACTAGTATTACAATTGATCTTTCTGTCACAACAGCTGAATTTATAACTTTTTTTATTCATCAATGCTTCAACTTCATAACTATTTAAATCTGTCATGAAACTACAGAAAAAGCAGCCATTTTATCTTCTTTTTTGAGCAATGCTCAAATGTTCACTGGAAACATTATTGTAATTGCTGAAAGAGAAATGAGGTAAATGTCAAGGCTCAAGTGCACAACTAAAGCAAAAAAAAACCTATTTTCAACCAAACATCAACATCTAAACCTCTGTTAATCTCATTAAAAATGTTTGTACATGAACGAAATAAAATTAAGACATACTGGACTCAAGTGAAGATGTAATGCTGTGAGTTGTTTAAAGTCCCCCTGTAGTCAATCATTTTATCCCTTAAAACTCATTTTTGTTCACCAAAATTACATATTTAAACATTTTCCTTATAAAAACAAAATGTTTTCATGCCTTAAAGCTCCTAGATCACTTATGATTTTCCACAGCTCATATTGTCTGGGTTTTTTGTCTTTTTGAAATTCCTTGGAAAGATATTTTTGCAGTGATTCATCAGCAGAACAATCCAAAAACACATGAAATAACAGTCCAAGCCACCTGAAGAGATGCATGCCTAACCTCACAGCATTCCTGTTAAACACCAAAGATGGCGCTGCTGAGCATAAGCTCGACTCTTCTGGTGTCATGGATGATTGGCAGGGCATGTGTCGTGTGTGTGTGTGTGTGTGTGTGTGTGTGTGTACTGAGTAATCTAAGATCTTGTACTGCTGTCTATGATTCAGGCACATCAGCAAACATTCCCTTCTCTGATCAAGAATGTCATTCAATTTTGGAAGTGCTGAAGCCGCAGCTTTTGGCACCAATTCCAGTGGACAATTTGCCTCTTTTTCAGCACCACCTTCAGAGACCAAATCTGCTCACACCACTGAAAAAGCAACAAAACCTCGGTTCGCTCCTCTTGGTAAAATAACACAGTTATTTACTATTCAAACAACCGCCCAAATCTTGCTGTCTATTTCTGAACTATTTTTTTTTTTTATACCTAAGCAGATTTTATACCCTTGCTGGAAAACCAGTGGAGAAATATGGATTGGAGTGAAGAGTAAGGCGGATCCACAGCTTGGAAACAGGATGTTTCTATGTCATGAGATTGAGGTATCTAACAGCATTACTGTGTTTAGAGCGAAGCAGACCCTGATGGAGTTGGTCAGGTCGTATAAACCAGCCAGTGAGAGCGTGGCAGAAGCCAGGGTTCTGCTGATCGGCCCAGTCGGCGCTGGGAAGTCCAGCTTCATCAGTTCTGTGCAGTCTGTGTTCTCTGGACGGGTCATTAACAGAGCCATGGTGGGATCATCGTCCTCCACAAGCTTCACCAAGAAGGTAAACATGACATCAAATGGAAGCTTTGAAATCAAAGTGAAACTGAGGTTGACAATACACATATTGACATAGTTATGAGCTAACAATGCTATAAAGATTTAATAAAAATGTTGTTTCTGAATGTTCTCGGAACGTCCAGATTTTTTAAATGTTTTTTTTTTTCTTGGTTATGTGAACATTAAAGGATTAGTTCACTTCAGAATTAAAATTTCCTGATAATTTACCCCCCCCCCCCCCACGTCATCCAAGATGTTCATGTCTTTCTTTCTTCAGTCGAAAGGAAATTAAGGTTTTTGAGGAAAACGCTCCAGGATTTTCTCCATATAGTGACTTCAATGGGGTCCAACGGGTCGAAGGTCCAGATGTGTTTCAGTGCAGCTTCAAAGTCTCCACACGATCCAGCCGAGGATAAGAGTCTCATCTACACAAACCAGCGGACATTTATAACAAAAAACATTTATGTACTTTTAACCACAAATGCTCGTCTTGCTTTATCGTTTAGTCAAACGGCATTTACAAAAACAAACAAATAAAAGGTAAAATGATGTCGGACGATTTTGAAGTTGGAGGAGAAAATGAGATTGAGTTTTTTGCCCTACATTTTTGAACCGGAACACGCGTGGCGTTTCAACCTGATCACGTAATGTGTGGCGCATCGCAGAGCTAGTGCAAGATGAGCATTTGTAGTAAGTAAATGTTTATTTTTTTAATAATAATGAGTGATAGTTTGTCTAGATGAGAGTCTTATTCCTCGGCTGGATCGTGTCGAGTCTTTGAAGCTGCACTGAAACTCACATTTGGTGAAGTCACTGTCATTTAAGTCACTATATGGAGAAAATCCTGGAAAGTTTTCTTTAAAAACCTTAAATTCCCTTGGATGACGTGGGGGGGGGGGGGGTGAACTACTCCTTTGAGGGAACATTACCTTTTATCATTCCTCAAAAATTATGAAACGTTACTTTTGAATGTTAGCTGTTAGCTGAAGGTCTGAGAACGTTAGCCGAAGGTCTGAGAACAGTAGCTGAAGGTCTGAGAACATTAGCTGAAGGTCTGAGAACATTAGCTGAAGGTCTGAGAACATTAGCTGAAGGTCTGAGAACATTAGCTGAAGGTCTGAGAACGTTAGCCGAAGGTCTGAGAACGTTAGCCGAAGGTCTGAGAACAGTAGCTGAAGGTCTGAGAACATTAGCTGAAGGTCTGAGAACATTAGCTGAAGGTCTGAGAACGTTAGCTGAAGGTCTGAGAACATTAGCTGAAGGTCTGAGAACGTTAGCTGAAGGTCTGAGAACATTAGCTGAAGGTCTGAGAACATTAGCTGAAGGTCTGAGAACGTTAGCCGAAGGTCTGAGAACGTTAGCTGAAGGTCTGAGAACAGTAGCTGAAGGTCTGAGAACGTTAGCCGAAGGTCTAAGAACATTAGCCGAAGGTCTGAGAACGTTAGCCGAAGGTCTGAAAACATTAGCTGAAAGTCTGAGAACATTAGCTGAAGGTCTGAGAACATTAGCCGAAGGTCTGAAAACATTAGCTGAAAGTCTGAGAACATTAGCTGAAGGTCTGAGAACATTAGCCGAAGGTCTGAGAACTTTAGCCGAAGGTCTGAGAACGTCAGCTGAAGGTCTGAGAAGGTTAGCCGAAGGTCTGAGAACATTAGCTGAAGGTCTGAGAACGTTAGCTGAAGGTCTGAGAACGTTAGCTGAAGGTCTGAGAACATTAGCAGAAGGTCTGAGAACGTTAGCAGAAGGTCTGAGAACGTTAGCCGAAGGTCTGAGAACATTAGCCGAAGGTCTGAGAACAGTAGGCGAAGGTCTGAGAACATTAGCTAAGAACATTAGCTGAAGGTCTGAGAACATTAGCTGAGAACATTAGCTGAAGGTCTGAGAACGTTAGCCGAAGGTCTGAGAACATTAGCCGAAGGTCTGAGAACATTAGCCGAAGGTCTGAGAACGTTAGCCGAAGGTCTGAGAACGTCAGCCGAAGGTCTGAGAACGTTAGCCGAAGGTCTGAGAACGTTAGCCAAAGGTCTGAGAACGTTAGCCGAAGGTCTGAGAACGTCACCCGAAGGTCTGAGAACGTCACCCGAAGGTCTGAGAACATTAGCCGAAGGTCTGAGAACATTATCCGAAGGTCTGAGAACGTCAGCTGAAGGTCTGAGAACATTAGCCGAAGGTCTGAGAACGTCAGCCGAAGGTCTGAGAACGTCACCCGAAGGTCTGAGAACATTAGCCGAAGGTCTGAGAACATTATCCGAAGGTCTGAGAACGTCAGCTGAAGGTCTGAGAACATTAGCCGAAGGTCTGAGAACGTCAGCTGAAGGTCTGAGAACGTTAGCTGAAGGTCTGAGAACATTAGCTGAGAACATTAGCCGAAGGTCTGAGAACGTTAGCTGAAGGTCTGAGAACATTAGCTGAGAACATTAGCCGAAGGTCTGAGAACGTTAGCTGAAGGTCTGAGAACATTAGCTGAAGGTCTGAGAACATTAGCCGAAGGCCTAAGAACGTTAGCCGAAGGTCTGAGAACATTAGCTGAAGGTCTGAGAACATTAGCTGAGAAGATTAGCCGAAGGTCTGAGAACGTTAGCTGAGAACATTAGCTGAAGGTCTGAGAACATTAGCTGAGAACATTAGCCGAAGGTCTGAGAACATTAGCCGAAGGTCTGAGAACGTCAGCCGAAGGTCTGAGAACGTTAGCCGAAGGTCTGAGAACATTAGCCGAAGGTCTGAGAACGTTAGCCGAAGGTCTGAGAACATTAGCTGAAGGTCTGAGAACATTAGCTGAAGGTCTGAGAACATTAGCTGAGAACATTAGCTGAAGGTCTGAGAACATTAGCTGAGAACATTAGCCGAAGGTCTGAGAACGTTAGCTGAGAACATTAGCTGAAGGTCTGAGAACATTAGCCGAAGGTCTGAGAACGTTAGCCGAAGGTCTGAGAACGTCAGCCGAAGGTCTGAGAACGTCAGCCGAAGGTCTGAGAACGTTAGCCGAAGGTCTGAGAACATTAGCCGAAGGTCTGAGAATGTCAGCTGAAGGTCTTAGAACATTAGCTGAAGGTCTGAGAACATTAGCTGAGAACATTAGCTGAGAATATTAGCCGAAGGTCTGAGAACGTTAGCTGAGAACATTAGCTGAAGGTTTGAGAACATTACCCGAAGGTCTGAGAACATTAGCCGAAGGTCTGAGAACGTTAGCCGAATGTCTGAGAACGTCAGCCGAAGGTCTGAGAACATTAGCCGAAGGTCTGAGAACGTCAGCTGAAGGTCTGAGAACATTAGCCGAAGGTCTGAGAACGTTAGCCGAAGGTCTGAGAACGTCAGCTGAAGGTCTGAGAACATTAGCCGAAGGTCTGAGAACGTTAGCCGGAGGTCTGAGAACGTCAGCTGAAGGTCTGAGAACGTTAGCTGAAGGTCTGAGAACGTTAGCCGAAGGTCTGAGAACGTCAGCTGAAGGTCTGAGAACATTAGCCGAAGGTCTGAGAACGTTAGCCGGAGGTCTGAGAACGTCAGCTGAAGGTCTGAGAACATTAGCCGAAGGTCTGAGAACGTTAGCCGAAGGTCTGAGAACGTCACCCGAAGGTCTGAGAACGTTGGCCGAAGGTCTGAGAACGTCACCCGAAGGTCTGAGAACGTCAGCCGAAGGTCTGAGAACGTTAGCCGAAGGTCTGAGAACGTTAGCCGAAGGTCTGAGAACGTTAGCCGAAGGTCTGAGAACGTCACCCGAAGGTCTGAGAACGTTAGCTGAAGGTCTGAGAACATTAGCCGAAGGTCTGAGAACGTCAGCTGAAGGTCTGAGAACATTAGCCGAAGGTCTGAGAACATTAGCCGAAGGTCTGAGAACATTAGCCGAAGGTCTGAGAACGTCACCCGAAGGTCTGAGAACGTTAGCCGAAGGTCTGAGAACGTCACCCGAAGGTCTGAGAACGTTAGCCGAAGGTCTGAGAACGTCACCCGAAGGTCTGAGAACGTTAGCTGAAGGTCTGAGAACGTTAGCCGAAGGTCTGAGAACGTCACCCGAAGGTCTGAAAACGTTAGCTGAAGGTCTGAGAACGTCAGCTGAAGGTCTGAGAACATTAGCCGAAGGTCTGAGAACATTAGCCGAAGGTCTGAGAACGTTAGCCGAAGGTCTGAGAACGTCACCCGAAGGTCTGAGAACATTAGCTGAAGGTCTGAGAACATTAGCTGAAGGTCTGAGAACATTAGCCGAAGGTCTGAGAACGTCAGCTGAAGGTCTGAGAACATTAGCCGAAGGTCTGAGAACGTCAGCTGAAGGTCTGAGAACATTAGCCGAAGGTCTGAGAACGTCACCCGAAGGTCTGAGAACGTTAGCCGAAGGTCTGAGAACGTCACCCGAAGGTCTGAGAACGTTAGCCGAAGGTCTGAGAACGTCACCCGAAGGTCTGAAAACGTTAGCTGAAGGTCTGAGAACGTTAGCCGAAGGTCTGAGAACGTCAGCTGAAGGTCTGAGAACATTAGCCGAAGGTCTGAGAACGTCAGCTGAAGGTCTGAGAACGTTAGCCGAAGGTCTGAGAACATTAGCTGAAGGTCTGAGAACGTCACCCGAAGGTCTGAGAACGTCAGCCGAAGGTCTGAGAACGTTAGCCGAAGGTCTGAGAACGTTAGCCGAAGGTCTGAGAACGTTAGCCGAAGGTCTGAGAACGTCACCCGAAGGTCTGAGAACGTTAGCTGAAGGTCTGAGAACATTAGCCGAAGGTCTGAGAACGTCAGCTGAAGGTCTGAGAACATTAGCCGAAGGTCTGAGAACATTAGCCGAAGGTCTGAGAACATTAGCCGAAGGTC
This sequence comes from Meda fulgida, assembly GCA_030578275.1. Lineage (NCBI taxonomy): Eukaryota > Metazoa > Chordata > Actinopteri > Cypriniformes > Leuciscidae > Meda > Meda fulgida. The sequence goes on from CM060637.1 coordinate 20,731,258, forward strand.
TGAGAACGTCACCCGAAGGTCTGAGAACGTTAGCCGAAGGTCTGAGAACGTCACCCGAAGGTCTGAGAACGTTAGCCGAAGGTCTGAGAACGTCACCCGAAGGTCTGAGAACGTTAGCTGAAGGTCTGAGAACGTCACCCGAAGGTCTGAAAACGTTAGCTGAAGGTCTGAGAACGTCAGCTGAAGGTCTGAGAACATTAGCCGAAGGTCTGAGAACATTAGCCGAAGGTCTGAGAACGTTAGCCGAAGGTCTGAGAACGTCACCCGAAGGTCTGAGAACATTAGCTGAAGGTCTGAGAACATTAGCTGAAGGTCTGAGAACATTAGCCGAAGGTCTGAGAACGTCAGCTGAAGGTCTGAGAACATTAGCCGAAGGTCTGAGAACGTCAGCTGAAGGTCTGAGAACATTACCCGAAGGTCTGAGAACGTCACCCGAAGGTCTGAGAACGTTAGCCGAAGGTCTGAGAACGTCACCCGAAGGTCTGAGAACGTTAGCCGAAGGTCTGAGAACGTCACCCGAAGGTCTGAAAACGTTAGCTGAAGGTCTGAGAACGTTAGCCGAAGGTCTGAGAACGTCACCCGAAGGTCTGAAAACGTTAGCTGAAGGTCTGAGAACGTCACCCGAAGGTCTGAAAACGTTAGCTGAAGGTCTGAGAACGTCAGCTGAAGGTCTGAGAACATTAGCCGAAGGTCTGAGAACGTCAGCTGAAGGTCTGAGAACGTTAGCCGAAGGTCTGAGAACGTTAGCTGGGTTCAAGCTACATTTTGCCCAGATTTAGCAGAAAGTGGTGGCTAATTGAGGTGGTTGTCTCTCAGCTCTGCTCGTTCAGGATCAGAGGGGCAGGAGAGAAGGCGGACGAGCCCACAGCGCTGGTCATGTGTGACGTCATGGGGGTCGGGGAGGGAGAAACCACTGGACTGACTCTTCATGATGCGCTGTCGGTCATTAAAGGACACGCACCAGAGGGACACCAGGTACATTTCAGTTGGTTAATACCACTCTCATGCCTTTCAAAAAAAAAAAATTGTATATATATATATATTTTGTGATCCACACGGGACACTCGGGAGATCGTAAGAGATCAAACAAACACAACCAAGTGAACATGAATGACAACGGACAAAGAACTGAACAAAACACAGGGCTTTAATAGTGAAATCAAGCGTAAAACAGAACAGGTGTGCGAACTGATTAACAACCGTTCATACAACACCATTTTCAACTATACACAGAAATAAATGATGCGTTTTGGCCGTTCGTTTACACGACAACGGCGTTTTGGGTGCCTAAAAACGCAAACTTTTGAAAACGGTCTCCGTGTAAACAACAAAAACGTGAATCTCTGAAGACGATGACGTCACCCACATGCGTATCATGTGTTCAGTCTGTAGTGTTTCATCGCCATCTACTGGCCTGGCAGCAGAATACAGCGTTTTTAGTCGTTTCCCGCGGATCCGTGTGAATGGGGATCGTTCTGACAATGGTGTCGTCTGCACGCGGAAAACTCAACGGAAAACGTCTCAGTTTTAAGCGTATCGTTGGCGTGTAAACGTGCCTTAAGCAGGCAAAAGAGGAGCAGAATGAAAACAAGTCTAAAAGACACTACATGTTACAGGGTCCTCAGTTTAACAAAACCCCCAAAATAAATAACATCCAATGTAACATTAAAACATTAGGTTAAGCCAGGGTTAGGCCTATGTTAAATTAGGACATGTACGTAGCTTTTATAATCGTGCCTTAGGAACAAACACTACTGGTGTGCAGACAAAACAATGGCACTGATATATTTTAAGATGCTTTCACTTAAAACAGCTCAAACTTGCATTTTCAATTCTGCTTTTTAAATAAATATAAGGTGATTTATACTTCGAGTCAAAAGAATGGTTCTTTCTTGGGAAATAAATGAACTCTAAATTATGAGGTAATTCTTTCTACATTTACAAAAACAAATTTTACATCGTTTTACAGTAAACTTTCATTATTCAAAATGTAGTATTTACTAGTTTAGTTTACTGTACTGTACGATTTTACATTATTTACATGGAAAGTATTTTTACTGTGAACTCTTTTCTTGAAACTCACATAACTGAGTGTCGACGAAGTGTGTATTAGTCAGCAGTTACTGCTGCATTCCAGTGAAACACGGCTTTGTCTGTGCAGTTCAGTCCCGAGCAGCCGGTCGGCGCCGATACCGTGGGCTACGTGAGGAAGCCGAGCGCCACAGATAAAGTGCACTGCGTGGTGTTTGTGGTGGACGCCGCAAAGGTCGCCTCATACCCCAAGAGCTTCGGCACAACCTTCCAGCAGCTGAGAGAACACATCAGCACCTTAGGTGGGCATGAATCAGATCACCGCGTTCACTCTTCACACACTGAAACGTGTTATAAGCCATGAACCAAACCAACCAGCAACGAGGTGAATCACAACATTACAAACTTTGATTTGAAGCAAAAAAGTGTTCGGACAAAAAGACAAAGACTGTGAACTTAACGGCTTTAGTGAGGGAAAGAACTACAATCCCATGATGCACTGTGAACGGCATAATCGATGGAGAAATATCAAACTACTGTTGATTATGTTTACAACCCTCATCCTTCCCTCGGGTCATTTTGACCCGAAACTCACTTTTTTTAAATGTTAGAAAATTGAGTGTTCATCTTTTGTCGCACTTGAACCACGAATACACACAAAGAAAATGTAATGGATTCGAGGAGTTCTGTGGTGTAAATTTTAAAAAAGTAACAAATCCTTCCCTTGCGGGTCAATTTGAGCCCCATAGGAATGAATGAAATGCTTCAGTGCACATAGAAAAACCCCAAAATGCTCAAAATTCTAAATACAAATACTTTAACTTTACCAAAAAAGTATTTTATAATGTCTACATGTGTATCTGAATGCATCTGAAGTTAACTGGCTTTAGGACCCAGCGGAACAGCTCATTTGCTCCCTATAGAGCGTATGCGCCAGAGAAACGAGCGCGCCGCCATCTTCAGAATAGTGTCTCTGAACTTCTGTTTTTGCGGTCTCTCTGTATGGCATCGCTGTCCAGGGGGTATTAGCTTTTGACGTGGATTTATGTATTAATGTAAAGTTAACGAAAGTTATCATAAGGATTGTAATGTCAACCGGGAAGATTTTAAAACAAGCCGTTCATTCATAAATACGCAAGATCGCTGTCAAAACACAGACCGGAAGACGAAGCGCTGAGAAGGGGCGGGGCTACATAAGGTCTATAGAGCTATAAGGCCATCTAGTGGCTAGAGTCATGAAATGGCAGGTTATATTATTATTTTCCCACAAGATGTCGGCAAAGACTCCCAATGTAAGATATTTTGAGTGAATTAAAAGGGTTATGCGTGAAATTGTGAGTTATTTTGAATTTAAGTTGAAAGAATGTGAAGAGTGTGCTTAAATTACTATGTGTTTATTATTTATTGATCAAATCTAGTAAGTTAAAGATAAATAAAATAACAAAAAAATCTTCCAAAAAATTGCATTAAAAATAGAAAAAAAAATTGATCAAAATTAAATAAAATAAGCTTTCTGGACAAAAAAAGTATAATTTTAGGGCTTCGGGTCATTTTGAGCGGTGAGGGAAAGATGTGTCACAATTACAAAGTGTGAGGGAAGGATGAGGGATATAAAAACAATATACGTTTATTGCAAAATACGCAAATATATTAAAATATTGAAGTATTTCGAGAGCGTAAGGAGACCATTCCGTCATCTGCAGCTTCATGGGAGTGGGCGGAGCTAAAGATATATTTTGGCATATTTTGCTTGTTGCAGCTTTCTGATTGGTGGGATTTCTGTACAGCATCATGGGTAATGTAGTTTTTCACCACGAATTCAGCTGTAAAACAATTATTTTAAAAATACAAGTGGTTTCAGTTGTTCCTACATTTATTTATTTTTTGTATATTTAGAATACATTTTTAGAAGGAAAGTTAATGATGAATCATGATTAGTTCTTGAAAACGTTCTTGTACAGATTTCACATACAAACTCGTGCGTATGCTTGCTTAGTGAATGAGATCCAATGTGTTTTTGAACATTCAAGTACGAAAACGTTTTTTAAAAAACAACAACACCAAGACTTTGTTAAAGGGCATAATGTGGCCTCTTGAGGAAACTGCAACTATGATCAATCTAAAACCCTTCTAATTTGCAGGCGTACACCAAGTGGCATTACTGACCCACGTGGACCAAGTTTGTAAAACTACCGGAAGTGACATCACGCAGGTGTACAGGAGCCAGGCTGTTCAGCAGGCAGTATGTCAGGCTTGATGGTTTAACTGTTTCATTGTCTGCCGAGAGCTTCCCACGATCCCCTCTGTCTCTCTGTAGATGGTGAAGGCCGGAGCCCTGCTGGGAATGGCCACTTCCTACATCGTCCCAGTGAAGAACTACTGCTCAGAGCTGGATCTGGACCAAAACATAGATATTCTACTGCTCAAAGCTGTCGATCATATCTTACAATATGTCAATCTGTATTTCCAAGACAACAGCGATTAAAGCACTTCAGTAAGAAAAATGTCGCATTGCAAATTCCCACATTCCCCAAAATGAGTTCATCTCAGATTCATCTCAATGTTGATGCCAAAGCTTGTAATTCTTTGATAAAATGATGTGGTGATCTAAAGTTTATAAAACTTTAACTTTCTTTACAGTATTTATGCATTTGAATTGTCTGTGAAATATTTGAAGCTTTGGGTTGGTTGTGAGGTTATTCGGTTATATATGAGGGTCTCGTGTGTTTTAGTCTTGTTAAATGAAGACACCTTTAGCTAGAGTATATGAGCACCCTAAGTGCCCTTTTATACAGAACGGCTTTTTGCGTTAAAAACTAAAGTGTGGTGGGATTTAAAAACTATGCATGCCTGTTTCTGCCACAGAATCAAACAATTAAAAAGGTAATTGCTACTTTTTATCTCACAATTCAGGCTTTATATCTTTGATTTTGATATAAACTTGCAATTGTGAGAGAAAAAAAGGCAGAATTGTGAGATTAAAAGTCACAATTACCTTTTGTTTTTAAAAACTCATGTTTTTAAATCTGTGGCAGAAACAAATTTTACGCTAAAAAATAGCATTACTAGACATTTCTATTTTAGTTTTGTTTTTCAAAAACGCTTAATGTGTGAATGGTTCCCAATACCTATGAATAAAAAAAGATATTAACAATATCTTACAATACTAAAAAGAAAAGATTCTATGTCTTTTGTCCTAATACTACTATTTTTGCCTAGTTGTAAATTGAAATTTTCCATATTTTAAACGTAAGCAGAGTTGTTCAACAAAAGAGGAACAGCTCTGCGTTGGCCGGGAATCGAACCCGGGTCAACTGCTTGGAAGGCAGCTATGCTCACCACTATACCACCAACGCCTGCTGGCAACACCTCCTCATCCCGAGGAAACCTCAGTTACTGTGCTTTTATCTCAAGTCAAGTCAAGTGTATTTATATAGCGCTTTTCACAATATAAATTGCATCAAAGCAGCTTCACAGTATCAATCAAATAACATAATGTTTGTTTCTTAGTGGAAAAAACATCCACGTTTGGTAGGGCTGATCAATGGTATTAATGCTTGGTTAATTCATTTGAATATCCCCTATCTACGGATTTAATACGCTTTTCGGGATTTAATTTCATTCACGGTTGCTCTGGTCCTCAGCAATGCTCCTTTTAGCCATTGCATTTTAAACGCAACTTAAAAAATTGTTTCGCCTTTTTGGCGAAATTTGCTTTTTCAACAGAAACCTTTTAATCCAGGAAGTGATTCGTTTTAAAATTAGTTTAACCTGTCTATTTCTTTGTTAGGCGAATCACTTATGTAGCCCACTTAGGTAACTTAATCAGGTAATATGATATGCGCAGCAATACGTAATGACATTATTGTTAAAAAGAAGATTTGCACATATTGTACTCTGTGCTTTTCCACTGTGTATGAGTGCATCGCATGATATACCATATCTCTTCTTCTGTATGATTGTTTTTGTCACACTTTATCTATATCAAGGTTCATTCACACATTGTCTCGTACGTATGCACATACTTCAATAATGATTTGACTTGAGTGAACTACACTTCTGTGCAGTGCGCCATTCTTGGTCCCATATCAGTGTCACTCTCGGTGTCTATAATTCGATAAGGAAGATCCATAGTTATTTATCTGACAATTATTCAAAGTATCCAACACTCACAAACGAGCTGTAAAGCGACGAGAAAAGACACAAGTACCATGTGATTCGTCTGCGAAGTGGTGTACGTTTTCTCTGTAGGTCACGTGGTCGTTGTTGCACCAGAAGGTGGCGGCAAGTGACCGTTTATGAGCGAGACCGAGTCATTCACTGAACCGATTCGTTCAAACACGCTGATTCATTCAGGGAAGTACTGCCAATTATGCGCAAAACGGTGTGGCTTTCGCTTGTGTGGAGCCACAACTCTACAAAAGAACACACAGATAATTTCATGAGCTCGTATATTATTATTATTATTATTATTATTATTATTATAACAAGCGGATAATATAAAGTGTATTAAATAAATGAGACATACACAGCCTGTTCAGTGCTGTGGTCCAAAATCACTGATCTAACTTATTAAACAAATTCGTATTTTTTTCCCCGTATATTCGTATATTTTTACATAACATAATCAAACTTTCAATAGAAACAACAATAACTTGCAAGCAGAGGAATCGTATAACAAAAACCTTAAACTATTGTGTGGTTCTTAGGGGAAGTAGTGTGATTTATCTCTGAGCTTGGTGTTTTATCAGGATATATGTGTTGTTTAATCCCTGTGGAGAAAATACATGTGAATTTCATTTTGATCAGAAAGACAAACATTACTGTACATTTACTGAACACCAAAACGCTAGCCTGCGACGTGCGCGTGCGCGTTCATACAGCAACGTAACGTAACTTATATGTAGTCCGACGTCATGACGCTGGAGTCTGAGTCTGTTATTTGTCATGATCGAGTAATAACAAGTAAAGACCCGAGTTCAGCCGAGGACCCTGGAGCAAAGGTAAGTCAGAAGTTACCTTCAGATATAACTTATCTGTTGCGGAAGAAGACAGACTCTGTGAAGCTGTTCTTCTCTGGTTAAGACACAAATCAACTGCGAGCTCGAGCTAAAGCAGGTGAGTCGATGTATGGATTTATTATTAAACACACGACAGTCAATACAAGTGCGTGTCTGATTTGAAACAGGCTGCATTTGTTGCGCAGTGATAAAATAATCGAGCTCTTTTGCTGCTCTCTTATTTTCTTGTTTTTACACTTGTGTTTTCTGTATTAGTTTACACGTCTCATGACGTTATTAGAAGAGAGTTGTTTAACACAACAACGTCATCACGGCCAATCAAGCGTGGCTTTGCTTTTGAATCTAAATGAATTGTGAATGTGGTTGATGGCTGGTGTAAAGCCAACACTTGAGAACTAACCAGGAAACACGTTACCACTGCGACATCTTGAATAAAAACATCTACTTAATTAGTATTTTTATTGAGTGTAAACATGAATATCTGAACCTGTTTAAAATGTGTGATGTAATGGAAGTTGAGTGAATCTCATAAAACCTGTCAAGAACATGTCTGCGTCCTATTTAACCCCCAAAAGGAAAATAATTATATTTTGCTTAAACAAAATAGGTCTTTTTAAGACCCCTCCCCCTACAGTAAAAAAAGATTACTGTATTTTGAAAATAATGAATGCCTATTTTAAAGTGGACCTATTATGCAAAATTCACTTTTACATGGTGTTTGAACATAAATGTATGTCGGAAGTGTGTACACAACCACCCTATAATGTTAAAAATCAACCCTATTCTCTTTTTAATCCCCATAAATAATAAGCAGTGTCTCAGAACAAGCAGTTTGCAGAATGTAGCTTTTGTGACGTCACGTTGTACAGGCCCCGCCCACGACTGGTGACGGATTAGCATAGACCCCGCCCTCAGTGAGCTGTACAGTCCTCCATGTTTATCTCCTCGCAAGAGCATTTAACCAATAGAGTCTCTCTGCATCCTGCAAGACTTCAAGTTCCGCCCCTTCAAGTTCCGCCCCTTCAAGTTCCGCCCCTTCAAGTTCCGCCCCTTCAAGTTCCGCCCCTTCAAGTTCCGCCCCTTCAAGTTCCGCCCCTTCAAGTTCCGCCCCTTCAAGTTCCGCCCCTTCAAGTTCCGCCCCTTCAAGTTCCGCCCCTTCAAGTTCCGCCCCTTCAAGTTCCGCCCCTTCAAGTTCCGCCCCTTCAAGTTACTTCAAGTTCCGCCCCTTCAAGTTCCGCCCCTTCAAGTTCCGCCCCTTCAAGTTCCGCCCCTTCAAGTTCCGCCCCTTCAAGTTCCGCCCCTTCAAGTTCCGCCCCTTCAAGTTCCGCCCCTTCAAGTTCCGCCCCTTCAAGTTCCGCCCCTTCAAGTTCCGCCCCTTCAAGTTCCGCCCCTTCAAGTTCCGCCCCTTCAAGTTCCGCCCCTTCAAGTTACTTCAAGTTACGCCTCTTCAAATTAAGTCCATTCAAGTTACGCCCACTTCAAGTCTTTTGAATTGCTCTCGCACGAATTGAACAACATAAACAGAAGATACTGGAGTTTATTAAACTGACTCTTAGCTGTTTAAGAACTGAAATGCATGTTCTGGTATACAAGGCAAGCTGCAATCTGCATTAGTGCCAGGGTATTGATAATGTATTGCAAGAAACCATATTGCAATGTAATGTTTTATCAATTATCCTTCCCACCTCAACTAAAGTGTGGAGCAAGCTCTAATATATCCTTTTGAAATTGGGCTGTATTTTTATTTTATTTTTAAATAACTAATTTTAAACATCTTTTGATATCGTATTGTATGCCTTGGCTGATGATTAAAAATGATAACTGATATCAACAGCACTAAGTAACAGCTAAATGCACCGCTTGCAAACTAATCTTATGATACTTTTGAGACAAATGAACAAGCACATCCAAAACAAAATCTTTTAATTGAAAGGCAACACAATGAGGGTTAAAGGACAAATGAGGAATTGTCACTCAAAAGCACCACAGCTGCAGGAAAAAATAAAGAGGAAACAGTCGTAAACTGGTTTCGAAAACAATAAATTAGGCGATATCTATGCATTTACATCTATTAGGTGACATCTTACATATAGCCTAGTATAGTATAGCATAGTATAGGGCGATCTACTACTGTCCTTCTGTAGAAATCTCATTTTTTCTGTCCCTAGCCTTCGCAGAAATATTACACTTAAAAGACACTTCAGGGTAAATATTTTCTTTATTTTTAAAATAAAACAATATTCAATTGGAACAATTAGGCTACACCTTGACCCATCAATGTGGCAATATTTGATTTTTAATTAATTATACAGAATGCCAAGCACTACAGACGTGCTCGTCCCCACAGTCGTGTACAGAGGGAAAATGCTTTATTTTTGTCAATAACAGGGTTTCCCACCATTTACAATACAATAATGCATACATAACTATCAAAAATATTTTGTAAATTACATTAAAAAAAACAAAATGCAGAATAAATATTATAAAATTTATAATGAAAGTAGTGGTCTACGGAAGTTGTGTCATGGTGTTTACAAAAATCTCTTATTTTAAAATAAAAATCACACTGATGACATCACTTGACTTTCTCCTTACAATTTCCTGAATAACTATAAAGAAAGGCCCATATTAAATCCTCTGTCTCTTTTCAGTTATCAGACGACATCTCATTTATCTCATGATTTTAATGAGAGGTAATTGTAATTCAAGGTAATTGTAAAAATCTAGAATACAAATGGATTGAACTGCTTAATTTAGTTAGTAGGCCTATACCATGATTGACAACATGTGGTTTTGACAGCAGCCATTTTGTAAAAATTTTGTTGCATTATTATTATAATTTTTCTGTAACTCTGACTACATGTGTTGAAAAAAACTAAATAATATTTCATAAAAAACCTTTAATAGTGCTCAATATTAATAGTAAATAAATGCACAGAAATATTAAAAAAATCATTAAGCTGTAATTTATATTCATAAAGTCAAAGGGTAATTAATAATGTTGTCTGAGTTTAAATGTTAGACATCTTTCCATACCAAAAGTGGACGTTTCTGTAGAATGACCTGGCATCTGTGTGAGTGTGACACTCAGCGAGAGATTGGCAAGCTCGACGTTCCAAACGCTTTACTCCACCCTTGTGCAGTTTAAAAAGCGTCAATATGACTTATGTGATACACTTATACACTACATTTACACTGTTATCTTGAGATCATATTCTTACTGTTGTCTCTCTCTATACGAGCTGGCATCTTGCTGACAAGCGACAACATCTCGTTTTGAGTTTGACATCGTGTGGTTCTGTGTGATTTGGACAACTTCCTGTTACGCCCACTTCCTGTTACGCCCACTTCCTGTTACGCCTCTCTCTTGCAGAGACCCATCTCCATTTAACAGCACCATTCAAGTAAGAAATGTATTCTTATTAAAGCTACTAAAGTTATTCAGTCAAGAGCAGTGAGGGATTTTCTGTTTTTCTTTTGTTTGGTTCATATTAACAGCATATTTAGCAGTATTTAGCAATACTGTATATGACGCTGCTGTCATTTTAATGCACAGATCTAATATACACATGCAATTTCTTTACTTGCTGTTCACAGACATTAACGACTGTGTTTATGTGAGATTTATGTGTTTTTTACATAATCTTGTGTGTATTTGACAGTTTAAGCGCAATAAGACGTGAAAGAGAACTTAGTTTGATACTCACGGGACCCTCCGTCTGTCATCCAGCTTTCTGAAGAACTGCAATGTCACATCAGCGTGGCCATGATAGAGATAATGGTTACACTTTACAGAAGGTTCATTAGTTAATGTATTAACTAACTATCCATGAGCAATACATTTGTTACTGTATTTTTTAATCTTTGTTAACGTTAGTTAATAATCATTGTTTGTTCATGTTGGTTCACAGTGCATTAATGTTAACAAGATTTTAATAAAGTATTAGTAAATGTTGAAATTAACATTAACAAAGATTAATAAATGCTGTATAAGTGCAGTTCATGATTAGTTCATGCTAACTAATGTAGCTAACTAATGTTAGCTAATGAACCTTAATGTAAAGTGTTACAGAGATAATGATCAAAACCAAACCGTTTTTGGCAGAGTATCCCAGGCTCGAGCTGTAAAGGCTCCGCCCTCTTCTGGAAAAGGGGCGGGGAGCAGCAACTCATTTGCATTTAAAGATACATGCACAAAAAAAGCATGTTTTTCCTTCCACTCAAAAATGGGCATTTACAACATGGTATCATAAATGATCTTGGGATATTTTGAGCTGAAACTTCAGACTCATTTTGGGCAACCTGAAAGTTATATTAAATCTTGTAAAAAGGGCCGTCATTTATCCGCTTAAAGTGTGAATTATTTATTCAAGGTAATATGTTTTATTACCAAATCGGTATCGGCCGATATATGTTCATTTGTAATGTTATCGTTATCGGACCAATAAGAAAATGTAGCCGATATATTTAAGCTGATAAATAACGGATTATTTCCTCCAGTTAAGACACTTCAGATGTGCACTGTTCAACATGATGCTTTTCAATTGCTTGAAATCACTTTAAAAAAGAAAATACAGTTAAGTGCAACGTGCTGTCATATAGGCTACATACAATTATAATGAGATATTATATATAATTGTGTGCTTGGGTCATGGATTTTAATGGTGAGACTTTTGTTTTTGTAATCAGTCTCTCAAAAATGATATAAAAAATATAGATTTATCGGCCAATATATCGGTTATCGGCTTTCAAATATTAAATTAAAAATTATCGGTATCGGCTAAAATGTTCATATCAGTGCATCCCTAATTTCATTAGTCACGGGAATCTAATGAATCACCTTTGAGAATAATGGGAAGAATTACACACAAATCCAAAAGCATTGTGAACATGAAAAATTGTATTCTAATACATTTAATTTAATATAGTGTAATATTAAGTAATGTTCAGTCGTTCAAAAGTTTGAGGTTTGTACGATTTTTTTATATCTTTAAAATATTGCAGCATTTATTTGATCAAAAACTGTAATTTTGTGAAATATTATTACAATTAAAAATAGTACAAAGTAATTTAAAACGTATATTTAAGAAGATTTAAGATATATATTTTGTGGAAACTGATACTTTTTTTCAGAAATAGAAATTTATTTGAAATAGAAATATTTAGGCTAGTTAGCCTACATTATAAATCTCTTTACTGCACCTTTTGATAAATTGAATGAGTCTTTGCTATATAAAACTATTCATTTCTTATTGACCCCAACATTTTGAACAGTGGAGAATCATTACTTTTTCATGAGTCATGAATATAATGTTAGAAAAACGTCCCTTCAACAGGCTTCATTTTCTTTCAGTATTTTGATTTCTGTGCTGAAATATGACCCGAACATGTGTGTAAATGTTAGTAACAAGCGGTGTGGTCCTGCAGCCCAGTGGAGCGGGATGTTGCCTGATAAAGATGGACCGAATGGAGGCGGAGGGGTCCGGGACGGGCCCGGGACAGAAGACCCTTCAGTGACCCTGTTCAGAGAGTACCTGCGGCTGAGGACCGTCCACCCCGAGCCCGACTACGGTACCTGAGCAGAGACCTTCTCTCTTGCTCCTAAAAATACACTGGAGATTAATAGTGTTTCACCATCTAGATTTATGACTACAGTTAACCTTTGCCCAGGAATGCGCGTTGACCCTAGAAATGCTGTCTAGTGGGCACATGACTAGCTTTAAGACAGGCCGCTTTGCCTTGAAAGGTGTTGTAACACATTACTAATGACATCCATCCAAAGTGCATTAGATGATCTCTGACCTAGGTCTCAAAGTGCTGAATATTTATAAACTAGCAGTAGGGTATTCACGGACTTGTATGTGTGTTTAACCGAAATTGTTTGTTATGCTGAAATACTGAAGAGTCTTAAAGTGAAAGTTCAGCAAATAATGAAAGTATGTCATCTTTCTAATGTCAGTGCAAACCTGTAATGTTTTCCCTCTATGGAACACAAAAGAACATATTCAGACAATGTTGTAGATATTGAACTATGTTGGTGACCTAGCAGTTTTGGTACCATTGACTTCCATTGTATGGATAAAAAAAAATCACACAAAAAAACAGACAATTCTCAAAGTATCTTTTATGTTGCACAGAAGAAAGAAAGGCACACGGGTTTGGACATGAGCAACAAATCCCCGCGTTTGTCAGATGAAATATAATGTATCTTTGTAACATATTAATCATTTAAAGTCCCTCTGTAGTCAATAATTGTATCCCTTAAAAATCATTTTGATCAGCAAAATGACAAACTTGAAATAGCTTGAATGTAACCCTACACCATTATATTGCCACTTATTAATTGTAACAACTAATACAATCAACTGTAAAAATTTATTAATTTTACATTTATTTTAAGGTAACGTAGTTGCGTCACATGTACTATAGTAACAACTGTACATTTTGCACAATTAAGCAACTAACTCTAAACCAAGGCCTATAGTAAGTACATGTAGTAATGAATATTACTCAGTGCCTGTGTAATTAAACTGTAACAACATCCCCTTAAAATGAAGTGTAACAGATTGTTTATTTTATTTTAGCTATTTAAAATTGCCGCTAACTGTGGCTTTTGTAAATATTTTGCTTTTACATTTTTACAAATTTTGACTAAATTTAGTAATGCAGCAGTTAAATATTTAGTCGTGCATAAATTGTAATTGGTACCACTTTAGATTACGGTCCAATTTTCACTATTAACTATGACTTTTGCCTCAATAAACTGCTAATTACTGCTTATTAATAGTTATTAGGTAGTTGTTAAGTTAGGTATTGTGTGGATTAAGGGACGTGGAATATGATCATGCAGAATAAGACATTAATATGTGCTTTATAAGTGCTGATAAACAGACAATATCCTAGTAATAAGCATGATAATAAGTAACTAGTTAAGAGTTAGTTGGACCCTAAACTAAAGTGTTTCTTAGTAATTCGGTGCATTTACACAACCAGCTTTAAAGCTGTCCTGGCGTGAAATTAAATTCTCATGGATTCCTATTGAAATGACTGGATTTCACCCGTAAGAATGCGCAGAACAACCGTAAATTTGACGTACCGTAATGTGTTTTTCACAGCATGAGAGCAGAATTTAAAGAAAAATCCAAGACTTTTTCTTGTTGTTTGTCAAGTGGTGCAATATTTTACTGACGAATGTAAACAGAAGATGATAATAAGTTACCAACTTAGACTCTGAGAGTTATGTATAATGATTAAATGAAGCACAGCCTTTGGATATTATCACAAATGACAAGTTTCTGAGCATCATGTAAAGGTGAGCTGTAAAGTAAATCTTCTCCATTGTCAGATGGGGCGCTAAGATTCCTGCAGCGGGTGGCAGACGAGCTCGGCTTACCCATGAAGAAGGTGGAGGTAATGATGATGTGAAAGGAGTCGACTGATGTCCTCCTGCTGGATCTGTGTGTCTGTCTTCATCGTGTTCTCGTCTTGCACACCTCTCTGACTCTCAGGTGTGTCCCGGTCGGGTCGTGGCCATCATCACATGGCTCGGCACCAGGCCTGAGCTGAAGTCTGTGGTGCTGAACTCACACACTGATGTTGTTCCTGTGTATGAGGTACGGCCGTAACACACACACACCACCGCACGCATCAGGCCATCTCACTCGTGTACTGTGTGTGTGTGTGTGTGTGTGTGTGTGTGTGTGTGTGTGTGTGTGTGTGTGTGTGTGTGTGTGTGTGTGTGTGTGTGTGTGTGTGTGTGTGTGTGTGTGTGTGTGTGTGTGTGTGTGTGTGTGTGTGTGTGTGTGTGTGTGTGTGTGTGTGTGCTTCAGGAACACTGGAAACATGATCCGTTCGCTGCTGTGAAGGATGCCGAGGGCAACATCTATGGCAGAGGGTCTCAGGATATGAAGAGTGTCACGATACAGTGAGTTTGAAACCATCTTTCTTTAGTGTGTAATGTTGCTGTTTGAGCATGAAAACGTCCCTCCAGCGGGAGTTATTCTCTATATCAGTGTCAGTGTTTCTGAACTTCCTGAAACGCCTCCATTGTAGTCTTGAGTTTCTTCCGGGAACGAACACGTCACACTATTCCTCATTTAAATCATTCATATGCAGAATAAAGGGGCGGGCCTGGGTGAGTTACTGTGTGGAAACTGGCGGTTATGGAAAGGAGCGGGACATTTTCTTAAACCTTGAAGCGCTTGACCAATCACAACACACTGCTCCAGTCGACCAATCAGAGCACACTGTGCTTTTCAGGAGGAGGGGCTTCATAGAGACAGGAAGTAAACAGAGCGTTACTGACAGACTGGGAAGAGAGGAGCCGCAACAATGGAGAATATGAGGAAATAATCAACAGAAAACCTGTTCTAGTAGAGCCCAAAAACAAAATCACGACTTTGAAAAAGGGAATAATATGTAAGGGATAATGTACATCCAGACGGTTGTTATCGCACATAAATAATTATGGAGATTAAAGATATTGATTTCAGATTCAACTGTTTTAAAATCGTACCTTGTTATCTTATAATCCAACAGTGTACAAAACAATAGTCACAAAATGGCTGAATCTGCATTTGTGTGAAACGAGAGAGCGAGGCCATCATACTGGACTAGTCTGGGTTTCCCCATGCTGCCTTCCCGCAGCGCGATTTTATTCACGCTGAAAGGCAGTATGGATACCATGGGCCAGATTTTCGCCTCATTTAGGGAACCAATCACAGAACGGGGAGGGAGCAGCAAGACGATGACGACATCTATGCGACACACCGAAGCAGTTTGTTTATTTATATGGATTCAACATGGCAGCAGACGCGAAGCTACCGCATGTTTCAGGGTACCCGCGGGTCTTAAAAGCCTTGAAAAAGTCTTGAATTTGATCATCTCAAATTAAGGCCTTAAAAGCCTTGAATTTAGTATACAAAGTCTTGGATTTCGTTACAAAGGTCTTATTTAGTTTTTACCAAAAGTAAAGTAACTGCAGTTTGCCTAAAAGTTGACAAAAAATGCAAAGACTTTTCGTCAACTACAACTATAAAAAACAGGATGACTCAAATGTGATTAAGACCAATAAGCATTTTCGTCTGAAGACTAAGACTAAATCAAAAATGGCTGCCAAAATTAACACTGGCCTACACACACGTGCGCGCTACAATGCTGTTGCGAATGTATTAAATATGACTGATATATAATTCAATATATATTTAATTCAAGTAACCTCCTTGTACATAATTATTTTCTAGGGTTTAAAATGTATACAGGTTTGACATTTTCCCCTCATACTTCTGTCGGAATGGGTACGAAGTTGGCATTGAATTTCATTTGAAATGGTATTAAAAAGGTCTTAAAAAGCCTTGAATTTAAGTTGGAGGATCCTGGGGGTACCCTGTGTTTATCTTGCACAAACGGCAATAGTCGCTGAACATCATTGTTTACACAAAAATATCTTACCCATCGTCTTCTTCCTTGTCTAATTTCTGTCGCTCTACATACGTCATCTGGTATAATTGAAACGATTGCATATGAGCTACGTACAGGCGCATTTGACAGACATTCTGAGCACCCAATAAACGGCGCCGGGCAATCGTAAACCAAGCCTCAAATACGAGAAAATGTACATGTGGTTCCCAGACCCAAGTCTCAACGAGAATTGGGTCTGGCGTTAGCCAGGCTAATACTGGACGGCATATTTAAATAACTGTGCACAAAATATTGATTCGACTGCGTTTTAATACTTTATTAGCTCACCAAATGCAAAATTCCACAAAGAAAAAACTTCCTGCGGTATCTGTTTAGAGCGGTTGTTATCTGGGAATAACACCACTGGATGGCGGGATTGACCAATCAGAATCAAGTATTCCCCAGAGCCATGTAATAAGGCCACTTTAAAATTTGTTACAAGCATTTTCTGAAAGTTTAGGATAGTGTAAAAACTTGGACGTTTGACGATTGCACAGGCCATATTTCTTTCTCTCCTCTTTGACTTCTCTCTTTGGTCTATACAGCTTTAAGAGTTGTGGCCACTTTAGCAAAAGTGGTCTGTTGTATGAAGCACAACTCACACTGAAGTCACTTTCACTCCAAACCGCTTTCTGTTGGAGAACAGTCTGCCAGTGTAAATCAGTGGTATTTATATCTGCAAACCCGACCGCTCACTTAAAAAAACAAAGCCTGCTGAATCTGAAGGTCTGTGCCAAATGTCATGCCCGATTAGCTTAAAAGCTTCCGGACTGGTGAAGGCCACGTTTACACATAGCCGGGTATTTAGAGAAACTAATATTTGCCCCCCCCCCTCCGTTTTCAATAATAACATCCCACATAAATACGCCGCGAGCGCCATCATAACTACGCCAAACCTATGGGCGGCAGTGTAGGGAGAAGATAAAGCCATGCAAGCCAATCAGAATCCTCAGAGTCGACGAGAGAGAACCTAATACCCTGTTTCTCCCAGTCGACACGGCAACACATAACCGGCGTCTTCAGAAATCTCCACTTTGGCCGGAGTTTTTAGAAATAATCGTTTTCTGTGATAAAAACGGGGTTTTCGTGTAAACCGCAGGGAAATATCTGTGTTTTCCCTTCGTGTAAACGGGGCCGTAGTCAGAAAAATGTATGATCATCTATGTTTTAATTAGATAAGACCAGCAATGACTGAAAAGAATAATAGCTTGTTCTGTAATCTGCATATATAGTTGATTCTGTCTTAATTCTGCCCTCAGGTACATTGAAGCGATGCGCAGACTGAAGGCATCTGGGAAGAGGTTTCCTCGCACTATCCATTTAACGTTTGTCCCAGGTCAGACCTCACGACGTGCTCTGACAAATTGAGTGATCAAACTAATGCCCCTTTTTAATTTTATACACAGGTGCTAAATAGTATTTTATTTCATGATTTCATGTATCATATTTCCTTCATGGAACCAAAGATGCCAATAAAGAATCTTTAATAGTGCATATGTATGATATACCAATTCTTCATTGGCTGATCGACTCCAAAACACACAACAACACAGTCTTATCTACCAGAGTGTATGTTTATCCCTCACACACTCATTTCCATTAAACATGACATCTGTCCTGAGAAAACGTTGCATTGGTGCTGCAGTCAAAGCCACTTTCCCTGCACACTGATGGTGTGTTCTCATGTTCCCGCCAGATGAGGAGGTCGGCGGGCACAAAGGCATGGAGACGTTTGTGAAGACGCCTGAATTTGAAGAGCTGAACATCGGCTTTGCCCTTGATGAAGGTAAACAGTGCTGCAGAGTCAGTCTTCTCGTGCCTGTGGTCTCTCAGACATGTAGATAGCGAGGGGTGAGTTAGTTATATACAGTTACACTGCTTTAGCTCTGACACAGCCTCATGCTCATCTCTAAAAACAGTGACGACAGGGCATTCAAACACACAGCTGTACAGTGTGTGCGATTCAGTCTGCACACAGGTGACTGTGTGAACAACATTTACTCAAGAACGCACCAACATTAAGGAGACTTTTTGCCTGTTTGATTTGTTCACAGGTTTGGCAAACCCAACTAATGCTTATACTGTCTTCTACGGAGAAAGAAACCCCTGGTGTAAGTATCGTGAGTGTGTGTGTGTGCACGTGAGCCTGTTTGTGTGAGTGTGTGTGAGTAAACATGCGCTCTGTGCTGCAGGGATCACAGTTCGCTGTCCATGAGTGTGTGAGTGTGTGAGTGTGAGTGTGAGTGTGTGAGTGTGAGTG